>ML790828.1:793879-843900 GCA_009831015.1 Picea engelmannii
CTCAAAGACTCGAGACATGCATATCTATACAAGTTTTGTAAGGTTTTAACCATTTTCCAAAATTTGAGCTAGATGTAGGTAATCCCTTATATTCTTCAAGTACATAAGAGTTTAACTTTAGAGCTATGGTCAAATAAAAACCAGAAGGTCTTAAAGGAAATTGACCATGTGGTTTTGTATATATTTATCATACTTGATTAGTGAATCAAAATGTTGCGGGATACCATTCACCTGAAGTCTGGGCTTTTTGTGACTTGGATCAATTGACAAGGATTATAAAATCTTATCATTTGAGTGATTTTTTTTTTTTGTTTTCCCAACAAATAATTCATGTAGTACTTCAATGCTTAAACTATGATGTACAATTCCTTATCTTATTTGGGGTATATTATGATTGCACCAACAAAAGTTTCAAGTTTTATGTTATCCAACTCCTTGATTGTATCAAAGGTTCCCCCATTATGTATCATGTGACATTTGATTTGATTTAAAATGAAATTGCAAGTTTCATTATATTTAGTATTGATGCATTACAATTCTTTCATGTCAAAGCTTCAGTTACTTGGTTTTCAATTGCAATGAATTGAAAGGTTCTACTTGCCTTTTCTAATGTGCATTGAAGAGACACTTCATTCCTAAATAATTTGCTAACCCCATGAGTTACCTTGGTTAAATGAAATTATCTGGGATCAACCTATTTACAACGAATTTTATGTTTCTTAGGTCAATACGAAATTCACATCCTCTAACTACAAAATCCATACACAACAATAATTGTTTTCCAAACTCATATTTCTTCATGTTGGCTTGCAATTAATTGTGTTGAAGGGTTAAAAATATCATCTCCAAATGTTTCAAATGATCTTCCCAAATCTTGCTAAAAGTCAAAATATCATCCAAGGAGGCTACAATAAAGGTGTTTGAGAAATGGTCTTAAGATATCATCCATCAATCTTAGAAGCGTTGTCATAGTATTGTGTAATATAAATTGCATGCTGACTCACTCATGCAATCCATATGTATTTTTGAAAGTAATATTCCAAATTATTCTTTGTGTATATTGTCATATTGGTATCCTTGGTATCCTTACTTCTAATCCAACTTCTTTATAACACATGCTTCCAATATTTGGTTGATTAGTGCCTTGATTATTTGTAGGGGATATATATATATATATATATATATTTACTATAATCTTTTTCAATCTAAAAGATCTACACATTTTCTCTAACATCCATCTTTCAATAGAAATGTCGGCTACACCTGTGGACCTGCATATCTGCTACACTTGTGGACCTGCACACATCCTACACTTGTCATCAATGAATTACTTCCTATCTTGTTGAATTCCAAGGTCACCATCCCACTCAGGACAAATCGCTATCCTAAGTTGTTTTTAAAAATAACTTCTTGCATCTTGTTGAGAAAGTAGAAACATTGTAATATGGCATTACCATATTACATTGTAATATGGAATACCATATTACAATGTAATATGGTAATACCATATCTCGTGTATTTTTTTTTTTATAACTTAAAGGACGTGTCGCAATATCGATGATAGTTTGTCGGAAGCCAATTTTTAATTTGAACAACCGTGGCAATAAAGACGAAAGTTCGTCGCAATTTTCCATGGTTTTTCATTGCACATACAACATCTACATCGTAAGTTTGGTCTTGTCATAAATTTCATCGTTATTTCCATGCTTTTTCGTCGCAATTTGCCATTGTTTTGCATCGCACATACAACATCTACGTTGTAAGTTTTTGTCTTGGCATAAATTTTCGTCGCTATTGCCACGTGTTTTCGTCGCAATTTGCAACGGTTTTGCGTCACACATACAACATCTGCGTTGTAAGTTTTTGTCTTGGCATAAACTTTCGTCGTTATTTCCATGCTTTTGCGTCGCAACTTTCCATAATGTTTTTTATATTGCGATGACACGTGGAGATATAATTTCGTCACTGTTTCCATGAACACCTGGTTTGTGGATATAGTGACGAAAGATAAAGCGACGAAAAAAAGTCTTGGATTTCATGGAAATTGCGACGGATAATTGTGGCAATAGCAACGAAAAACCGTTGCAAATTTTCTCATATGTACTATTGTGTTCAGGAAGTCTATCAACTTGTGTCAGACACTCCTCATAACTCTTGACTTTGCACATCGTCCATACCCTTAATTTGTCTAAGAATCACATGATATTGTGTTCCTATCATGCACCATGGCCCTACTTTCATTATTGGTAGGTAACCTTGAAATCAACAATCGACATTTCATCATTAGTTGTTGATTGGGTGGTTTCCCTTATGTTAGGCGGCGATACATCTATTCACACATTGTGATTCATGTAGTTTCTTGGATTCCATTAGCCTTATTGGTGGTTTCCTCACCCTTGCCAACAGTTTTCATCATTGGCTTCTATTCAAAGGGTATTTTTCGTGTATCGCTTGTACTTGGGACACACGAAAGATGCACAGGGTCGTTGGTTCATGAACATGTTCTTCGTATGATTTCCACCAAATCATGAAGCTCCTTCTTTGTACCTCATGTCGACTGATGAGATATGCCTTAATTCTCCCCTTTCAGTGGGTCTCTTTCCATCGACTTCAACCCATTTATTCTGGAAATGGGACCTAGAGTCTTATGAGTACCTTAAGGATTGTAGTCATTAGTGGCAGTCTCTCTCGCCATTAATAGTTGGGAATACATAAATGTCTCCTGATCAATGGATTCTTTAGGTGTTCGACACTGACTCCTCTATTCACACTTGCAAGAATGTACTCAGTGCCTTGATACATACTTTCATTATTGATAGGTTGCCTCGCGTTTGTTAACAATATACATCAATGACCAGTAATCAAACGATGTCTCATTGTTTTCAAAATCAACTCACTTATTCACATGATGTAGACTTGCACCTTTGGCGGATTGTGTAGAAGACTTGAAGACATCACTATTTGGTCGCAGTTTTCCTGAGTTGTTGCTTCCCTTTCATTGGACCAATACCTATATGACTTCAGTGATCATGGGAGATCCGATTATACTCCATGGTATAAAGATACCTTCAGATTGGTTTTGAGATTGGTTCTACTGGGCTTGGTTCATGACTATGACAACTACTGACATGCAACCACATTTGTATTTGCCTATTCATGGCCACAGACACTTTTTTGGTATATTTTCACATGGATCTGCAGTGTAATTTTTGGCATCCATGTATGTAAAGTCAGTGCAGAATGTAATGAGCAACTGAGTTTGTCTAGTTGGTTCCCTACCACTCCACTTCTGGGTTATTTATAATGTATTTCGGCCATCGTAGATACTCCTCTGACCTCACACATTAGGGGGAATCTGTTAGAGCAATATTTTCCTCAACCTATGAAATCTTATAGAGAGGGCCTTATTCCATTTCCTTATGTAGACTTGTCTTCCCTATTGCTAAGATCCATAGGCAAAAATACAAAGTTTTCCACTTATACGCATCTTGCACCCTATACAACAAGCGTATATGCAGACTACTCCACTACAACCCAGTTACATCGGGATTTGTGCTAGAAAATCAAAATTAAATGTTGGTTTTCCATGTCACGATAGACGATCTCTGATACTTGGACTTCCATATACTGGAAACGTTCTGACTTGGCCCTTCAGTTGCATTTTGAAGGCTATAAAGAGGCCAATTCTGAGCTATGGAAAAGAAGAAAGAATTCAACTTTGAGAGAAAAGTTACTCTGGAGGAATCATTTACTTCTTATTGAGTCTACATCGCTTTGTCCTTTAAGTCTGAACATAGTGTTCAACCCCCAATCTCTTCCCTTATTGATGGAGAACCTCATTATCTCCCTTATAGGAGATTTCCTTTGGTGGAGGATTGAAGTGGTGGAGGCCCATCTGGAAGGAACTTAGTTTCTCGGTTCCGAACCCTGCCAAGACGAAAGTCTATAATATTTTCACTTCTGCTAATCATTTATTAATAGAAATACTCTCTTCCCATTCAATTGATGTCTTGAAAATATATGAGTTATTATCCATGGGCGTATTTGTTATGAATATTTATGGATTATGCTATCTAATGTGCTAACCCTTTATATTTCCACCATATGCTTTATTTTTATTGTTTGTTGAGAACTTGTTGCAAGTATATAGCTTTGGGTCAAAGTGCTCAATGGTGGACATCATCGAACATCTGGAAAAGGTAGGACTCTTTCTTATCTCCCTTTCACATTGGTTTATATAGCATATTGTTGGATTATAGTCGATTTCTATAGTAATTTCTGTTTGTTGTGCTTCACCCTAGCCATAGAGAGTTTTTCCTCGTAAAAACCCTAACCTGACATATGCCTGATGTGTATGCCACTTGGCATACACAATAGCCATTTTCCCTAATGTGTATTTCAATAGGAATACACAGCAGGCCCAATGGGATTGATATTGGAATACACATCCTACTCTGGCGCACTGAGTGAACTTATTCTTTGAGGACACTTGCTCGCAAGTGATCTGGATCATTATGATATTAAAACATTTGTCTTTGATTATGATGCGTCATGGGTAGATGACATGTTGTTTTACTACATTGACATAGACAGCTGCTATTGACTCAGTTTTTCTGAGTGTCCAGGGTTTTGGACCTTGAGGATGCAGAGGCATCGATGGAACCCCTTGGACTCCAGATTGAGTCAAGGAGTGTGCTATTTAGGTTTGATTGATTTACTATGATATTAGTACATTTGAGATGATGATATGATGTGGACATGTTCTAAAATAATTTGTTGATGATGCAGGATGACGATAGCTTGCCGACCAGAATCACATATGGAGTAAAGGGGTCACACATGACAACCAGAGAGGTTGAGGGAGAGGTGTGGACAATAGCCCTGCCATAGCCTACTAGCACTCCCGCCATGGCTCGAACTGTAGGTTAACGATTACCTAGTTCGAGAGGACCCACAATGTCATGAGGGAAGACTGCAACAGTCGCTCAGGATGATTCTAAGGGGCACGCAATAAGGCAGGGGCCTTATTCTTTAGAAGCCCTTAGTCTCCTACAAGTTCACTTGGCAGATTGTTGACTTGAGGGGTTATTGATGTCTACCAATCAGTCAAGAGGTGGGTGGCACCCTTGGAGCAAGTGGTGCGTCCTGAAGGGCACATCGCGCAGAAGAAACAAAAGAGGTGAGTGGCACCCTTGGAGCACGTGATGCGTCCTGAAGGGCATGTCGTGCAAAGGAAACAAAAGAGGCAAGTGACACCCTTGGAGCATGTAGTGTGTCCTGAAGGGCACGTCGCGTTGATGATGATGGAGGTATGAACCTAGATGGACCTAAGACAATTAACACGTTAAGAATTCTTAAACAACTTCCCTAATTAAATGTCACCCAGCTTAGAATCTATGTTCTAAGTCTAAAACTTCGCTAGAGGTAAAATTTTGTCTACCCTTAAGAAAATATCTATATTAAAATAAAATAATAATAATAAAAAAGTTAAAATAAAAACCACTGAGTATAATTTTGGTCTTCATAAAATTTTTAGTAACATGAAGAGAGTAAGAAATTAAATGAAAACATGTGAATATAAAATATAAGGAGGCAATTAATTTATTTTAAACTTTTGATAATTTAAGAAGGTATTAAATTATTAGTAAAAGTGAAAAGAGGTTAATTATAAATTATAAGGAGGCAATTAATTTATTTTAAACTTTTGATAATTTAAGAAGGTATTAAATTATTAGTAAAAGTGAAAACAGGGTAATTAGCACAACTGACTTTTCTAGCTCAAATAAAAAGGGGAAAGAGGGGAACTTATGGTAAAAAGTGGGAAACCAACTTAGTAAAGAATCTGCAATTAAGAACCTTCTAAATGGAACTAAATTAACAACTTCATAATAAAGAAAGCCTTTAAAGCCTGTAAGGGAATCTAGGGACACCTAGGAGTAAATTTAGGAGTAAATCTAGGTGGGTGAGGGAAATAAGACAATTTAATAAATTAAAGAAAATAATTATTGGAGGAAAGTGGGGGATGGATGACACTTGTACGAAGGAGATTTTTAGAAGATTTTTATTAAAACTTAATTTAAATGAGATTTAGGGAAAGAATGGAAGGGCTAAAACTCTATAAAAGAGATGGAGGATCAGGAAGAAGGGATCGGTTTTTAGCGTAACGTTACGCTGCCGGATTAGTGACTTGACTGATTTACTTATGGGAGTTGAGATTTTCCAGCTCAGAGAGGAGTGGTAGCTCGGCCTTGTGAGGCGAGCTGGGAGCTAGACGTACCATTAGGATAGTGTGTCTCCCCTTTGTAGCTCGGGTGGCTAAGGGGGAAGCAGAGTACCCATAGAGTTGGTTGGGAGGTACCAGTGTAGTCTCGATGGTCGGCGAGCGGGAGTGGCACGGAGCACGCGGACGTCATCAAGGAGGGCGATAAGGCAATGGTAAGCTCGTTTATTTTGTAGAGTAGAATGCTTAGGACTTACACTTGGATTTGTTTATTGTTGAAAATGGATTGGATAGACTTATTAAGGTTCCGTCTAAAATTTTATTGAAATTGTTTATTGCTGAAGGTTTATGTGCAAATTTTTAATGAAAACATATTATGGTTGGAAGTAGATGTCTGCGATTGAATGGAAGCATTTTTTTTTCACTGGAATGATGTTTAGTGATTTTCTGATATGTAAATGGCGGAGTTGCAAAACCCCCTTTTTGGTGTGTCTGTACATAAATTTTTTTTTATTGGTTCTGCATTTTATTTAATCGAGGGTTTCTGCCCTATGTTCTCCCACTTTACCCCAATGATTGTCGTCACCAGAAATGCCTTGTTGACTGTGTTTTCGAAGAAACCTGTAGATGACTGCGAGTGTTGAGAGGCATAGCTTATGCCCAACCATTATGGTTTTTATTCTTCTAGATCCCATGAGTAGGGAAAATAGATCTGCCTTGAAGCAATGTCAATTCTTAATGCTTGCCAAATTTATATCATGTTCCGGTCACTGCACAATGATACCTTCTTCGTTTATGTTATTGAAATTTTCATAGGCTCAACGATTTATTACTGATTGGGTTGTTTTACCTTCTGTGCAATGCGCCACTATATGCAACGTTGAATCTATGTTTACCTTGATGGCCTCACACAATCTCTTAATGATTGATCGATGCCGACTGTGGCATTGGGTGACCGCCATTGTATTTCTTGTGACTTTTACCCTTAAGACCACAACTGGGAACAATTTTTAAATGCTGCGAACATTGATTTTGCATCAAATGTTCCACCCGTAAACGTATTGAACCCGAGGTCAGCCATCGCACCAGATAGATTTTTAATTTTCGTTTTCCAAGGAGAACAGGGACAGGCATAACAAAGAACGTTCACCTATGCTTCGGTGTTACATACTCTAAACATCTTTATGTTAGTTTAAAAGTTGAAGCGTGAGAATAGATTTAAAAATCTAATTCTATGCAACCCATCGCTCTGTTTGGACTGTAACGCCTCTCCTTTAGGATTAGAAATTGTTGAACTCCTAAAGTATGCAATGTGGACAACAATGTGCAAGTAGAGGTCTAAGGCATTGCCAGGTTTGAAGAAAATTGGTTCTGTATGTTCAGCTTCTTACACAACCTTCATCTCAAACTTTTAACCGCTCAACAGTCTGCCTTCTATTGGACGCGGGCTTGATTAAGGTGCTTTTAGGTGGGTATTGAGGCATAGATCCTGCATGGAGTTGGTTGTAACTCGATTTAATGCTTGAACAAATACTTTTTAAATCTTAACAATCACCCCTGCAAACGGTGATAATCTCATGCATTTTGCCTGTGCACGGTGTTAAATTCACACATTTTTTCCTCTACAAATTGTTAAGGCCACGTTCAATGAATGCAGTACCCACCCTCCCTCTGCGAACTGTTGATTGGATGTTTCGTGCCTTCAGGATGATTTTTTACCGAATTGATTCTTTGTTTTCATCAGTTGCCAATTTAGAAATTGTCGATTGATTCTGGTCTCTGACAGTTGCCATTGATGGTTGTCACTGTGAGCTGTGATTTCAGGCATACGCGCATCAATTTCCCTTTGTTCTGGCATGCACTCACCACTACTAGCTTTTATTGTTAATTGATAATCTAAATTGTGTTAGTAAAGTGTAAATGTAAGGTTACGGTAATATTATTATTGTAATACCTAAAGATAATGTCATTGAATTTATTACTTATGGAATATGTAACTGTAATATATTGTTATTTTAATAGGTAAAGTGTAATGGTACTGTAATGCAATTTTATTGTTATTTATTTGCAAGGTTATTATATTATAAATTGAAATGTTGATTTTGTTTTATGGTAAGGTATTATAATTTTATTGTATTGGTAACATACAAGAAGTATGGTGATTGTTATTTTATTTGCAAGTTACTATAATATAAAACGTGATGTTGTTATTGTTTTATGGTAAGGGTATTGTAATTTTATTGTATTGATAACACACAAGATGTAATGTGATTATTATTTTATTGGCAAAGTTATTGTACAAAAAGTAATGTTGTTATTATTTTATGGTAATGTTGTTGAAATTGTTGAATTTGTTAACATATAAAATGTAAGGTCTTGAACTAAGTACATTCATTTATTATGAATTAGTAAATGGGAAATTGCAATTAATTGGATTTACATTATGTTTAAAATACTCGTCGATTAATGGAAATTAATGGAGTAATTGGTCTGTAATTAATCCCAGTTGAGTCATAGATAATGCCTTGTCTTAATATTGGTTGGTCATTGTCTGAGTCCTTCTGTCTTGCGGCTTCTGTAGAGGATGTGGTTGTTCATTTAATTATTGTCGTACTTGGTTGTAATCATTTAATTGCTTGGTCTGCTTGTGTCAGGCGGGATGTAGACACCTCCATGTTCCTTAGAACAGTCGCCAACCCTGAGACCTTAAATGGTTAAAATCGATGGGAACTTGGGCTTGAGCATTGCTTATGTGTCTTGGAGGTCCTAACCATTGCAGGGTAGGATGGGTGGGTAGTCAATCTTATTAGGTTGTCGGTTGATTGTCATTCTTTGCTTCTAGATGTTGGATGTGCATCTTAGGTCGTTATGTTTTTGTCGTAGTTGCTTGCGCCATGATTCGTCGTCGGATGGAAATGCAGAGTCGAATGTGTTTATTATCCTTGTACACACCAAAAAGAAAAAAAAAAAATTGCACTTGTTAAGAGGTTGTCGTCGTAACGAGGAGGTTCTTTACAATCATCAAACATCTAGAAAAGGTAGGCCTCTTTCTTATCTCCCTTTCACATTGGTTTATATATCATATTGTTGGATTATAGTTGTTTTCTGCAGTCATTTCTGTCTGTTGTGGTTCACCCTAGCCATAGAGATTTTTTCCTCGTAAAAACCCTAACCTGACATATGCCTGATGTGTATGCCACTTGGCATACAAAATAGCCATTTTTGCTAATGTGTATTCCAATTGGAATACACAGCAGGCCCAATGGGATTGCTCTATATGCCAATTAGCATACACAACATTCATTGTGGCTATAATTATGTATGTCAAGTAGCATATAGAGTAGGGCCATTGGACCTGTTGTGTATGACAATTGGCATACACAACAAGCCCAATGGTTGTTGTGTATGCCCATCGGGCCTTCTATGTATGCCACTTGGCATACACAACAACCATTGTGGTTGTTTTGTATGCCAATTGGCATACACACCATGCACAATGATTGTTGTGTATGCCAATTAGCATATACAACAAGCTTCCTTTCTACTCGGTTTTCAATACTTTTCCTAATCAACATGTCTTTTGGTTTTATCAAGACTACCTAGTGAGATATAACCTCTTTATGACTCCCCTAAAGACTACCTAGTGAGATGTAACCTCTTAAAATCCATGAAAGACCCAAATAGGTTAATAACTAGGAAGTATAACAAGAATATATCCTTTAAGAGTGAAAAAAATTCCCCTAAAATGAAATAAGTGAAAACCAAAAATTTAAATATAAAATAAGATAAAACATACAAGAAATGTATACAAAATCATAAACCCAATAAAGCAAAAAAGAGTCAACATTCAAGTGCAACAAAGTGATATTAAATATTTCTAAGGACACTACTTTTCCATGTCACTTTATTTTCTCAATACTTCTCGCTACTTCTCGCTAGTTTCACATCACACTTCATTAAGAAATAATCCATTATCCTAAATAATTATTACATTTCTTGCAAAATCTAATTGTGCCAAAAAAATTAACCCCCATAGTTGTGTACTTATACTTGCATCAAGAGATGAGCATAGTGAAATAGTTTCCCAAAGTTAGATGAGAGATGTTATGGAGATAGTGGGTATCCCCTTAGATGGACTAGAGTTTCCCTAATTGGTGTTGGGGACTTGAAATTGTGTAGTGTTGTTTTGAAGTTAATAATTGGCATTATCATCAATAGAAAAATCCATTTCTTAAGGTAAGTATATAAGTTGTAACATTTAAGAGTGAGCATTTTGAAAATTCTATTACTCATATAGTGACTCCACTAAGGAATAAATCCCTATTATTTTAAATGTAATGACCTATTTCTTGGTGGTGAGATAAGAAATGGTGTTCAAGGCATTTAGAAGGCTCATTTGATGGCTCCATAATGATTACAAGCCTGATTTGATACATACATGAACCTAATACAATCACAAATCATGAGCAGGATGTCAAAGCCTATGGTATAAGCTTCTTTATATTAAAAAGAGAAATAAGGAACCCCATTGGGAATTTCATCTTAGGTTTATCAAATCATGGAATTTTATGCATGCATCATTTAGGCCAAAGGGGTCATTTAGGCCAAAGATGCCAATGCATAGAATAATGGCTAAGCTATGATGTATACAAGAATTTGTGGTTTCTACTAGGTAAGGGATTTTGTATTAGAGCAAGTAGGGGTAGGTTGGGTTTTTGAATTGAAAGTTCATTCTCATCTAGAATATCAACCTAGATCACAAGACCTACATCCCCCTTCTACCATTGTTAGTGCATCTGACTCCATAACCCAAGTTGTGGACGAGAATAATCCCACAATCCATAGGCTACACTACATAACACAAATTTTTTACTTGGGTGATAAAACTAAGAGGTGTTTATTCACCAAGAGACTTATAAATTAGCTCTACTAAATTTTCAATAATAATTTGAGATTGTTTTACTAATAGTGATCAACCTAAAATAATACTCTGAGATAGTTTCATTGGTAAACCATCACACAAACGAGTATTATAGTTTAGTTCTCACATTATTTTAAGTTTGGATTTTAAGTTTTAATTTTTTGTGCAAATATATATGAATGTATTTATGTTATCCTTATGGGGACATTTCAGTTATATAATGTTTCAAAGGAATAAATTATCATGGCTTGCAATGGTAGTGCTTTGAGTAACCTAGATTTTGTTGGGATGGGGTTTGTTGGTGGTTGTTTTTGGATCAGAGTGTTATGTATAGATGGTGAACACTACAACCTGAACCTAGTTTATTATATGATTGTAGATTGATGAGCTACACTTGTGGAGACAAATTCTTTCAAGTTATTGAACTGAGAACTATTATCGATATTACACATATTTATCATAAAATTTCACCTCTATCCTAAAATTGCTTAGGGTTAGAAACATTACCGATTTGGAAGACA
Organism: Picea engelmannii; assembly: GCA_009831015.1. Lineage (NCBI taxonomy): Eukaryota > Viridiplantae > Streptophyta > Pinopsida > Pinales > Pinaceae > Picea > Picea engelmannii. The sequence continues at coordinate 805,542 of ML790828.1, forward strand.
TTTTTGGTCTTTGTGGCTCTAATTTGGTGAGGTCATCGTGTCTCTTGTCACTATTTGTCCAAGATTCCATGTGAGTTCACAGGAACAGTCTTTGTCTCTTTGGTGAGGTCGTTGTGTCTCTTTTCGCTATCCATCCAAGCTTCCAAGCTTTCCGCTGTATGTCCAAGCTTCCACGCGGGTTCTCTGTCAAGGGTAGGCACGGTCTTGGGTTTATCTGTCGCTATATGTCCAAGCTTCCGCGCGGGTTCTCTGTCGAGGGTAGGAAAGGTCTTGGGTTTCTCTGTCAAGGGTTTAATGGATGCGGCCAGGTCTCTGTTTGTTATATGTTATAACATATTTGTTATATAGGTTATAACATATATTTTATACCATATATGTTATATATGTTATAACAGATATAACGTATATGTTATAACATATACATGATAAATTAAATTATTATTACATAAATTAAATTAAAATTATATATGTTATAACCCTATATTGTAATAAATTAAATGTATGATCTATATAAACAAATCTAGCCATAAGGTTAAAAAGGGATTGTTGGGTTTGTGAAAGTGTGGGGTTACTAAAATGTTTACTAATATTGAATCACTCATGTGTATTTGTGCTCATGTTTGTTGTATATCAATGTTTGAAATAGTGGTTGGGGCTAAGTGAAAGTCACAAGCCCATGTAATGGTTGGGGATAAGAACAAGTCCTAGGCATATGTTTGTATTGACTTGAAGCATCAATAAAAAGAAGAGAACGATACAACTATGATGTGAAACTTCTAAAATAAGCATTAACGGAGAATACATAGGAATGTCATGCCCATGAAAAAAAAATCGATTCCCATTTCCAGTGTATCAAAGAAGGTCATGAACCTACCATATTTTATTTTGGATATCTTGAGCATAAAGATATGTATGAACATATCATGATTGGGTTGAGCAATAATCATGGTATTCTCACTAATACTTAGATAAAAATAATAAGAATTTTGGGCTAGACTTCCAAATCATTTTTGTCAAAAATCTTGTTATATAAAGTCTTGAAGTTGCATGAGAGGATTGTCAAAAAGTAGTTATTTACAAGGTATGGAGAACTATGTGAGATATTCTTTGCTAATATGTTTCAATAGAGGAACTTCTTGAATATATACACAACAATAAAAATGTTAAATCCCTAGGTTTGGATGGTTTCTATGCACAATGCACAAGGTGTTTCACACTGAAAAACTTGATGGATTCCAAAGTCAAGGTTTGATAAATCGCATTTGTAAGAGATAATATAATAGAGCCATTATTACCTCATGGTGCCATATTATATTTCTTTATGTGTCTTTGACCTTTATCTAAGTGGTGAGCACTAACTACCTATTGTGAGGCATGTGCTTCCATAGACTTATTATAAGGGTGTGTGACCACCCATGCTAAGAAAACAACCTTTATGATTTTTTCTAATCAACATGACCCTTATGAGTGTATGTTCTCCCATGAGGGGAAAACATGTCACTTTTTTAAGAATTCAAACCTTGGTGTGTACGAGAACAAACCCTAATTTTTATTGACTCAGTTTACCTCTCATGACCATTGTGTCTTATAATATCTTAGCTAAAGTTGTAACTTTAAGAAAGAAGTGTGTTTCTTGTCAGATTGTTAGACCTAACAATTCGTGACACCATGTTTAAAATCCATTAAATATTTGTTGAATGGGAAAAGGGATTTGGAAAAATCATTGATCTAATATTAAACTTGACTAGGTTTATGATAGGGTAGATCGATTCCCCATATTTTATATGTTATCATAACCCGATTTGGAGTATGATTTCTTTAGATGGTGGAAGCTTTTTCACAATGCATTTTATTTTGTGTTGGTTAATGATGTCTTATGTGATGTAACTATCTTGCACAAATATATAAGGAAAATCTACTCACTTTCCCCTTTAAGTTTATTTCATTGTTTTTGATGCATTTGGTTATCTTCTAGAGCTTTTCCAAGCTCAAGGTTGAATATGTTGTATTAATATTCCAAGAAGTGGTAAGGTGATCAAGAACCATTTTATACATGGCTATCTTCTTTATATTTCTCTCTTATAATTTTTAGTTGAAGGTACTTTATAATTCTTAGATAATTATTATGTTGTAGCGCAGGTAGTGGTGAGTGATTTGAAATAGAACAATTGGTTGACTAGAGTGGAGGGGAAATTGGATTGGTTGAATCATCCCCAACAATGCATGAGAAATGGTAGTATCACTATATACATAGTAATTTTTTTCGATATAAATGTTTCCCAGTCTTCTATGTAGGTTTGGTGTCTATTAATTTTTTAACAAAAACTTAATAGTTAATTATTTAGAGACATGCATTTTGTTAGTAAAATCATGGCTATAGAGGAAATATTCAGGAAAGACACATTTATTATGTACGTTATTGGTTTCCTTTTTCTTCCAAAATTAGTCATGTAGAAACTTGAGTGCTTAGAGGTTTTTTATGCTCTAAAAATGTGGTGGACCATGCTTTGTCATTAATGGTTCCATGGAGAATCTTTTCCTTTCCTAAAAAAGGAAAAGGCCTCATACAAACTAATATAGTTTTTCATGGAGGAAGCATGTCAGGAAAGCAGATAGTGAGTTCAATGATTGGTGAATAACCTTGAAAAATATTGACCTAATACATAATTTCTAAAGGAAAATTTAGATCCAAAATAAATAGACTTTTCACCCTCAATGTTGTGAATGTTTCTTCAAGTGATTTCATGATTGGTGGTTCTTTTGCACTAATTCAGATAGTTTGGGAAGCAAGTAAGATGGTGGTTTCAACTCTTACTTAGTATTGGGATGATTTTATCTAGAGAGGATTTGAATTTTCTTGTGACTCTATTTTGACATGGAAAGTATGACATTCTAACATTTCACATATGGGTAGATACATTCTTAATTTTTTCTTAAAAATGAACTCTAGATGGAGAGATCTATGAGATGGGGAATTTGAACATGGACATCTCAATCTAGTCTTACACGAGAATATGGAATGGCTCAATTGGATTGTATTTTCATATAAGAACTTCAACAAGTAATAATTGTATAGTCTTAACATTCATGTATACATTCCTACTTTGGATGACTAGCTCTTGCATAATAAAAATTGTTTTGAATCAACATATCATATCAATTATATCAATTTTTTTATAAACATATTTTTTCTTAAAAAGTTAACTAGATGTTGAACCATTATTGATTTTGGATCCTAGTAAATGTTGAACCCCTTTTTATTAAAAATTTAACATGTCTCTAGTATTCCATCCATTAAGAAAGGTAAGAAAAAGGCCAATGAGGAGGATGTGGTTATTGGGAACAAAGGTCACAAGGTCACTTTCCTACACCCAAAAGAAAAACTGGAAAGTCATATTAGATGCTTCATGTCAACATGAAATAGTTTGACAACATCTCGTTTGATGGAAATATCAATAATATTAAGTATGGAAATTTAATCCAATGTATCTTCTTCAAGTCATAGGTGTTGTTGGTAGACAAGAATCAAAATGATCAATATTATCAAAGGGATAGAGTATAAGGGAATGATAGTAGTGGAGTAGATAGACCTAGGGTGAAATTCAATAGGAGATCCATTATGGAGCTTATCCTAAGAACTATATAAAACGGTCGTGGCCTCTAATAATTTATCATCGTTAGTAAATATTATGGTCAAAGAAGTAGGACCCGACACTTTTGCACATAGGGGGTGAAATTGGATTTGTTAACCTTAAGGATAAATTTCCAGTTTTAATCTATCTCCCTAAGTCATGAAAATGAGTCAAAGGCTCATTATTTATGGGAGTTGATATTAAAAAAATGTTGGAAGTGGCCACATAATTCAATTGTGAAGGAGTTTTTTCCAACTAACTAGCAAGGATAGACTATATATGTATGATCCACTAAAGGTGATACATAATATTCGGTCAAATGTGGTTGTGAATCATAATATGAGCATTGATTGATGGTGACAATGAATCCTTCATGTGGAAATTTCATCATAAAAAGAGTAAGGAATTACGAATTTCACATTGTACATACAATTGTGCCTAAGGAAAAGGTTGGATTTTGTTGGGTTTGTGAGTGATGTTTGAGTCTGGAAACCCTCCCATATCGTCAAGGCATACAAAAAGTCTATCCATGTCAAATTTCAGTGCATAAAGAAACATTTTGAAAAAAATTGAACATTGGCCCCATTCACAGGTCATTGTTGCCCATCATGTACTCTATCCCTAGTACAATGTATTTTAATATTTGTTTCCTTTAAAATTCGACCAAGAAAATTAAAATGAAATGAGGATGAGATGGGTTGATATATAGAGTGGTTGTGTGAGTAATATTTGAGTCTGAAAACCCTTCCTTATCGACCTAATGGGGATGAAATGTGGTCACATAGGTTGATGAAATGCGTCTATGGTGAAGACCCCCGACCCTCGGGCCAAGATCTGCACAGGATCGTTCTAAATCTGCCCCTAAGCCAAATTGACTTTTCGATTCCTCCACGGGGATTCCTACACACACACAACAATGTTTTCCATAGGTCCTTATAGGTATGCCCGCGTGATCAAACACAAGGCATCAACCCAAATCTCCTGACCAACAATATGATTGCGCCCTTTGTCGAATCGAGATTTTGGGTTTCGCGATATCGCAATTCCTGTTGTCGAGTTTCTTGTCTCTTCAACCCCAAATGGTGCAGACCCCCGACCCTCAGGCCAAGATCTGCACGGGATCATTCTAAATCTGCCCCTGAGCCAAATTGACTTTTCGATTCCTCCACAGGGAATCCCACACACACACAACAATGTTTTCCATAGGTCCTTATAGGTATGCCCGCGTGATCAAACTCAAGGCATCAACCCAAATCTCCTTACCAACAATATGAAATGCCTCTATGGTGCAGACCCCCGACCCTCGGGCCAAGATCTGCACAAGATCGTTCTAAATCTTCCCTTGAGACAAATTGACTTTTCGATTCCTCCACATGGAATCCCACACACACACAACAGTGTTTTCCATAGGTCCTTATAGGTATGCCAGCGTGATCAAACACAAGGCATCAACCCAAATCTCCTGACCAACAATATGATTGCACCCTTTGCCGAATTGGGATTTCTGGTTTCGTGATATCGCGATTCCTGTTGTCGAGTTTCTTGTCTCTTCAACCTCCAAAACCCGAAATGCCGAATTACCGAAATATTTGGTCACGTCTTCCTCCACATTTTTGTCGGGTTTCATGACTTTGGGAATTCTAGAGTAAACAACCCTGAAATGCCGAACCCTAATGCGTTCAACAAAGGCTGGCTCCCCAATGAAACTTTTTGTCGATTCAAAGTTTCAGACTCTGCGACTTCATGAATCCGGCTGCAAGACTCCTAGTTATTCAACCTTCAAAACCCCGAAATGGTCAACGAGGATTGACTCCGCCTATTGACGAAAACACGCCACCTGTCTTCCCCACTATACTCTGTCTCCCATGTGGATTCTTGCCACCTGTCCACTCAATATTTTCAGCTTTTGGAACTTGAATAACCCTTCGACAGTCGTTCCTCTATCACTTCAAAACCCCGAACTCCGAAATGGCACCTTCTACCAGATCAATAGATATAAGCCCTCGTTCGATTCAACGACCCACGTTATTTCGGAATTTTGGGTACCAGGAGTTCAAAATTCTCGATCCCAAAATGCTGCCTCCTCTGCTTCCCGACACCCAAAGTGCCGAAATCCCAAAATTCCACACCAAAATCCTGTCGCGACTTGCGACTTCAGGATTTTCACTCCACTATGCCCCGACTCCTTGTCGTCAAGAACCTCGAAATGCCGAACTTCGAAATTCTGAAGCGCCGAAAATTCTACGCCTCATCTTCACACACGATAATCCATTTCGTTATTCGGAAGTTCGAGTGACCAAGGGATTTGACTTGCACTCTGGACTTACAAACCCTGATTTTCCAAAATGATCTTGATGGCTCGACGGTTACAAATCAATGGTCAATGTTTAATCTTGAAACTAACGTAATGGGTTCATCCAACCCTTATCCACCCTGCAACTCCTCTGGATTCTACAGTCCTCGCGACTTCGCGAGTTCTCCTTGGAGAATTCTGACTACCCGATTTACTCAATGAATTCACTGACCAAACTGATTTGGCATCCTTCCACTGAACTCAACTTCTGCATGATGATTTAGCTCCATGTCTTCCTTTGAATACGTCAAAGGCACTGATCCTCCTGGGATTTCTATTGCAACCTCAAGTCTCGAAAGGACTCCTGCACGCACTCTTTGCGGAAATCTTTCAAATACTTCTATGTATTTGATTCTTCAACTCTGTGCACTCTCGACAACAACAGTCTTTCACTCTTCAACCTTAGTTGATAAATTTTAAGGCTTCAACTAGCCTGCGCACACCTTGCATGGATTTAGTGCTTCACCTACACTTCTGCTGGAATGAGAACAACGGTATCTTTCCTGTACTTTCTAAGATAAAATTCAGAACCCTTGTCAACGCACACCTTGCAGATGTTTCACTGCACTCCTTGCAGGAACTCTCTCAGGAAGAGAAACAATTGAAACTCATTCTTCACTCTCAGAATTCATACATTCAACATGAGATCATACATTCAACACAAAATAACAACAAAGGCATAACAGAGAGAATAAAACAATTGTAAGCATACCATTCAGCATATGTAAACAAAAAACATCATAACACCATGAAATCTGAGTCAAAGCTTCATATATTAACTCAAATACTCCTGTACATGGGTTCTTCTCTACAACTCTCTGCTACACTCCCTTTTTTATTTTATGTGCTAATAATACAACAATACAAGAGTGAGGGTGTCTATATCCGTTTTCCTTCCTACTCTCTAAACTGTCTAATCTATGAATCCAAATCTACCTACTTTCATTAATTACGTATAAATTCTTTTACATACTACATATGAGAGTAATTCTCAAGATCTGTTTACAACATCTAAGACATAAATGTAAGTATGCTTCCTCAGCTATCACATTAATATCCACTTCATTAATTTTTCAATACATTTCAAAAATGTGCGCTGGTTCTTTTCCAGTTGTCTTCCGACTTTTACATTGCTTTCTTGGATGGCTGCTTATGATGCTCCTGCATCACTCTACAACCCCAAATTTTATTAGAGTCATTTTGGGGAATATGTTTCATGAAGTGATACTTGAAATCACTGTCACCTAAACTCCCTTCCTGCTAAACTCACTTTCAACCTATAAGATAACTCTTTCCAGGCCTTTGAAACTTACCCTGGACATATTATTGCCTCCAATGAAATATTTCCCTCTTATTCTTGTGGTTGTTTATGTAGGTAGATAGGATATCAATAGAGTGGAGATAGAAAGTCCTATGAGTTCCTATAAGAGAATCTACACAAAGCAACAGGGGTGACAAGGTGCATACATTGTTATATTAAACTTATTTGATTTCTCCTTCTTTAAAGCCATACATCATTGTCTAATTATTAAGTAGGCCTCAATTTTTCTAACTCTAATCCTAAGCCACACTTACTATCATGCCTTAATGGGGTCAAGTAGTACGTTATTAGGTGCAATCGTGTATAGCTCCTCTTGGTTTCAAGAATAGTTCATTCTCTACTAAACAGAGGCAACCACATGAAGGTGGAAGCTCTAATTATTCCCCCCTCTCACACCACTCTCAATTTACCCATACCTAATTATAAATTATAAATAACATGTAACATATACTCTATTATACAAAATAAAAACATATAAAGATCATATAAAATATATAAACACATACCTCTTCTTTTCAACAATTAAATATCATTCATCTTCTTCTTCATCCATCTCAACATTTGTATCTGGATTTGGTTCAGAATCAATATTGGTGAAAGGATCATTCATATCAACATCATCATCAATGTAATTTTCGCTAATATAGTTATCGATATCATCAATGAGATCGTCGTCTCCTACATTTGGATGATCAACTTCTTCAACTTCTTGTTTTAACACATTGACTACCACCCGCTCCTAATCTGCATAATCATGATCTTCTTACTCATTATTATATTCATCCTCGGCTACATGATTACACTTTAATGGTCTTCCTCTTGGATCATATCTAAAAACGTATGACCAACCTGATTTAACAGGTACCTCTGAGTAAAATACTTGCTCACATTGACTTGGAAGAACTTAAGGCTTTGTACCCAGTTCAAATTCCCTTGTATTAACCATGGAAAATCCATTATCATGCTCAATAACAATTCTTTCAGGATCACATTCATGAATCTGTAGCCTGTACCATTTCACCTCACACAAAACTATTTTAAAGGAATTAAAATCACACTCAATTATATCCTCCAAATGCCCATAGTACCTATTCTCAGTTTATTCTGGATTTTTGTCACTTCTAGAGGAAATGTTGGTGACCTTAAACACTTCAGTTATCCCACAATCCGAGGTTTTCATCTTATCATCCAACATTTTGATGCGAAATTTACGACCATTACAACACATAGCCTTGTGATGTTTCAAATGCAACATGGATAATAAGTAAAAAAATACATTTCCAATTAATAAACCTCATATAGGACTTAGTAAATATATATTTCAAAAATTAAACAAACCAAATACATTGAAAAATTGGGAAATAACTAGGAAAACGTGGGTAAACAATTTACTTGCATGTTTATCTTTTAAACCAAAGGATAAATCAACTTCCCTAGTTGACGTAAGATCAAGATATTGATCTCGATGACTATGCATTGTTTTAATTATCTTACTCACCCCTTCCCATGATAACCTACCGAAGTATTCTTCAGTATATTATATCCAATGCTCCATCCAATCAAGGTTGTTTGCAATGTATAAATGTAAATCATCCCACTCTCGAGCAACTATATGATAAAATAACAATTTAATATCATTAATTAGCTATTGTTAATAAATGAATAGTTTAATATAGTTTAATATGCAAGAATAAAAAATATAAAAAAATCAGTATTATAAAATAAAATTGGAAAAATAAATGTGTAATATATTAAATCTATGTCAACATCTAATAATTACCTTTCACAGAACTCATTTTACCTTTCCCCAATAGGACCTCCCCTTCAAATTTGTTGATGGAGTCGAGATGCCAAATGCGAGGCACATTCATATTTTCTGTTAATTTAGGTAGATATTGACTAATATAAACCATGCATTGATATACCATATATCCCTCAACCATAGAATTCTCAGGACGTGCTCTTTGTCTAACAAAAGCCTTCAATGAGTTCAACTGCCTCTCCACCATCCACATCGACCTTGTGTGTACTGGTCCACATAATTCAATCTCCTCAACTTGGTGTATGAGGTAGTGTTCTTGTGCATTGAAAAATGCTAGAGGTAGATACTATTGCATTTGACACATTAGTCGTGGAATTTCTCTCTTCCAATACCTTATATCTTCTTTATGGATTTATTTTGATGAAAGCCACCTACAAATATCGATGCAATAAAATAATATCAAGGAATACATGAATTTGCAGATAAAACATAATATGTCAATAAATTCTGCTACAAATCACATAAGAAGTACATTTTCCATATAAAAAATTACTTACCTCATGCATTTGCCAAGTACATAAATAATTTGTTTTATGTTGTTGTCAAAGTTGTCTAGGAGAGATAAAGGTAGAACATATTGTAACAAAAAAACAAATAATTATTATTTGTTTACAAACAATGCGTACCAATAAGGAAATATATTATAAACTACTAATTACCATAATGAATGTATGTCAATCATTTGTTTTAACCCCACCAAAATCACCTTTTTCGTTAAGATATTTTGTATGTTCGATGAAAACTCTATCGGAAACCTAATTTTTCGAATGACCTCTTTTACATTATTTCTCTGTTGCTCCGCCAATAACCGAGGAAGACTAGTATTTTGTTCACGGTCATCACCATTATAATTAATAATAACACTTTTCAATGCATGATTAGCTTCCTGGATGTCACTACAAATATTTCCAATTCTCTCTTTGTCAGTCCTTCCATCTCATAATCACCATAACAATTATGTTATGTTCTTCCCGATATACATTGTATCAAATAGATGAATTGTTTGTAGGTGCTCGTAGTATGGAAACCTATTGAATTGCATCAGATAAATTTTCATTCCTCATGGAAGCCCATTCGTTCCTTAATGACATTCTTGAAACATCAACAAAGTGAAATTAACACTATTTAATCAAACAAAATGAAATTAACCAAAGATTTATATAATATGTCATACATAAATAATTTTCATACCTTGACAATTTCTAATATATTCCAACTTCCATAGGTGAGGTGTCATTCTTCGTGGTTTTTTCCCATTCTCTTCTTTACCATTGAATTTTTCTTTGTCTGTAGTTCGATAACTATGGTTCTTAGGTAGAAAGTTCCTATACTCATCAAACACTTCCTTTCCTAAACTCCTTGAACAACGATATTTTATCCTAGGACCACAAACTGGGCATGAAAATTTACTCTTTGTTTGAAGACCTACAAGATATATGAATTAATGTAGCGAATTAGAGTTACAATTTAAACAATGCATGGTATTTTCAATAAATATATATAATATTAAATCACAAAAGAAAGTAACAATATACCACAAAAATGTGTTAACCCGAGAGCATCATGAATTGTCCATGATAGTATTCCATGGAATTGAAATTGTTTTTTCCCTATTGGTCTAGAGATGTCATAAATAGTGACGCCAACCCATAACTTCAACAACTCATTGATAAGAGGCTCAATATATATGTTCATATCTTTAACCTAGTACTTACCTAATTTGTTCAACATACTGCATGATTAATTATACTTATCTAGATGTTGTTATATATAAAAGACATAATTACCATGCACGAAACAAAGAAATGAAATATTTTGTCATACTTTAAAGCAAATAAAAGGTAATTGAATACCTGGAACAATCATTGCCAACATTGTGTGCTCTCTCTTGATCGACATCTAAGGAGGAAGGTTATTGTTTATAAAAACAACTGGCCACACTGAATAGGTAGATCGAAGCTCTCCAAATGGATTGACACCATCAACTACCAATGAAAGTATAACATTACGAGGTTCTTCTTTAAAAATTGGCCACTTTTCTTCGATGTAATTCAATGTAGAACCATATGAAGGCATTCAAAGAACATTGTATCGACTTATGTTCTTTGCATGGAAATACATAAATTGTGTTATACTTTGGCACCTGAAAAACCGTTGGAAACATGTAATTATCGGAATATAATGAAGAACTTTGGGAGGCACCTTCTTTGATGCTTTATCGGTTTGATATCTACTTATTTGACATTGTGGGAATTCATTTTCTAATGCATATTGTCCATAGTATATGATATTATCATTAGGACATGCATCAATAGCCTAATACTCCATTCCAATTTCTTTTATAATCACAGATATTTCTCGATATGTGCGTGGAAAAATATTTGACGTCGGTAATAAAAATTCACCTAAAAATCTACAAAATTCAAAACAATAAGTCATTGTAAACAATATTAATCATCAATATCACATCCATACTTTACAAATCAGAAAACAATAGCAATATAGGAAAAAATTGAACCTTTTAAGTATTTGTGATCATGCAGGCATAAATAATTAACAAATTAAATACCTTAGTATCTATGTGAGGCATGTGTTTGATAAACCATTCAAAACCTTCAAGTTCACCAAAAAAAATATAGCATATAGAAGATTTGTTGTTGAGCCTTCAGAAAGAGGTTGACGTGACTTCTAGAGTAGAGGATCAACATCATGACTATCAGAATTCGAAAGAACCACGTTGTTATCGGTTTTTTGTCGACGTTTCAGATCCACAACATGATCCATCTTCAGGACATAAAATCTTGAGAAAAAATAAAAGAGAAGAACCCTAATAAGTACTAAAAAGAGCATAGGGAATCCTAAGGTTCGCTCGGTGAAACCCTAGATTTTAATAAAATTATTAATAAGTATTATATTTAATATTTTATAATAATTTAATAAAGTAAAGGATGTTTTATTTAAAATTTTGTTTATTAATATATTAAGTGGTAGTTTTAAGGAGAGGGGAGGTAAGGCAAAAAATTATAATTTATATTTTGATTTGATAAGAGTTTATTGTTATTAATGTATTGGTTTATTAATTATTATTAATGTATTGATTTTTTAGGTTAGTTTAGTTTAAGGAAGAATTGATTTTAATAGTTGAACTATTTTTTGTTAGGGGATTAAGGTAAGATAGTCTTATTAATGATGTTAATTGGTATTGCTAAGTACGTCTAGTTATTAAAATAATTGATAATTTTAGTAGTCTAAGGGGGGAAGTATTAGGTAAAAACGAAGTCGATGCAAGTTATTGGGTCCTCGAGAGAAAGCTTCAACTATCTTCTTCTTTCCCGAATGAGCGGGATCCAACTATCACTAATCTCTAGACCATTGTCTTTGTTTAGGTTATTGGGATTTTTTATGATTTCGATTGCTTCCCTAATTCATCATTTAAGGAGGTGGTCTTATCTTGCTAATATTTTGGTGTCTTCTAAGCACACATGGTGCTTCATTGTGAGAGAGTGTTCGACTAAGGCTGAGGTGCGTGTTCGTTCATTTTTAATGCTAGTACCATGCTCTTTAATCCTGGTGTGAAAAGAGCGACCCGTTTCTCCAATGTAGCATTTTCCGCATGAGCATTCTATTCTGAACATTCCTTTGCAATTGTGTTGGTCAAGTTTGTCTTTGACTGATCTCATTTTTTGTTTGATGAATTCGAGTGGTCTGAAGGAGGTGTTAATATCTTTTTTGTTCAGGATTTTTACAATCTTATTAGTAAATCCTTGGATATAAGGGAGATAAGCAGTCAGACTAGGGGTTTGGTTTTTTCGGTGTTGAGGTCTGTTATCCTCTCTTTTTATGGATTTATTTATTGCATTCTTAATCTCTTTTTATTTGTAGCCTATGCTCATGAAGACTTTTTGAAGGTGATTTTTCTCCTGGTCTAGGTGTTCTTTATCTGAAATTATTATGGCTCTTATGGGTAGGGTGTTAAGAACTCCTAATTTTTGTGTGGGGTGAGGATGGGAGCTGGCATGAAGGTAGTTCTCTGTGTGGGTCCTTTTTATGTAGACTGAATGTCCAATTTTCCCATCTTCTTTCATGTTGATTAGTATGTCTAGGAATGGGATGCTACCATTACCTTCAAGTTCCATTGTGAATTTAATATATTTGGAAATATTATTAAGATGTTTGAAGAATTTATCTACCTCTTCTTTCCCATGGGGCCAAAGTACATTAGTATCATCAACGTATTGTTTCCATCTTAGTGGTTTCACGGGGTAGGAATCTATGGCTTTCTTCTCAAACGTTTCCATAAAAGGTTGGCTATGATGGGAAAAAGGGGAGAGTCCATTACTACGACACTAGTTTGTTCATAAAATTCTCCTTGATAGCTAAATAATGTGGAACGAAGGCAAACCTCGGCTAGTTTCGCTGTTTCACCTCTTCGACAACTAGGATTGCTTCATTAAGAGGGATCTTTGTGAATAAATAGACAACATCAAAGCTTATGAGGGTGTCATCCGGCTTCACTTTCTCATTCTTAATAATATTAATGAACTCATTTGAGTCTTTTATGAAGGAGTCTATATGACCTACTAAGAGGCCTAAGATTTTTGCAACGTATTTGGCAAGCTCATAGGTGGGAGATCCTATTGTATTAACTATAGGTCTAAGAGGGATTCCTTCTTTGTGGATTTTTGGTAGACCATAGATTCTCTGAGTGATTTCATTATTGGGAAGCAATCTCTTTTTCATCCTCTCATCTAAGATGGAGTTGTTAATGGCTTTCTTCACTTATCTTGTAATCTTTTTAATGGGGTTATTCAGGATCTTTCTATAACTACCACTCTGCCATAGGTGTTCTTTCATTTCCATGTTGTAATCTTCTTGATTCATAATAACCGTGGTGGCACCCTTATCAGCTCTGAGTATTACTAATTTTGTGTTGTTTCAAAGGTTTCTTAATGCTTGACGTTATTCTCTGTTGATGTTGATTCTTGGAGGTTTGGATTTTCTAAGGATAAATGCGCAGTCTTGTCTAATGGGTTCCTTGTCTTCATCTGATCAATTGGGCTGGAGGAGGGGGAGACCGCGAAATTCAAACATTTTTCAAGCACTCTCAGTTCGGATTGGTTCAATTCGCGGGAAGACAGGTTCACGACCTTCGCGTTGTTTTTCTTGTTGAGTAAACGTTCAAGCTTCAAACCTTGTGCATGCTAATCTATTCATATTCTCTTCCTTTAATGCAGCTAACACGTCTATACTCTTCCACAAATCCGGGTGTATGTCATGGGCGATGTTAAGGTGGAGTCTAAGTGCGGTTTTTGACAAGTAATCAAGCGCGCATCTGTTCTAATTCACGTGCATTGAGAATAAGATGAAAATCAAATGGAACAAAACGACTTTCTGCACATTAAGTAAATCAATAGTTATAGGTGAAATAAAAAAGAACAGATGCGTGCTTGATTACCTGTCGAAAACCGCACTTAGAATCCACCTTAAACTCTCCCATTCCATAGATAGACGCGTTAGCTGCATTAAAGGAAAAGAATATGGATAGAATAACACACGCAAGGAAGGGTTTGAAGCTTGAATGTCTACTCAACATGAAGAACATCGCGAACAACAACAACAATGTGAAGGTCGTGAACCTGTCTTCCCACGAATTGAACCAATCTGAACTGAGAGTGCTTTCAAAAGGTTTGAATTTTGCAGTCTCCCCCTCCTCCATCCTAGTTGATAACCTCATTTGCTGCATAGAAGATAGCATTAAGACCTTAGCAGATGAAGACAAGGAACCCATTAGACAAGACTTCGCAGTTATCCTCAAAAAATCCAAACCTCCAAGGAGCGACATCCTCAGAAAAGAACGCCAAGAATTAAGAAACCTCTGAAACAACACAAACTTAGTAATACTCAGAGATGATAAGGGTGGCGCCACGATTATTATGAATCAAGAAGATTAAAACATGAAAATGAATGGACAACTATTACAGAGTGGTAGTTATAGAAAGATCTTGAATAACCGCATTAAAAATATTACAAGAGAAGTGAAGAAAGCCATTAACAAATCCAGCTTAGATGAGAGAATGAAAAATAGATTGCTTCCCAATAATGAAATCACTCCGAGAATCTATGGTCCACCAAAAATCCACAAAGAAGGAATCCCTCTCAGACCTATAGATAATACAATAGGATCTCCCACCTATGAGCTTGCCAAATACCCAAAAATCTTAGGCCCCTTAGTAGGTCATAACTCCTTCATAAAAGACTTAAATGACTTCATTAATATTATTAAGAATGATAAAGTGAAGCCAAATGACACCCTCATAAGATTTTATGTTGTCTCTTTATTCACAAAGATCCCTCTTAATGAAGAAATCCTAGTTGTCAAAGAGGTTAGTGATCCTGAAACAACGAAAATAGTCGAGGTTTGCCTTGTTCCACATTATTTAGCTATCAAGGAGAATTTTATGAAAAAACTAGTGGCGTAGCAATGGGCTCTCCACTTTCTCTCATCGTAGCCAACCTTTTTATGGAAAAGTTCCAGAAGAAATCCATAGATTCCTACCCCCTGAAACCACTAAGATGGAAACGATACGTTGATGATACTAATGTACTTTGGCCTAAATTCTTCCAACATATTAATAATTTTTCCAAAGACATTAAATTCATAATGGAACTTGAAGATAATGGTAGCATCCCATTCCTAGACATACTAATCAACAGGAAAGAAGACGTGAAACTTGGGCATTTAGTCTATAGAAAAAATACCCACACAGAGAACTACCTTCATGCCAGCTCCCATCATCACCCAACACAAAACTTAGGAGTTCTTAACACCCTATCCATAAGAGCCATAATAATTTTAGATAAAGAACACCTAGAATAGGAGAAAAATCACCTTCAAAAGTCTTCATGAGCATAGGATACAAAGAAAAAGAGATTAATAATGCAATAAATAAATCCATAGAAATAGAGGATAACATACCTCAACACCAAAACAAACAAACCCCTAGTTCGTTTGCTTATCTCCCTTATATCCAAGGAGTTACTGATAAGATTGCAAAAATCTGGAACAAAAAAGAGATTAAGACCTCCTTCAGACCACTTGATACCATCAAACAGAAAATGAGATGAGTCAAAGACAAACTTGACCAACACAATTGCAAAGGAGTGTACATAATAGAATGCTCATGTGGCAAATGCTACATTAGAGAAACATGTCGTTCTTTTCACACCAGGATTAAAGAGCATGGTACTCACATTAAAAACAAACATAAACACACCTCAGCCTTAGCTGAGCACTCTCTCACAACGAAGCATCATGTGCGCTTAGAAGACACCAAAATATTAGCAAGAGAAGACCACCTCCTTAAACGACGAATTAGGGAAGCAATCGAAATCATCAAAAATCCTAATAACCTAAACATAGATAATTGTCTAGAGATTAAGGATAGTTAGATCCTACTCATTCGGGAAAGAAGAAGATAGTTGAAGCTTGCTCCTTGGGACCCAAGAACTTTCACATACTTCATTTTTACCTAATACTTCCCCCTTAGAATACTAAAATTAACAATTATTTTAATAACTAGACTTACTTAACAATACCAATTAACATAATTAACAAGACTATCTTACCTTAATCCCCTAATGAAAATTTCTTCCACTATTAAAATCGATTCTTCCTTAAACTAAACTAACCTAGAAAACCAATACATTAATAATAATTAGTAAGCCAATACATTAATAACAATAAAGTCTTATCAAATCAAAATATAAATTAATTTTTTTTTCCTTACCTCCCCTCTCCTTAAAACTACCACTTAATATTTAATAAACAAAATTTTAAATAAAACATCCTTCACTTTATTAAATTATTATAAAATCTTAAATAGAATACTTATTAATAATTTTATCAAAATCTGGGGCTTCACCCAACCGACCTTAGGATTCCCTCCGCTCTTTTTAGTACTTATTATGGTTCTTCTCTTTTATTTTTTCTCATGATTTTATGTCCTGAAGATGGATCCCGTTGTGGATCTGAAACGTCGACGAAAAACCGATAACACTGTGGTTCTTCCGAATTCTAATAAACAAAACTCTCACCACAAAAATCTAAACTATCGTGACTATCATCGTGGTTGTCCTCATCCATTGCAACAAATGTGTCTTGGATCAATATATGTATCTCATCTTCTTGATTTGTATCACTAATATTGTCTCCATCCATATCATCATTAATAACTTGATCAACTGCTTCAATATTCTGATCGCGAATTTCATCACCCTGTAAAGGAGTATTTCTTCTAGTACTTGGAAAATAACTCTCTGGGGGTCGACATTTAGGGGGCATCATCTATATATTTAAAAAAAACGTAGAAAAGTTAGTGTGTATAGAAAATATAAAAAAAACGATAAGAAATATTACTAAAATTCATGACATGATGAATATTATAGATAATACATTAAATATTGAATCCTTACCAAGGGACGATATTCATAACCCCCTTGGGCATGCCCCTTCTCCCTACAATGTATTTCAGTTGTTGTTATTAAAATTCTTCTTCTTTGCAAGCCCCTGTAATCATCGCAAGGGAAATAAAATTTTCCATCACCCGTCGCCTCTAATGTCACTCTTAATCGAGCAAGCTTCCTGTCATTTCCATTCATAGTGACAAATCCTTGTACTGAAAAGTAATTGTTTTACTTACACCATACCAAATAGTAAGTTGTCAAATTTTTATATTTTAGCTACTCCTTCATGATATTTTAGCTACTCCTTTCGATTATGATATGTTTATTTACAGTGACCTACAATTCTCACAATTATTTTTTCTAAGACATTTTGACATGATTTTATTATTATTATCAATTAACTATTAAGATCAATATGATTCAATTTTTAGTTTAGAGTAGTGTGTACTGAATCACCATAGAAAATAATTACACACCATTTAACGAAAGTGGTCAAAATTTCTCAAACTTGAATCACTCGACACCATACACTAGCCTCTAAGTTGTTTTGTAGAGAAAATGTCAATCTTTGAAATTCACCAGTAAAAAACGAATGCCATCCACTTGTCATCCACAATTGGGTTTGGTTGGTTTAAATTATGACATGTTGATTTGGAGCTACATACAATGGTCACAATTTTATGCCACTTACAGTGGTCAGGATTTTATTTTCTAAAACACTTTGGCATGTTCTCATTTTTCATTGTCTGACTAGTAGATTTCATCATGCTATCATAGATTTCATCATGAAATTTTTATATTTTATCTACTCATTAATAGTGTATAAAAAAATTACATCAACTACAAACTAGAGTTAATCACTACATCTAGAATTGTGTGTGATTATAAAAAATTGAGAGAAACAACAACACATAAGAACACAATGTTATATGACTAACCTAACCTAATACTAGACTAAAAATATGACATTAATATATATATAGGCACAACATCATAGAAACACAAAAGTTAGAGAGCTAAAAAGGTAGCTAAGGGATAGGATTAGAACTAAGAGGAATTTTTTCCCACTTTCTATTTCAAACATTAGTCCAACTCGTAAAGTTGTTATGAGTTGGTGGTTTTATAATAAGGATTAAATTTACATAAGGAATTGTATGCTCAAATTGATCTAGATTGAGAATGACATATGTTTTGAATGTTTGAATTGTCTTATTGATGGAGTAATTTTCCCTCTTCTTAAAATACTTCTTTGGAAAATATTTTTCTTGATATTTCACATGAATTTCCATAATATACTAACTAGATCCAAAAACCAATGACATAACAATTTTGAAATATGGTAATGCACATATAATATATTATCAAAGAAAAAACAAACTACATGAAATTTCATTTGAACAAAAATTTACAAGTTAAATGAGTATATGTAAATAAATAAATAAATAAAACATACTAACCTTGCAAGTTCAAAATTCGAGTTATGTAGATCGAGAATTGGATTTGTTCAACTGGTGGGTGACGTAAAAAATAAACAGCTCAAATAAAAGCCACAAACAATGTCACAACTATAGCAAATTTGTCATAAAGTATCTTAAAGTCAGGTATATATAGATCAATCATCGTCGATATAGCGATGAAAATGCCTGAGTTGACCCACAAAATGTCAACTAGTTGTTGCAAGCCACGTGTGTTAGTAGATGTTTTTTGAGGTCGGCAATAATCGTCACTATAATAACGAATGTTCATGGAAATAGTGACAAAAATCCCACCCAATTTTAGAAAACCATACTCGTTGCTAGAGCGATGAACTTTCGTGGCAATAGCAACAAAAATACCACCCAATTTAAAAAAAAACATGAAAATAATGGAAACATGGAAAAATTTAGTGGAATAGTCCACCCATATATAATAGTGTGTGTTATCTGTAATGATTGTTGCATGTTTAGTTATGCCAGTGATTAGTTTATAAATGAATGAATGAATAGCTAAAATGAATATGTTAAAATCCATGCATGACTTAAAAAAGGAATGAATCTTAGGAATTAAAGAAGGAATAATCAGATCAAGGCTCGAAGAAGATGAAATACAATCCCAGATCCCCACTCATTCCTAGACTGCAAGCACCTAAGCATTGCAGTCACCCATAGAACTATCTCAGGTGAGACTGAACAATGCACTCTGTGTGTTGTGTTTATTTCTGGTTTACCAGGAGGGACAATAGTTTTAGAGAGTTTTGTTGTAAACCTATCCATATGTGAACCTAGGTCAGCCCAAAAATATTTAAAAGAGAGATAAATAAATAACAAATGGTTCATTTTTCAGCTGGAACTGCATGTGATTGAGTGAATGGGATCCGCAAAAGAAGCATGTGGAGAATGAAGGTATAAAAATGAACATTTAGAACATGGAATCCAATGAAGGAGGAGATCAAAATATCGTTAAAAACAAAGGAACTTGAGTTTTCACAAAGGGATAACAGAAACCCTAAGATATCACTGCATAAATATCTTGATAAATATGTGTTTAGCGACTTGCATGAGGTATTATTTTGTGATTTCCCACATGTGTTGCAGGAGTGGATATTGAGGTTAAAATACAACCACCCTACAAATTGAATCAGAAAGTTGGAGTGGAACCCTCTGGAGATCGCGCATTTACAACAAGTTAATAACAAATTTACATGCACAATAGATTTATGGTTAGGCAGTATTGTTGTCGGGTTTATCAACGAATTTTCATTAGATATCATGAATTTTTATATTTTAGCTACTCCTTCATGATATTTTAGCTACTCCTTTCGATTATGATATGTTTATTTACAATGACCTGCAATTCTCACAATTATGTTTTCTAAGACATTTTGACATGATTTTTTTATTATTATCGATTAACTATTAAGATCAATATGATTCAATTTGTAGTTTAGAGTAGTGTGTACTGAATCACCATGGAAAATAATTACACACCATTTAACGAAAGTGGTCAAAATTTCCCAAACTTGAATCACTCGACACCATACACTAGCCTTTAAATTGTTTTGTAGAGAAAATGTCAATCTTTGAAATTCACCAGTAGAAAATGAATGCCATCCACTTGTCATCCACAATTGGGTTTGGTTGGTTTAAATTATGACATTCTGATTTGAAGCTACATAATATGGTCACAATTTTATGCCACTTACAGTGGTCATGATTTTATATTCTAAGACACTTTGGCATGTTCTCATTTTTCATTGTCTTACTAGTATATTTCATCATGTTATCATAGATTTCATCATGAAATTTTTATATTTTATCTACTCATTAATAGTGTATAAAAAAGTTACATCAACTACAAACTAGAGTTAATCACTACATCTAGAATTGCGTGTGATTATAAAAAATTGAGAGAAACAACAACACATAAGAATACAATGTTATGTGACTAACCTAACCTAATACTAGACTACAAATATGACATTAATATATATATATATATATATATATATATATATATATATATATATAGGAACAACATCATAGGAACACAAAAGATAGAGAGCTAACAAGGTCGCTAAGGGATAGGATTAGAACTAAGAGGAATTTGTTTCCACTTTCTATTTCAAACATTAGTCAAATTGGTAAAGTTGTTATGAGTTGGTGGTTTTGTAATAAAGAATAAATTTACATAAGGAATTGTATGCTCAAATTGATCTAGATTGATAATGACATATGTTTTTAATGTTTGAATTGTCTTATTGATGGAGTAATTTTCCCTCTTCTTAAAATACTTCTTCAGAAAATATTTTTCTTGACATTTCACATGAATTTCCATATAATATACTAACTAGATCTAAAAACCAATGACATAACAATTTTGAAATATGGCAATGCACTTATAATATATTATCAAAGAAAAAACAAACTACATGAAATTTCATTTGAACACAAATTTACAAGTTAAATGAGTATATGTAAATAAATAAATAAATAAAACATACTAACCTTGCAAGTTCAAAATTCGAGTTATGTACATCGAGAATTGGATTTGTTCAACCGGTGGGTGACGGAAAAAATAAAAAGCTCAAACAAAATCCACGAACAATGTCACAACTATAGAAAATGTGTCGCAAAGCATCTTAAAGTCAAGTATATATAGATCAATTATCATCGATATAGCGACGAAAATGCCTGAGTTGACCCACAAAATGTCAACTAGTTGTTGCAAGCCACGTGTGTTAGTAGATTCTTTTTGAGGTGGGAAATAATCGTCACTATAACGACGAATGTTCATGGAAATAGTGACGAAAATCCCACCCAATTTTAAAAAACCATACTCGACGCTAGAGCGATGAACTTTCATGGCAATAGTGACAAAAATCCTACCCAAATTAAAAAAAACATGAAAATAATGGAAACATGGAATTTTTTTATGGAATAGTCCACCCATATGTAATAGTGTGTGTTATCTCTAATGATTGTTGCATGTTTAGTTATGCCAGTGATTAGTTTATAAATGAATGAATGAATGGCTAAGATGAATATGTTAAAATGCATGCATGACTTAAAAGTGGAATGAATCTTAGGAATTAAAGAAGGAATAATCAGATCAAGGCCTGAAGAAGATGAAATACAATCCCAGATCCCCGCTCATTCCTAGACTGCAAGCACCTGAGCATTGCAGTCACCCATAGAACTATCTCAGGTGAGACTGAACAATGCACTCTATGTGTTGTGTTTCTTTCTGGTTTACCAGGAGGGATGATAGTTTTAAAGAGTTTTGTTGTAAACCTATCCATATGTGAACCCAAGTCAGCCCAAAAATATTTAAAAGAGAGATAAATAACTAACAAATGGTTATGTTTTCAACTGGAACTACATGTGATTGAGTGAATGGGATCCACAGAAGAAGCATGTGGAGAATGAAGGTATAAAAAGGAACATTTAGAACGTGGAATCCAATGAAGGAGGAGATCGAAATATGGTTAAAAATAAAGGAACTTGAGTTTTCACAAAAGGATAACAGAAACCCTAAGATAACACTACATAAATATCTTGATAAATATGTGTTTAGCGACTTCCATGAGGTATTATTTTGTGATTTCCCACATGTGTTGCAAGAGTGGATATTGAGGTTAAAATACAACCACCCTACAAATTAAATCAGAAAGTTGGAATGGAACCCTGTGGAGATCGCGCATTTACAACAAGTTCATAACAAATTTACAGGCACAATATATTTATGGTTAGATAGTATTGTTTTCGGGTTTATCAATGAATTTGCATTAGATATCACGGCTTTTTATATTTTAGCTACTCCTTCATGATATTTTAGCTACTCCTTTCGATTATGATATGTTTATTTACAGTGACCTACAATTCTCACAATTATTTTTTCTAAGACATTTTGACATGATTTTTTTATTATTATCGATTAACTATTAAGATCAATATGATTCAATTTGTATTTTAGAGTAGTGTATACTGAATCACTATGGAAAATAATTACACACCATTTAACGGAAGTGGTCAAAATTTCTCAAACTTGAATCACTCGACACCATACACTAGCCTCTAAGTTGTTTTGTAGAGAAAATGTCAATCTTTGAAATTCACCAATAAAAAAAAATGCCATCCACTTGTCATCTACAATTGGGTTTGGTTGGTTTAAATTATGACATGTTGATTTGGAGCTACATAGAATGGTCACAATTTTATGCCACTTACAGTGGTCATGGTTTTATTTTCTAAGACACTTTGGCATGTTCTCATTTTTCATTGTCTGACTAGTATATTTCATCATGTTATCATAGATTTCATCATGAATTTTTTATATTTTATCTACTCATTAATACTGTATAAAAAAGTTACATCAACTACAAACTAGAGTTAATTACTACATCTATAATTGCATGTGATTATAAAAAATTGAGAGAAACAACAACACATAAGAATACAATGTTATATGACTAACCTAACCTAATACTAGACTAAAAATATGACATATATATATATATATATATATATATATATATATATATATGCACAACATCATAGAAACACAAAAGTTAGAGAGCTAACAAGTTCGCTAAGGGATAGGATTAGAACTAAGAGGAATTTTTTTCCACTTTCTATTTCAAACATTAGTCCAACGAGTAAAGTTTTTATGAGTTGGTGGTTTTGTTATAAGGATTAAATTTACATAAGGAATTGTATGCTCAAATTGATCTAGATTGATAATGACATATGTTTTTAATGTTTGAATTGTCTTATTGATGGAATACTTTTCCCTCTTCTTAATATACTTCTTCAGAAAATATTTTTCTTGACATTTCGCATGAATTTCCATATAATATACTAACTAGATCCAAAAACCAATGACATAACAATTTTGAAATATGGTAATGCACATATAATATATTATCAAAGAAAAAAAAAACTACATGAAATTTCATTTGAACAAAAATTTACAAGTTAAATGAGTATATGTAAATAAATAAATAAATAAAACATACTAACCTTGCAAGTTCAAAATTCGAGTTATGTAGATCGAGAATTGGATTTGTTCAACTGGTGGGTGACGGAAAAAATAAACATCTCAAACAAAAGCCATGAACAATGTCAGAACTATAGCAAATGTGTCACAAAGTATCTTAAAGTCAAGTATATATAGATCAATTATCGTCGATATAGCGACGAAAATGTTTGAGTTGACCCACAAAATGTCAACTAGTTGTTGCAAGCCACGTGTGTTAGTAGATGCTTTTTTAGGTAGGTGATAATCATCACTATAACGATGAATTTTCATGGAAATAGTGACAAAATCCCACCCAATTTAAAAAAAAAACATACTCGTCGCTAGAGCGATGAACTTTCATGGCAATAGTGACAAAAATCCCTCCCAATTTAAAAAAAAACATGAAAATAATGGAAACATGGAAAAATTTTGTGGAATAGTCCACCCATATGTAATAGTGTGTGTTATCGATAATGATTGTTGCATGTTTAGCTATGCCAGTGATTAGTTTATAAATGAATGAATGAATGGCTAAGATGAATATGTTAAAATGCATGGATGACTTAAAAGAGGAATGAATCTTAGGAATTAAAGAAGAAATAATTAGATCAAGGCCTGAAAAAGATGAAATACAATCCCAGATCCCCACTCATTCCTAGAGTGCAAGCACCTGAGTATTGCAGTCACCCATAGAACTATCTCAGGTGAGACTGCACAATGCACTCTGTGTGTTGTGTTTCTTTCTGGTTTACCAGGAGGGACGATAGTTTTAGAGAGTTTTGTTGTAAACCTATCCATATGTGAACCCAGGTCAGCCCAAAAATATTTAAAAGAGAGATAAATAACTAACAAATGGCTCTATTTTCAGCTGGTACTACATGTGATTGAGTGAATGGGATCCACAGAAGAAGCATGTGGAGAATGAAGGTATAAAAAGGAACATTTAGAACATGGAATCCAATGAAGGAGGAGATCGAAATATGGTTAAAAAAAAGGAACTTGAGTTTTCACAAAAGGATAACAGAAACCCTAAGAAAACACTGCATAAATATCTTGATAAATATGTGTTTAGCGACTTGCATGAGGTATTATTTTTTGATTTCCCACATGTGTTGCAGGAGTGGATATTGAGGTTAAAATACAACCACCATACAAATTGAATCAAAAAGTTGGAGTGGAACCCTATGGAAATCGTGCATTTACAACAAGTTAATAACAAATTTACAGACACAATAGATTTGTGGTTAGACAATATTGTTGTCGGGTTTATCAATGAATTTGCATTAGATATCACGAAGTCTTACAGTGCAATAGAGGAGTATTTTCTAAAAGGACCCATAGGTACATATAGTATATTGTTGTATACTTCAATCAATATTTTATTGTATGACAACGATGTAATGATCATGGAATCAAACAACTAAAATTCCTTCCGTGCATGGGGGAAGGGGGGAATCACTGACAAGAGGTGGAGAAATGGAGGAAGAAATGGATAAGGGAAAGAAGAAGGAGGTCATGGACCCAATAATGATGGAGGAAGATCAGATAAAGCAGATAATGGCATCAGCTAGAAAGACGCGTAGTGGAGTACCCTACCAATATAAGATGAATAACAAGAATAGAGCCATAGAGGATAGAGAGGGCTTGAGAAGTGATGAGTAAGAGGTAGAGGATCTCATCTCTGGGTTGTGGAGAAGATTGAGGAAATCCTGTGTGCAACAAATGAAAGGAAAACAAGAGGTTGAAGCGTAGGAATAGAAGGTAGAACTCCAATCTAGGTCAGTGTCAGTGCGGAACCCATAACCCCATGTGCGACTAGAAAACCATAAATAACAACACCATTTAGAAAACCAAATTTTAGTCGAAGAAAGACAACGAGAAACACATATAAACAAGGAGAAATAATTGGAGTCAGTTTAGGAAGTAACAATCAAGTATCTACATTGCGAAGAGGTAGTAGTTCAAAACAATTCAAAATGGCAGGACATGATCCCATGATCACGTTACCAGAATGTTGGGGAGAGGCATCAAAGGACCTTGAAAAGCATATATTCATCTGTGATAAGATGTGGGAAGAAAAGAAAATCACAGATGAGGACACAAAACTTGGGCAGTTATCTATCATGCTAAGAGACCACACAATGGATTGGTACATGAGTCTATCTATAAACATTCCAGTAGGAGTGAAAAGGACAATTGCAGATGTGAAGAAACTACTGATAAATGAGTTTTAGAAGCCTAGTTCAGAATATCAGTACATGAATGAGATGATTGAAATCAAGAAAAAACTAGGTGAGTCTGTTTGGGAGATTGATCATAGGTTTAAGCGTCTCAAAGGTAAGTTGAATTATGTGATGACTGACATGCAACATAGGCTCTTATTTGTGAACTCATTGCTACCACATTTAAAATACCCATTGAGACAACAAAAATTCCAAACTTAGACAGAGGATCTCCAGGAAACCATACAATTGGAATAAAAATAGTATCATAAGACAGATCCAACAATAGAGTTGAAGGAGGATATGAAGAACCTCATCTTTCAACTTAACAAGAATAAGGGAAAAGAGAAAAGAGTGGTTGTTTGGTGTACCACATGAAGGAAATAATGGCACCATAAGAATGAATGCCCAAAGTTCACGTAGTATATAGCAACAGGAGTACCAAACCCTTTTACAATAGGAGAACCATGGTGCGATATTTGTAAAACTCATGGGTATGATCCATATAATTTTCCAATGATGATGAAGCATCAGACAGTACCCAAGAGTTCATACTACAAGTTTTGCAAGTCGGTGGTTCATGATGATAAAAATTGTAGGATAATGGAGATGATGAGAGAAACAACTTCAGATACATATAGGGTGAAAGAAGAAATGATGACAGGGTAAGATGCACCTTAGTTTAACCAGGTACCATCTCCATACAACAATGCACACCAACAGTATAAAACTACGCAACCAAAATACAACACTACGTAACCACAATATAACCCTAGGCAGTATAACCAGGTACCTCAATAAAATGCACCATGAGGAGATCGAACTGGATATAGATGTGGAGGATTAGGTAGAGGAGGATTTGAATGAGGTAGAGGGTCAATAGTGTGCCACAACTGCCAATAGTTAGGACATTATGCAAGGGAATTTCCAATTCCTCCAGCAACATGTATCTATTGTTGTAGAACAAACCATGATACAGAGGAATTCCCAACACTCTTGGGGAAGATCCAAGAAAAGAGGAATCAGAACAACCAGAATGTCTAGTGGATTTCTGCAGAAGCCATGGATGATGGAAGAAACATCAACATAGTCACACAAGGAGGAGATAAGACAATAATTGATGCAGTAAGACAAGATCCAGGGAAACACCAATGGGTGAAGAAAAATACTGAAACATAGAAATAGTTTGATGCATGGAAAGAAAAGGAAACATTGAAGGAGGAAAGACATGAGTTTCTCATGAAAATTTTTGCATCTACATCAGCTACGCAACATACTCAAAACGTACCAATGTACAATATTCCTTCATCAATGGAACACACCAATGAAGCAAAACTAGTAGAGAAACTAAGTACCATACAGACTTTTTTGCAATCATGTGTTAAGCTACTGAATGATCCATCATTTGTTAAGGTTCTTCAAAATGTTCTAGAAATATGTAATACAGAGGGAGAAGGGAAGTTAGAGCAAAAAAAATTCAATCACCTCCATATAATAAGGAGGAGAAGTAGGGAATTCATACTTAATGCTAATATTGGGGATTTCAATATGGGGGATATTATACTAGACTTAGGCTTAGAAGTAAATGTTTTACCTAAGAAGACATGGTTGTGTATGGGAGAACCCACACTAGGATATTCACCTGTCCATTTCAAATTAGAAAATCAACACAAATTTCTACCAATCGTAAGGCTTAAGTGTGTGACAATAGATTTGGATGGAGTGTGCACTAAGGCAGACTTTGAAGGAATAGAGATAGTAGATGACACAACACAATTGAGGAAAATATATGAAATGATCTTACTCAAGCATTTTCAGATTCTTCTTGGCTAAAGAAAAATAGACGGGAATATCACCCTATATTTATAGCCAACAAAAATAACATCATAACTCACAAGTATTGATTACAAGTTCTTAGGTTAGTCTTTTACAAGTAAAAAGCTTGTTGAAAATTCACTTTTTATATGATTTTTTGAATATAACAGTTACTGAAATAAATGTAGAGACAGAAGTAAAGACACCAAGAATGATAATCAAGATAGATGAGAGATAAAGAAATCCTTTATTTCATTCCAATTCACCAAAGAGTCGTTCCTTTTACAAAATTTCATGCAGACATTTTGGACAAAATTCAAACTTAGACATCTCTGATGGAACATACAAAAGGACCTCTGACAGAAAATAAAAAAAACTAAACTCTAAAATATGGATCAGCTTTCCACAGATTGTTGCCCACTCGACTCTCCAAAATAGCCTTTATCAGTCATGAAAAATAATTCACAAACAGGTAAGTATACACAGACTATCAAAGATAGATCAACACCTCTGAAAAAACAAGTGTATGAATGATGTAATTCATCCCTGAATCTTACTGTCTACAACAAGACCCTGCTATCATAAAAAATAATTAGGCTTATGATAAATTAAGGAATGAATGTAAACTGAACTATCTCAGCATAAACTCAAAGAGAAAACCGTAGTATGCTTCTCCTTCTATCCTCTCCTTGTTCCTCCCCTTCCCTTTCCTTTAAACAAATTAGAATCAGTTGAAGTAGTTGAACCACCTCATTAGTTAAGTCAACTAAAAACACAACCAACTTTTTAGTTAAGGGGGTGAAATAATAAATCATAATAAGGGTTTTAAATAAATAATAACTAGTAGGTGGGACCCCTTGTGACTCCCATTTAGCTCTTAACAATTATAACATAACTAGTCAATTAAACAAGAACACATATCCTTGTGACTCCCATCATCTCATGCACATTTTGACAATTTATCTCATTTATATTTGACATTATTTTCAAAAATGCATTATTCATATATCCAAAAATAAAACATGTTGTCCAAAACTTCTGAAGTCAACTGTCATCAACAATAAATAACATAAAAACTTAAAAAGAATATTTCCCACTCTGAGATGCAATATTTCCTTGATTTTTGTTGTCACCATTTGATTTTCTTGAATTTGCCTTTGGTTGCGCTGAGCCTTTAGACCTAATCTCATTGATCACGTGAGAACAATCATACCTCAAATGCATCCGGGAAGACATAGATTTATCATAGGCATTGGAGGGTGAGGAAGGATAAAAAGTTTCTTTTACTTTGTCAAGGCCATGTTGGGCCTCAATTTTCAACCTTTTACCAACATGAGAGGAATGAACTGGCGAGTGGACAGGTGCAGCTTGGGAAATCTTGTTAACAGACAAGGGAGCAGGTAAGGACAAATTGGGTCAGCCAAAATGTTGGGAGACTACCGAGTGGAAAATCTCTTGTCATCCGTCATTTTCGGGAACCTCGGGTTGCAATGAGACATGAGGGGGCACGTGAATAACAAGGTTTTGTGGATCTTGGAAAGAATGGCTTTCAGGCCTAGGTTGGACCATTCCTTGCCCAATCCAATTGAAACATCCGGCCTGAAACAACTAGCCTAATTCTTGTGAGTCAACATCAAAGTGTATGGAGAACCTTGACCTTCTTGGGCCTCTGTTCCAATTACCTCTCCCTTGGTTGCCTCTTCCATGGCTACCTCAGCTAAAAAATCTCATTCCTGCATGCATGATTGATTAGAAAATAGTCCTTTTAACAACCATACATGATAACTCTTGAAAAATATGAAATAGATTTTGGCTCAACAATCTATTAAGCTCATACAATCCAATCCATATAAATTGTTTGACGGTTGTCGATGAGCAGGGGGTGAACAAAGAGTCCTAGGATGTGCGAGGGGCTTGTATTTAGTGAAAAATGATAGAATGAGGGGGAAATGAAATATTGTTACTTCTCAAAGACCACAAACAGTCAACTGTAATGCAAACTAAAGAAAGCATCATTGTAATCCAACCAAGAAATTGTGACTTCAAACTACTTCAATACAAAATTCTTCTTGATTATAATTCATTTTTAGAACAGGAAGTGAAAAATGAATGTGGGAAGGCGAGGGGATTGTAATTAGTGGAAAGAGAACTAATGGTAGGGAAAGAGAGCGATTATTGTTCATAAAATTAATCAAGTGATCCATAAAGCCATTCTGTAAAAGAAAATACACTTACCAAATAACCACTGAGACCCCAAAACAATTATTGTGTATAGTTCAAGCAATCTTGTGCATTAACTCGCTCCCTGTTTGTAATCAAATGTTTCACAGTGTCATCAACAAGACATAATTCATTCCACAACAACCTATAGGGGAGATCTTTTCATCTCACTTATCCATTTAATATTTTAAAACACTTCCCAAATGAATAAACAATAAACCACTCTGTTCAACATCAAAATCAACCCGTGCCCATGAATTATTTCAATCATCAAATACAAACTCAAAGGTCATGCTTGATTTTGTCCTTTAATTTATTTAATAATTAAATTGCAATGAGGTTATACTGTCATAGACTCTGTGTCTGTGTCTACTATGAAACATGATATTCATCAATACACATAACGAACAACCACATGCAACCATCAATTTTTTAAATGCAAGATCTTGACTTGCCATTTAAACTCACTGACAACCATCATCAATCAACACATACCATGTTGTGGAATACACAAACATCCGATAAAATGAAAGAGCATTTCCGTGACTGTTACAGGTTCAATCACTCTGAATCTAAACATCCACAATGTTGGTCTAACAATCCAATACCGATCTCATAACACAAGTCAATCAAATTGCAACAAATCCATGTTTAAAAACCCGTGACCTTCTCTAATGGCGCAATAAAATAATATCGATAACAAACACAATGGATAACTATGCCATAATTACCACGATTTAAACATTCTCATTTGACAATTTTAAAACACACAGTCACAATATTATTAACTCAACCTATCGGGCTAATCTATCAATACAATATAAGGAGGCAACAACAATATTTCTCAAATTAATCAAATTGCAACAAAACCATACTGTGTAAAAAATTGTGCCCATCCTTTATAACATAATCAAATAACCATAACATATACAGTGGATGGAAATGCCATAATCATCCTGATTTCAATAACCATTTGGCCATTAAAAAAACATAGTCATAATAATCAACCACTCAACCTATCATGTTGTAGGAATGCCACACATACCCCTGCATCATGCACGGAGAAATGACGTGACTGAATTAATTAAAAACAGTGATGGGTTATCAATTCAATGATCACAAGAACAAAAACTATATACTCGATTTAACAACCATCCAATTAACCATGCTTAAAGTATCCATTTAATTATAACAACAAATGAAGTGACTAGATACCAAAACCAACATCACTGTCGCATAATTGACGGGGCGAGCCAGTAATTCTATCGACAATACACCATCAATCCATATCAACCAACAGTATACCCAACAGGCCATAACAGTCTTCTCTATCAACACTCAGGCTTGAGAATTTGATGGTTTTCTCTGTGGACCAACACAGGGAGGCTAGAGTCAAATCCCCTCATTGGTGGAAACCTTTGAGACCAATTGTGCACATACAGGGTATACCACAATTGACTTTATGGACAGGGTGAAATTTCCCGTGACAGGAGAGGCTATGAACAAAGGAGCAAGCCTCCATTTTGGCCTTGTAACGATACTTAGGATAGGTAGGGTATAACCCTCGTGGATATCCCAACCAACCTACTAACAACGTTGAGATGAAACAGATCCGAGAAAAAGAAATATAACCCACTGTGCGACCATTAGTAGCATGAAAAAACCAATACCCAAGTGAATAATGTGCATTGACACAAGGTGCTTCCAACCCATTAAACCCCATAAAATCCAAGAACTGGGTATGGTGATATGAATGCATGGAGACAACCAGCCACTCAAAACCCTCCAACTAAAACCAGCAAGGATGATAGAGATTCTTTATGGCTACTGACGCTTAGAATGACCAATAACACTGTGACTTCAAACTTCATTGCAATGAAAAAAAACACCAATGATTCATTCCAGAAAATGTCACCAATTAACACAGTTTCTTGACTCATGAAAAGCACAAACCCATACATGCTGAGACACTATCTATTTCATAACCAGAGCAAATTCATGCATGGAAAAAATGCATACCTGTAACCAAGAGTACCTTAAAACGTGAATTGGCTGAGCGGTTCTCCTCCCGCTTGAAAGTCGGAGCCTAACCACAACAAACACAGTTGAACAATAGCCTGACTAGGGTGGTGGCCAGTGGAAGAGTAAGGGTGACATGTAGTAAATGCACGCCACCTCCACTCTCTAGACATTTAATTTCTCAGTACACACCAACCATTAATCCATTAGCCATTCATTTAAACCATGCATTGGAATTAACATCTATAACTTGTCAAATGGGCCACCCACATCATATCTTACCATTTCCAACTTAACCGTAATGCATATCAACTATATAACTCAAAAAATCACATAGCCATTAACTTATTAGCTAGGATAACAACAATCATTTAAATTTTGATGCATGTAGGTAGAATAAGAGCATAGTTCGATTCCTTCTTTTCGCATTTGTTTATATTGATTTTTCCATTTCCCAAATTCTCTTTATGTTTGGTTACTAACATGTCTCTTGTGTATGTGTCCCAGTAATGAATCCAAGAACATAAAGCAATGATAACCATGGATAACATAGGTCGTTGCGACATAAAATTTGAATCTAGAGTAGCAGAAAAAAACCATATAACATGCCTTGTCCATTTTCCAATTGTCACCATTAGGACCAACACATAATAGGCCCTATCCAATGCCAATAAAACAATATATCATCAACCATGTAAGCAGTTTCGAACAGTGGCACAAACATCAATTAAGAGCCTAATATTATCTCCCAATCTACAAGGGGGTCCCACCTACTAGTATTATTCCTATTGTAGCATATAATAATAGGCTTTAGCAATACTTTGTGAGAAGAAAACATCGTTGCAATTTTTAATCGTCAACAAACTGGCGACTCCATAGGGAAATTTGTTTTCAACATATTTATAACTTAGAACTCATGGTTTCACAGACCAAGGACAACAGGTCAAGAAGATATAACCAAGAATAATATGCAACAGGGGGAAGTGAGCGGATTTAATGGAAAAATGACTGGGAATTTGGGAATAAGTCATGAAAAGTGTTAAATATGAGGGGTTTTACCACTGTATGCATAATCATTCAACTAGACTCCACTCTTTACTTCAAGGAGAAAAATTACAGATTTGGCTCTTTAAAATATCAAATGGATGAAGAAATGGAAAGAATAAGCGAGAGACAAACAATTCTTTATAAGATATCAGTTAAATCAAATAACAAATTCAAGTGTGCCTTCAGGGGAAACATCGTAACAATTGTGTAAGATTGATTTTAATTGACTAACTATGATTTGCAAGAGTTTCACTATGGCAGAGCTTATCCAATCGTCCCATTTTGACCAAATTAACTAGAAAATGGTAGGAAACAAAATCATGACAGAAGTGAATTTGCAAAAATTAAAACAACAGTAATAAAATTGAAGAAATGTAAAATCAATAGGAAAATTGAAATGGATAGCAGAAATCAAACTATTGTAAGGAAGAAAAGAAAATAGCACAAAAAGGAAAGCAGAGCTAGGTTACTAGTATACATAAAATCCAAATAACATTAGAACTTTTCACGTTGGTCCCTCGCAATGTTTCAAGCGAGAACCGTTAGTGCTGTAGGAAAACAATTGCTCCTGTAAATCCTTTAGAATATAAGAGTTAGTGTCCCAAACAAAAGCAATTTTGAAGGGACCCATAAATAACACTTGGAACTCTGAGGTAATTATCATCCTTTTAACGCATATGATTAGATCATCAAGGTAGATGTGGATGCTGATTAATTCATCAAGAGTTGTGTGGATAGGTATTTTAAAAGTGGTACTTTCATCAGGTAAGCCAGAAAATAGGCATTTATAAGTCATGGTACCCTGATTTGAGATAGGAGTGGTTTTATGAGCATCTGCCCTTTTTACCTTGACTTTATTGTAACCCATAATTTCGTCAAGTAAGGGCCTCATCTGCGACCTTACAAACCATTCCAGAAACATTTCCATATTGAGAGGAAGAAAAGGATTTCTCATTATATCCTGACTGAAAGGGAGAAAATAAATGTTGTTTCTAATATGATCAGTGACCTTCGAAATGAGTACACAATTGGAAACCCATTCAGGATAGACTAGAAAAGTAATCCTAGCCTTTAAGAAATTTTCCAACTCCTTCTGAAAATTTTCTTTAAATGAAGAGTTAATAGGCCCTTGTTTTTGCCTAGCTGGTTTCATGCCATCCTTTATGGGGATAGCATGATGTGTAATACTAGGATAAAAACCATGAATATCCCCATAGGACTAAGAAAAAACATTTTGAAATCCACCAAGTATCTTGGCAAACTTCATTTCTTCTTTATCATAATATTGGGTACTTATTTTAACATTCTTTAAAGATTCGAGTGCCCCAATATCTAGGAGATGGTTTCACTCACCTTCCTTCTTGACCCCTCTTCTTTTTGTTTCTCTTCATTGCCTACATCACTCGATGAAAACGAACTCTCAAGAGGATTCAAACCCTTAGGAATTTTGTTTTTTTCTATGTATGCCATTTCCTTGGGCCTAAGAGGTTCATCTTGAATGAAAACAAATGCTCTCATCATGAGGGAAGACCTGCCAAGATTCTACATTGTCTGGGATATGTGAACAATATAGATATTGAAAAGAACAATTAGGCCTATGAGGCAAAGGTTGTTGATTAGGAGAAGCTGCAAAGACCGCTAACCGATCAGCCATTGAATTAAAATCCCATTTAACATGAGTGATGTTGAAAGATAAAAGGTTCAAGATAAGCACCCAAACAATTTGGGTGTATTGTTCCATTAGCTTGTTTCTAGGAGGGCATATCTTAGGTATCAGGTTCACAACAAGCTCAGAATCTCCAAAAAGTGAAAGGTGACCACAACCAAGATTAAGGGCTCTTTCAATGCCCAATAATAAAGCTTCAAAATCAACGACATTATTTGTACAAGAAAACTACAACCTATAAGACAAATTATGAATTTTCCCTATAGGGGAAACGAAGATAATGCCAGCCCGATTACCTTCATTATAGCGTGAACCATCAAAGTGCATGTGCCACATATCATCATCTAAATCGATTTGTTCCAAATGAATATTATCCTCCTCAACAAAGATGGAATACACTCCTAGGTCCTCCAAGATATAGTTTACACTAGATGGTGGAACACTCTCTATGTAGGGTGAAAGCCTTCCCTCTCTAAGGACTATAATGTTATTACCATTATGAGGCATGGATAAATGCA
Source organism: Picea engelmannii (assembly GCA_009831015.1). Lineage (NCBI taxonomy): Eukaryota > Viridiplantae > Streptophyta > Pinopsida > Pinales > Pinaceae > Picea > Picea engelmannii. The sequence continues at coordinate 841,135 of ML790828.1, forward strand.
TCATGTCGAGTGAGAGGTATCCACCTATTAAGGCTTTCTAATCCCTTCCTATTATAATTGAGTAATTTATTACAGGCATATCAATTACCTGAATGTTGAGGGTTGTCCTTATTTCACGATGAGCACATAAAGCTAAGGTCACATCCTTAATATTTCCTATGGTTTTTTTTTATAGACTATTATAGGAGATGATGCTTCTGGAGTTTTCGTTTGTACAAGACAATCATATCTCTTCCATAATAATCTTTGACATCACACTTGGGCCCGAACCGCCATCGATGAGGCAACAATGGGCAATCTTATCCATAATATTTACAGAAATATAAAAAGGGGGATTTTTTACAGGGTATATAAAGTTATGTACACCTATTTTATTTACAGATGAATTCTCTTCATTTACCTCTTTAAAAATATTGGCTACAACAAAATATTTTCCTTCCATGAATTGTTTCAGATGCATCTGTTGTTCAGAGATGACAACCATGTCCAAAAGGGTTGCATTTCCTTTGATGTTGGCCAACTGGTTCAATATATTGTATTTGGAAGAGGGGAGAGGATAATTTTTTCCTTGACCATCAGGGACCTTAGGAACCTAAACAGTAGCAGTGGGTGAGGATGATCTCGTGCTAGAAGAATTGTGGGGAGAATCAAATTTTCCCTTGGGAGCATAGGCTTTGTTCCTAGTATTGATGATCATGATGTCTTCTGTCTCTACAAAATCTAGGAAAACGATAGTAGAGTTTGGTATTTTACCAAAGATATTATCTCTGACACTCTTCCTTACCTCAATGTGGCTTCCTTGTGGTGTTCCTCACAGAAGTTACACCAGCTTCGAGGCAAGATGGCTTTAAGATGAAAATTGTTTTCAATCATATTTCTAAAGGGGGGTGCAAAATAGGATGAAGCTCCATGGGTGAGAGGTGAGGCATTCCCCCTTCAATTGAACCCTATCATATGATTTTTCATATCTTGGACTAACTTTAAGAGGGAAGACATGTATGTCTGTCTAACTAATTCTCCCTGGGGAAGATCTGTTCTTTCAAGTTGTTCTTCATACTCAGAACAAGTATGCAGAGCGGACTTGAGATTATCAATGGATTTTTCCTCAATCCTATGATGGAAGGTGGAAGGCAATGCATTGTAGTAATGCATGAAAGTGGTTTGGTTTTGAGGGCCGACGAGTTTGGGGATTTGATTGTATAACTTGGTGAAATGAAAGTTGAAATACTTGATGGTCTCACCATCCTTATAGGTGACGTTATTGTATTCCCTTAACTTCTCAGTTGGGATTTTAGAATTCCCATAAGTGGATATGAACCAATAGATAAAATCCTCCCAAGTAGACATAATCTTAGGAGGAAGGTCAAATAAATCAGTCTCAGCCTTTCCTTCGAAAGACTTGACGAATAAACGCATACAAGTATCATTGTCATTGGCTCCTATGTTATGAAAAGAACTAGAAAATGCCACGAGGTGTTCATTTGTAGTGACAGTGTTATTTCCCGATAACTTAGGAAGATTCTCCTTGAAATTAGGAAGATGACGAGTAGTAGGTGATAAGTTAAGAGGAGAGGACACATGCCATGGTGTGGTTGTGGCAACTTCTTCAAACTGAAAAAGCCCATAATTTTTAATGACCTTGGTAGGATTTGTGGTAGATTGAATAGGGATATGGTGGCTATATAATCTACCAATCACTGACGAATATGAATCCTGAGAGGAGGAAGCACCTCCCATACAACCAGATCCACCACTAGATGCCATCTTGTGGATGATAGATGAGGAAAATAAAGATGAACTGGATGAATCAGACAAAGTTCTCCTTAGAGCACTTTGTTGGGTAGATAACACAACGTTCCTTCTTCATATTTCAGCAATAGGTTTGATTTTTGGTGGTAAGCCTCTTCTTCTTCTAGAAGCACAAGAGTCTAAGGACATGAAAGAAAGGCCAAAATTGAAGAAACAAGAAGGCTACTACTGATTTCTAGGTTGTCTACATCTATCTTCTCAACGTTCTTGTGCACTATTATCTCGTTCAATTGCCGCCCAGGAATGGTTAAGCTCAACATGGGTAATGGCAGTGTCTAAAATGGTATTAAACAGATTCAAAGAAATGTTGGTCTGATCTTGAAGAACAAACTCAATATTGGGCTGAATTGCAACAGGCACAGTCATTAAGAAATAAAACATTCAAATAATCAATATCATAAAAATAGATGTATCGATGGAAATCGAGTATAAAAATTAACTAGAGAGATATCAAATATCTCCCTAGTACGGTCGCCAAAATAAATGTTGAGAAAAAGATATGAAATGATCTTCCTCAAGCATTTTTAGATTCAGATTGGCTAAAGAAAAATATACAGGAATATGACGCTATGTTTATATCCAACAAAAATAACATCCTAACTCAGAAGTATTTATTACAAGTGCTTAGGCTAGTCTTTTACAAGTAAATCACTTGCTCAAAATTCACTTTTTATATGATTTTCTGAATATAACAGTTGTTGAAATAAATGTAGAGACAGAAGTAAAGACACTAAGAATGATAATCAAGACATATGAGATATAAAGAAATCCTACGCTTCATTCCAATTCACCAAAGAGTCATTCCTTTTACAAAATGTTAAGAACCAAACATCAATATAGAATAGAAAAACCTCAGGAAAAGTACTCAACGCCTTGAAAAAGAGATAATTTCAGATAATAAGCCTCTTCGAGGGGGCAACCTCCTTTTACCCCACTTAAATGTTCAAGTACAAGATG
>ML790828.1:850070-918866 GCA_009831015.1 Picea engelmannii
TAAAGCCGACATAAATAAAATAACATTACTAATCTAATATGCCCCAATTAAGGGTTAATGAGCAAGCCGACATAAATAAAATAACATTACTAATCTAATATGCCCCAATTAAGGGTTAATGAGCCAATATTAGGGCTTTAACACAAAATTTCATGCAGAATTTTGGACCAAAGTCAAACTTAGACATCCTCGATGGAACATACAAAAGGACCTCTTATGGAAAATAAAAAAAATTGAACTCTAAAAGATGGATCAACTTGCCACAGATTGCTTCCCACTCGACTCTACACAATAGCCTTTGTCAGTCATGAAAACTAATTCACAAACAGACAAGTCTACATAGAGTATCAAAGATAGATCAACACCTCTGAAAAACAAGTGTCTAAATGATGTAATTCAACCATGAATCTTGTTGTCTACAAGAAGATCCTGCTATCATAAAAAAGAATTAGGCTTATGATAAATTAAGGAATGAATGAAAACTGAACTATCTCAGCATAAAATCAAAGAGAAAACCCTATTATTCTTCTCCTTCTATCCTCCCCTTGTTCCTCCACTTCCCTTGCCTTTAAGAAAATTAGAATCAGTTGAAGTAGTTGAACCACCTCATTAGTTACGTTAACTAAAAACTCAACCAACTTTTTAGTTAAGGGGGGGGAATTAATAAATCATAATAAGGGTTTTAAATAAATAATAACTAGTAGGTGGGACCCCTTGTGACTCCCATTTAGCTCTTAACAATTATAACATAACTAGTCAATTAAACAAGAACATCTCTCCTTGTGACTCCCATCATCTCATGCACATTTTGACAAATTATCTCATTTATATTTGACATTATTTAAAAAAATGCATTACTCATATATCCAAAAATAAAACATGTCGTCCAAAACTTTTGAAGTCAACTCTCATCAACAATAAATAAGATAAAAACTCAAAACTGATATTTCCTACTCTGAGATGCAATATTTCCTTTATTACTGTTGCCACCCTTTGATTTTCCTAAATTTGTCATTGTTTGCGCTGAGCCTTTAGGCCTAATATCGATGATCATGTGAGAACAATCATTCCTCAAATGCATCAAGGAAAACATGGATTTATCAGAGCCATTGGAGGGTGAGGAAGGGGCAACAGTGGCTTTTCCTTTGTCAAGGGCATGTTGGGCCTCAATTTTCAACCTTTTACTAGCATGAGAGGACTGAACTAGCGAGTGGACAGGTGCATCTTGGAAAATCTGGTTAACAGGCGGGGGAGAAGGTAAGGACAAATTGGGCCAATCACGATGTTGGGAGACTGTCGGGTGGAAAATCTCTTGCCATCCGTCTTTTTTGGGAACCTCGGGTTTCAATGAGACATGAGGGGGCACCGGAATACCAGGGGCTTATGGAGATTGGAGAGGAGGCCTTTCAGGCCTAGGTTGGACCATTCCTTTTCCAATCCAATTGAAAAATCAAGCCTGAAACAACTTGCATAATTCTTGCGAGTCAACATCAAAGTGTATGGAGAACCTTGGTCTTCTTGGACCTATGTTCCAATTACCTCTTCCTCAGTTTCCTCTTCCATGGATACCTCGGCTGAAAAATACCATTCCTGCATGCATGATTGATTAGAAAATAGTCCTTTTAACCACTATACATGATAACTCTTTAAAAATATTAAATATATTTTGGTTCCGCAACATATCAGGCTCATGCAATCCAATCCATATAAATTGTTTAACTATTGTCGATGAGAAGGGGGTGAACAAAATGTCCTCGGATGTGCGAGCATCTTTTATTTAGTGAAAAATGATAGAATGAGGGGGAAAAGAAACACAATTACTACTCAAAGTCCACAAACAATCAACTATAATGAAAACCAAAGAAAACATCACTGTTATCCAAACAAGAAAATGAGACTCTAAACTACTTCAATACATAATTATGCTTGACTATAATTCATTTTTAGAACATGGAGTGAAAAATGAATGTGGGAAGGCGAGGGGTTTGTAATTAGCGGAAAGAGAACTAATGGTATGGAAAGAGAGAAATTACTATTCATAAAATTAATTAAGTGATCCATAAAACCATTCCGTAAAAGCAAATACACCAACCAAATGACCATTGAGACCCCAAAACAATTACTGTGTACAGTTAAAGAAATCATGTGCATTAACTCACTCCCTATTTGTAATCAAATATTTAACACAGTGTCATCAACAAGAGAGAATGCATTCCCTAACATCCTATAGGGGATCTCTGTTCATCTCACTTATCCATTTAATATTTTAAAACACTTCCCAAATGAATAAACAATAAACCACTATGTTCAACATCAAAATCAACCCCTGCCCACGAATTATTTCAATCATCAAATACAAACTCAAAGGTCATGCTCGATTCTATCCTTTAATTTATTTAATAATTAAATTGCAATGAGGTTATACCGTCATAGACCCTGTGTCTGTGTCTGCTATGAAACATGATATTCATCAATACATATAACGAACAACCACATGCAACCATCAATTATTTAAATGCAAGATCTTGACTTGCCATTTAAACTCACAGACAACCATCACCAATCAACACATACCATGTTGTAGAATACACAAACATACGAAAAAACACAAGAGCATTTCCATGACTATTACAGGTTCAATCACTCTAAATCTAAACATCCACTGTGCTAGGCTAACAATCCAATATTGATCTCATAACACAAGTCAATCAAATTGAAACAAAGCCATGTTTAAAAACCTGTGACCTTCTCTAATGGCGCAATCAAATAATATCGATAAAAAATATAGTGGATAACCATGCCATAATTACCATGATTGTAACATTCTCATTTGAAAATTTTAAAACACAATGTAACAGTATTATTAACTCAACCTATCTGGTTGAGCTATCAATCCAATACAAGGAGGCAACAACAATATTGCTCAAATTAATCAAATTGCAACAAAACCATACTGTCTAAAAACTAGTGCCCATCCTTTATAACGCAATCAAGTAACAATAACATATACAATGGATGTAAATTCCATAATCATCCCGATTGCAATAACCATTTGGCCATTAAAAAAACATAGTCATAATAATCAACCTATCATGTTGTAGGAACGCCACACATACTCGTGCATCATGCACGAAGCAATGTTGTGACTGAATTAATTAAAAATAGTGTTGCATTATCAATTCAATGATCACAAGAAAAACAACTGTATACTCGATTTAACAACCATCCAATTAACCATGCTGAACTTATCCATTTAATTATAACAACAAATGCAGTGACTAGATACCAAAACCAACACCATTGTCACATAATCGATGAGGCGAGCTAGTAATTATGTTGACAATACATCATCAATCCATAACAACCAACAATATACCCAATATGCCATAACAGTCTCCTCTATCAACACTCGAGCTTGAGAATTCAAGGGTTTTTTCTATGGACCAACACATGGAGGCTAGAGTCAACTCCCCTCATTGGTGGAAATCTCCAAGACCAACTATGCACATACATGGTATACCACAATTGAATTTATGGATAGGGTGAAATTTTCTGTGACAGGAGAGGCTATGAACAGAGAATAAAGGCTCCATTTGTTCCCTGTAACAATACTTATCATAGGCAGGGCATAACCCTCGTGGCTCTCCCAGCCAACCAACTAATAATGCTGAGATGAAACAAAGCTGAGAAGAAGCAATATAACCCATTGCATGACCATTAGTAGAATGAACAAACCAATACCTAAGTGAATAATGTGCAGTGACACAAGGTTCTTCCAACCCATTAAACCCCATAAAAGCCAAGGATTGGGTATGGTGATACGAATGTGTTGAGATAGCCAACCACTTGAAACCCTCCAACTAAAACCAGCAAGGATGATAGAGAGCCTTTATGGATACTAAATCTCAGAACGACCAATAACATTGTGACTTAAAACTTCATTGCAATGAAAAAAAACACCAAGGATTCATTCTAGAAAATGTCACCAATTAACACAGTTTCCCGACTCATGGAAAGCATAAACCCATACATTCTGAGTCACTATCTATTTCATAACCAGAGAAAATTCATGGATGGAAAAAAGGCATACATGTAACCAAGAGCACCTTAAAACGTAAATTGGCTGAGCACTTCTACCCGCTGCTTGAAAGTCGGAGCCTAACCACAACAAACACAGTTGAACAATATACGTACTAGGGTGGCGGCCAATGGAAGAGTAAGGGTGATGTGCAATAAATTCATGTCGCCTCCACCCTCCACCCATTTAATTTCTCATTACACGCCAGCCATTAATCCATTAACCATTCATTTAAACCATGCATTGGAATTAACATCTATCACTTGTCAAACACACCACCCACATCATATCTTACCATTGACAACTTAACCATAATGCATATCAACTATATAATTCAAAAAATCACATAGCTATTAACTTATTAGCTAGGATAACAACAATAATTTAAATTTCAATCCATGTAGGTAGCATAAGAGTATAGTTTGATTCCTTCTTTTCACATTTGTTTATATTTATTTTTCCCTTTCCCAACTTCTCTTTATTTTTGGTTACTAACATGTCTCTTGTGCAGGTGTCCCAGTAATGGATCCAAGAATAGAAAGAAATGATAACCATGGATAACATAGGTCATTGTGACATAAAATTTGAATCTATAGAAGCAGGAAAAAAAACATATAACATGCCTTGTCCATTGTCCAATTGTCACCATTAGTACCAACACATAATAGGCCCTATCCATCGCCAATAAAACAAGATCTCATCAACCATGTAAGTAGTGTCGAACTGTGGAACAAACATCAATTAAGAGCCTGATATTATCTCCCAATCTACAAGGGGGTCACACCTACTAGTATTATTCCTATTGTATCTTATAATAATAGGCTTTAGCAATACTTTGCGGGCAAAAAACCTCGTTGCGATTTTTAATCATCAACAAACACCTTATCCAACATTGTTTGGATTGGATTGGTCATTGGATAATGAGGCCATAATAAACTTCAAGACAAGGAAGATGACATTTGAATCATGTGAATACAGAGTCATTTCACCATTAGACCCTTCAGAAAGAGAAATATTTGTAGAACCCACTTGTTTAGATATGGAAGAAATAAACCAAGTTTACATAATGACCTCGCATGAAGAATATTATGTTAACCCAACTACAGATGGGGTAATTACCTAGAGAAGAATCACATCATATGCTTCTGACTCAGATACAAGTTTAGATAATTGGAAACATATATTACATGAAGTTTCCACAAGAAGGTGTGCAAGAATAGATCGTGCAGTAAGATGGATTGGTGCAGAGATAAGATAACCTCCCAATTTTCATGGGGTAAATGACTTAGAAGAATTCCTGACAAATTATGAAGAAGAAGTGTCATAAAATAAAAGGCTCTTATCCCTATATATTTCACTCAAGGATACACTTGCAATATGGTGGGGTGCACATAAAGAAACAATTTGAGACTGATACCAATGAAAATAGTTGTTGCACATTAGATTCGACATAGAGTAGGGGAGAAATAAAATGCAGAGGTATGATGGACAAGGAACGCCAATAGAACATTTGGAGAAATGTAGAACACAATGGAGGATGACACCACCAGAATAATGGCCTCATCACTTCATACACACATTGGAAGGAATTCCAGAGAACTGGTATGTAGACTAGGAAATGCATAGAGGAACTACAGGATGGACAACATTACATCCGAATTTTGTTGTAAACTTCTCATTTTAACATGAGAACCCAAACATTGATTCAACTTTGAAATGGATAAGAGGTGTGATATTTATTGATGAGACAGAGGTTGAACTCATGATAGAGTACCAACAACAAAACAAACAGAAAGACAATGAAATATTTTCATGCTATCATGTGGAAGAATAAGCATGAGATGAAGATGAACCACACAACATTCAAATTATAGAAATTGAAGGAGAAAGGGAGGTGGAAGGTCCATCTCTGGATTCATAAGTTTTTGTTGCACCTGTTATCACATATAGTTGTCAAAAGGTCGCAGGATGACCAAGTCCATGGTTTGTGCAGATATCATCCTTGAGCACAAAGATCAGCATTTAGAGCGGTCCATTTCAGGCTTGAATAACCAGCAAGGAGGTTTGATTTTTAACGGTGGAGATCCCATAAGCAGTTTGGATCAACAACTCTCGGGTGGTTAGGATTTCAATGACGCACAAGGATTAATGACTAGGCAGGGGAGCCTAAGTCCTGAAGTAAATATGAGCCATTGAAGGTTGAGGACATGCATCGACAGATCTCACACTTCGAAAGATTTACTTCAGAGGATTTTGTGAGCAAGCATAAGAAAAATCCTAAAGCCTGAACTCCCAAAGTAAATATCAGTCGTCCAAATCTAGAGGACACGTGGAGGCATATCTCTCACTTCGTGAATTCGTCACTTCAGAGGATTGTAAGATCTGTGCATTGAAAAGTCTCGAAGATCTCAAGTCTAAAATCCTGAAATAATTGTGGACCATTGTTCTCAAACCAACAAGGACCATTGATCTTGGAAGAAGTATCACCATAAGCCCCAAAATCCTAAAGGTCCCGAAGTGAATCTCATCCATCCAAATCAAAAGGCCACGCATCACTAGATCTCTCACTTCAGGAATTCGACGCTTCAGAGGATTGCGTGAGAAAGCAGAAGAGAAGGCTTGAAGATCATATTCCTGAAGTAAATATCGACCATCCAGATCTAGAGGACATGCATCACTAGATCTCACACTTTGGGAATTCGGCACTTTGGAGGATTGAAAGAGCTATACATTGGAAAGGCCCGAACACCAAACTCCTGAAGTAATTTTGATCCATTTATCTCCACAACAGGGAGCAGGGTCCATCCAAGAGTGGCAGATGGCAGCAAAAGTGGGGCTTTCCAATATTGTAGATCTTGACTAGATCGATGACCATGATTCATTGTAGGGACACAACTTGCTCGAGCGTTAAAATTATTGAGCGGTCCCGCAATCAAAACCATGGTATAGTAAAAGAGATATGTGGCAAAAGGTGGTGAATTGTAGGTTCAAAAGCGGTGTGAATTCAAAAATCCTTTGACGGCCCTGCAATCACATGATTATATAGTGTCTAATCCAAGAGAAACGCATGGAGGTCCCCTAGGTGTTGAGCCTCGTCCCAATCCTGAGGAGGATTCAGTTAATGGAAAGGGATTGGTAGCTGAAACTTCATCTTAGTCCATAAATTGAAGGCATAGAAGTTGTGGCTGAGAGGACTAGTCTGTTAGCCCATGGTACCACAGAGGGAAGAAGGGTCCATGTTGATCTGAGTTTGCAACTAACAAAGTAATACATGCACAATCTGATAGAAGAATGCACAGATGAAAGCATTGAACGAGATAGCCAGGTCACACTCCTGGAAGTTGTGGACTGAGATGATTATAAATAGATCATTCTTTATTTTGACTAATGGGGGGTGTTCCTCATAGGATGGAGAGCCGAGAGTTTGGGATCAAGGATCTATAATTTTTCTGTTTGTATGCCTGAGGGATTGGATTGTAAATACATGTTATTGAATATTCCTTTGAATCATTTTTATCAGACCTTCTTCTTAGTTTACATGCTCTTTTTGTTTTCCTTCTTGTCTCAATGTAATCTCTCTGATTTATGGATTCCTAAGGTGATGGAGACTATGTTACTATCATGCTCATCTTTCATGGTTCGTCAGATATTCTCTATTTTTATTATTGTTTGAATGTAATCTCTCTGATTTGTGGATTCCTGAGGCGACGAAGAATCTGTTGCTATAATGCCCATCTTTCATGGTTCGTCAGATATTCTCTGCTTTTCTTATTATCTCAATGTAATATATTTGATTTATGGATTCCTAAGGCGATGAAGGATCTATTTCTATCATGCCCATCTTTCATGGTTCGTCATATATTCTATGTTTTTCTTATTGTCTGGGTGCAATCTCTCTAGTTTATGGATCCCTGAGGTGATGAAGGATCTGTTGTTGTATTTTCCATCTTTCATGGTTCATCACTCAAACATTTTATGTCTTCTTTCTCCTTATCACCACATTAATCCTTTTGTCTAATACACGGTTTAAATTCCTTCCTTATTCACGATACTTATGACTCCATATCCCAATGGTCCCAAACTGATCTATAATTACTTTTGTTATCTGTTCCTCTCTCTACAGTCTCACTAATCCAACTTCTCAAACCATTTAATCCTTTCACTTTATTTTGATGGGTACTGGGCTTATCCTCTTGCATTCATAGGGTGACTCTCAGTTCTAACATTAATGGCGTCATTTCCAGGGACATAAGTGAAGATATGTTCCCTGGGAGAACGACAACAAATAGATCCAGTTTTAGATGGTGAACTGAAGTTGGACACATTATTTGGACTTATTATATTTCACCATGGCAACTCCATTATTCAAAATATATTGGCGACTCCACTGTTTTGAAATGGACAAGATTTTGTCTCAGAGGTATGTTTTCTGCAATTTTTCAAAAATAGTTGGTTTCCCTAATCCATGCCTAGTAAAGATGAATGGGAAAGTAGCCTTCCTAGATTTCGAGGAGAAGAGTGGGAGGTACCAGTCGAACATTTGTTGGATTTTGATGATTTTATTCATTGACTTCATATCAAGCATGGAGATGTTCAGATTAAGATTTTTAGGTATTCATTAGAGGGGATTTCTCATGATTGGTGTCGATCTCTTCCCATTGCAAGCATGACCTCTTTGACAGGTTTTCATGCAAATTTAAATTCGTTTTGTAAATATTATTTTTTCAGCTGAGTATCTTTATGAAAACTGTTGTGATTATTTTTCTTTGCTTCATAAATATTCTACTAGTCACGAAAACCATATTTGTAATGAAGCATTTTTTGTGGAAGAAATCATTTTCGATGAAGATCAAGAGGTGTTGAATGATTATCGCTATGATAGAAATAACACAGAAACATATGACATCATATCAGATGTATCTGTTGTTTTAAAGTTTCATGAAGATCAACATCTCTCATTTGAATATTATGGTGGCAAAAAGAAAGTGTATTCTACAGAAGATATTTCTTCTGACTGTGAAGTCAATATAGATGATAAGCTAGTTAAAAAAACTAGGGAAGATTTCTCTCTGTTGTTTCCTAGATTTTCACAATTGAAGGAAGATTTTGCTTGCTGCTCTTGTGAAGAAATTACATAGGATATTCGTATTCTTGAAACAGAGGTTTTTGGAAGTCCTTCTTATGATGAAGAAGTTGCTTAGGATGTTGACCAAAAACACTCAATCCTTGATGAATATCCCAGTGAAGATGATGAAGAGCGAAAGTTGTCCATGGATTCTTTTGAACCTTGTAACATGGTTCATGTGTATGATAGTTATGAACCTGATCATTGGGAGGGACATGAAGGAGAGAAGGAAGGGCTAAATGTGAAGCTCATCTCATCTCCAACAATTATAAATGAGTAGCGGGTTAAAGAGAAGCATCCATTCATTGATATACATGAGGAGATATCTTTCCATTAGCTAGCAGATGTTGCCAGAGAAGGAAAAGGAGAGGTGAATCAACAACCTGTATCAAATTTTCACTCACCTATGATTTCCATAGACATTCAACTAGAGGTGAGAAGTTTTAAAGCAAAGAAGGTTTTTGCTACACATTTAGTAGGTTTTATCACCCATTTTATGACCCTGTGGGGTTATATATGGAGTTAAGTTTTCCAGAAGCGTTGGAGCCTGTAAACATTTTCATATTATCATCATTTGGGGGTACTATCAGTATTCCAAAATATTTTTTCAATCTGTTGTCATACTTCCCTTACCATTTGTGGATAATTTTCATTGAAAAGATGAATTATGTTACCAAACAGTCTGGGTGCCTCTGGTGGAAGTTTGCTTTCACCTAACACATTTTAAAAATCAGTTAGTGTAGGTTTGTACATAAATAAGATCCTTATGGAGCATGTGTGTTTTATTTATTTTCAAGTATATAGTGTACATATCATCCTATGGTCCTCAACATGATGGTTTTTGAGCTCAACTCCATAACCCAAAGGCTAAGTCACTGGAATTGCACATTCTTGGCAGCTCGCAGGGAGCATGCCATCCCCTGTGGAGCCAAATGTTATCACATATAGCTGTCAAAAGGTCACAGGAAACCAAGTGCATGGTCTGCATAGATATCAACCTTGAGCACAAAATGAAACATTCATAGCAATCAATTTTGGGCTTGAATCACCAACAAACAGGTTTAATTTTCAACGGTGGAGATCCCATAAGAGGTTTGGATCAGCGGCTCTTGGGCGGTCAGGATTTCAAATTTGCACAAGGATTAATGACTACGCAGAGGAGACGAAGTCCTGAAGTAAATATGAGTCATTGAAGGCTAAGGACATGCATCGGGAGATCTCGCACTTCGTAATATTTACTTCGAAGGATTGTGCGAGCAAGCAGAAGGAAACTCCCGAATCTCGAACTCCCGAAGTAAATCTCGATCGTCCAAATCTAGAGGAAACATGGAGGCATATATCTCACTTCAAGAATTCGACACTTCAAAGGATTGTAAGAGTTGTGCATTGAAAAGTCCCGAAGAGCCGAAACCCGAACTCTAGAAATAATTGTGGACCGTTGATCTCAAACCAACAAGGATCATTGATCTTGGCAGCAGTATCACCAGAACCCATGGATTCCTAAAGGTCCCGATGTAAATCTCAACCATCCAAATCAAAAGGCCATGTGTCACCAGATCTCTCACTTCGGGAATTCAACGCTTCTGAGGATTGCATGAGAAAGTAGAAGAGAAGGCCGAAAGCCTGAATTCCTGAAGTAAATCTTGGTCATCCATATATAGAGGACACACATCGTCAGATCTCACACTTCAGGAATTTGACACTTCAGAGGATTGAAAGAGTTATACATTGGAAAGGCCCGAAGCTTGAACTCTCAAATTAATTATGAATCGTTTATCTCCGCAACAGGAAGCAGGGTCCATCTAAGAGTGATGTGTGGTAGAAAAAGCGTGGATTTCCTAGATCGAAGATCATGACCAGATCAATGACCACGATTCATTACGGGGAACAACTTTCTCGAACATTAAAATTATTGAGTGGTCCCACAATCGAATCCGTGGTATATTAAAAGAGCTACATGGAAGAAGGTGCTGAATTGCAGGCTCAAAATAAGTTTGAATCCAAACTACCTTTGACGACCCTGCAATCACATGCTTATATAGCGTCTAATACAAGATCAGTGTGTGGTGGCCCCCTAGGCATTGAGCCTCTTCCCGATCCCGAGGAGGATTCAGTTAATGGAAAAGGACTGGTAGTTGAAAGCACAACTCAGTCCATAAATTGAAGGCATATAAGCCATGGCCAAGAGGACTAGAATGTCAGCCCACGGTACCAAAGAGGACTGAAATTCCCATGTTGATCTAAGTTTGCATCTGACAAACAAATACATGCACAGTTTGATAGAAGAATGTGCAGATGAAAGAATTAAATGAGATAGCCAAGTCACACTCCTGGAAGTTGTGGGATAAGCTGATTATAAATATATTAGTCTTTATTTTAACTAATGGGGGGTGTTCTTTAGAGGCCGAAGAGTCGATAGTTTAAGAGCAGGGATATGTAATTTGTCTGCTTGTATTCCTGAGGGATTGGATTGTAAATATATGTTATTGAAGATTCCTTTGAATCGTTTTTATCAGACTGCATTCTTATTTTACACGCTCTTTCTATTTTCCTTCTTTTCTGAATGTAATCTCTCTTATTTATGGATTCCTGAGGCGATGGCGGATCTGCTGCTATCATGACCATCTTTCATGGTTCGCCAGATATTCCTTATTTTTCTTATTGCCTGAATGTAATATCTATGATTTATGGATTCCTGAGGTAATGGAGGATTTGTTTCTATCATGCCCATCTTTCATGGTTCGCCATATATTCTCTGTTTTTCTTATTGTCTGAATGTAATCTCTATGATTTATGGATTCCTGAGGTGATGGAGGATTTGTTGCTATCATTCCCATCTTTCATGGTTCATTATATATTCTCTCTTTTTATTATTGTTTGGGTGTAATCTCTCTGATTTATGGATCCCTGAGGTGATGGAAGATCATTTTTTGTCTTTCCCATATTTCATGGTTCAACATACATTTTCGATCTTTTTTTTTTCTAGATGTATAATCTCTCTAATCTATGGATTCCTAAGATGATAAAGTATATGTTGCCATCTTGCCCATTTTTCATGGTTCATCACTCAGGAATTGTTTTTCCTCTTGCTCCTTATCACCACATTAATCCTTTTGTATTATAGGTAGTTTAAATGCCTTCCTTAATCATGATACTTATGACTCCATAGCCCAATGGTCTCGAACTGATATGCAGTTACTTATGTTATCTTTTCCTCTCTCTACATTCTCACTGATCCACCTTCTCAAACCATTTAATCCTTTTACTTTATTTTGATGGGTTATGGGCTTATCCTCTTGTATTCAGAGGGTGACTCTCAGTGCTAACAACACCAATCAAAGTGAACATATTAAACATTGGGACAACTAAAAATCCCAAAATGACAAATATTGGAGACTATTAGGATGAAAAAACAATACAAAGAATAACAGAGTTACTGTGCGAATACAATGACCTGTTCCCAACGAACAGAGATGAAATGAAAAATGAGAGAGTTAGGAGAGATGAAAATACCTCTCAAACTTGAGGCAAGACCTGTCAGACAAAGACCTTACAGATTGAATCTAGTATATAAGAAGAAAGTGACAACGGAAATTGACAAAATGCTGGAAGCTGGTATCATAGAAGCAAAAGAGGAATCTGAATAGATAAGCCCTATGGTAGTCTAAGAAAATAAACAAGGGGGGATAAGGATTTGTGTATATTTGAGGAAACTGAATGATTCTTTCCTACATGACCCATTTCCTACCCCTTTTACATATGAATTCTTAGAGAATGTGGAGGCTAGGAAGAATATTCATTTACAGATGGATTTCTAGGTTACCATCAGATCAAAATAGCTCCAGAAGACAGATATAAGACTAATTTTGCTACAAAATGGGGATCATATCAATACACAGTCATGCCATTTGGGTTGAAGAATTCACACAACATATTTTCAAGAGCAGTCATAGTTTATTTTAAAGAATTCATACATCATGTTTTAGAAGTATATATGGATGATTGGAAAGTATATAGTCTATTAAAGGATCATGTAGAAGTGTTAAGACTCATGCTGGAAAGATGCATGCAATATACAAAATCATTTAATATTAAGAAATTAATTTTTGGAATGCCTTTTGGAATATTGTTGGGACATATAGTGTGTAAACAAGGTTTACTAGTGAATCTTGCTAAGATTGCAGTCATTGTCAATTTACCACCACCAAAATCAACATGCCAATTAAGAGAAACATTAGGACATGTTGGTTGTGGAGCCTGGTTATCTTCTTGATTCAAATGTATTTTGTTTTCAGTCGTGTTTATACCCCATGAAGTATTTACACCCCAAAAGTATGTACACTCTTCCACGTGGGGGATTGTTGAGGGGGGTTACCCCCTCTACGGGGTTTGAGGGAAAGCACGTCCCCAACGAGGTTTTGGGGGAAGCGTCCCCCAATGGGGTTTCAGGGGTGAAGCCCCCAAAGAAAAATTTTCCTTGTAAATGTATATTGTAATTTCATTTTAAATATGGATCATTCATTATAAGTTCCCATAGCTAATGGTATAAATTATCTTAGGGTTTTTTTCCCTAGAAGGAAACCCTCTGTTATGAGGGAAATGTATTATGCCTATGCATTATGGTGAATATTGTATTCTGAGATAGGAGACTGTGAGAGAAAGAAGAGGAAGTTACAATGAGTTTTTTGTAGGTTGTATCCCTTCATTTGTTGGATAATAATAAAGGAAGGACTTGGTAATTTCTATGGTGGACGTATCCCACACTGGGTGAACCATGTATATCTATGTCTCTATTGTACTTTGTATCTTCTGTGTTTTATTTCCACATTTGTTTTATTTTATTGCTCCACGATCCTATTTTTCTAACAACTGGTATCAAAGATAAAGGTAACTCACAGGAAAGGAGGGTTCAAGTTTGAGTGGGAGCAATGGCTGAAGATGGAAAGTTTAGGGTCGAGAAATTCAACAGCCAAAACTACCGGTTATGGAAGATGCAGATGGAAGATTATTTATATCAGAAGAATCTATACCTACCATTGGTCGGAGTAGAAAAGAATTCGACGGCCATGAAGGAAGAAGAATGGGAGATTCTTGACAGAAAGTCTCTAGGAACGATACGACTGAGCCTGGCAGCGTCGATGGCTTTCAATATTTCAAAAGAAAAGAAAACAAAGGATTTGATGGATGCATTGGCTAAATTGTATGAAAAACCCTTGGCATCCAATAAGGTATTTCTAATTAAGAGATTATTTAATATGAAGATTTCATAAGGTGGGTCTGTTGTAGATCATTTAAACGATTTTAATACAGTTACTAATCAACTAAGTTCTGTAAAAGTGGACTTTTATGATGAGTTCATGGCTCTTCTAATCTTGTGCTCATTGCCGGAAAGTTGGAACGACTTGGTCATGGATGTAAGTAACTCTATCTTTGGTTAAAATAATTTAAAATTTGATGGTGTTGTTGGTGTTATCCTTAGTGAGGAAAAGAGATGGAAAAGTACATGTGAGACATCAGGTAATGCATTGAACATGGAGAACAGGGGAAGACAAAAGGATAGAGAAAAGGGCCTAGGGAACCATGGGAATTCTAGGAAGGGAACATCCAAATCTAGAATTGGAAATATAGAGTGTTGGAATTGTGGGAAGAAAGGACATCTAAAGAAAGACTACAGAGCTCCAAAGAAACAAAGAGATGGACAATAGGAGAGAAATCAAGAAGCAAATGTAATAGGTGATGTGTTACAAGATGCTTTGATTCTTTTTGTAGATAATATTTCTGAGTCTTGGATAGTAGATTCAGGGGCTTCATTTCATGCCACACCCCATAGGAAACATTTTCTAGATTATGTTCAAGGTTATTTTGGACAGGTTCATTTGGGTGATGATGCACCATGCAAAATTGTTGGAATGGGAAAGGTAAAAATAAAACAACACAATGGAAACCAATGGTTGTTGAAGGAGGTATCACATGTTCCATATTTAAGGAAAAATCTAATTTCAATGGGGCAGTTGGCAAGTGAAGATTTTATATCCATATTTACAGATAAGACATGGAAGGTCATCAAAGGATCATTGGTGATAGAAAAATGAGAGAATGTAGGTACATTGTATTTATGTACTGGTAATATTGACTCTTCTATCTCTTTAGCTTCTACAGGAGTGAATACAACATTGTGGCATCATAGGCTGGGACAGATGAGTGAGAAGGGAATGCAAATACTTCACAAAAGAAATTTTTTGCCATATATTAAACAAATTAATGTGGACTTCTGTGAGCATTGTGTTTATGGAAAACAAAAGAGAGTCAGATTTCTTAGAGTCAGAAAAGAAAAGAAGAATGAAAGGTTAGAGCTTGTGCATACAGATGTATGGGGACTAGCTCATGTATCATCTCTTGGTGGCTCTCATTATTATGTTACTTTTGTTGATGATGCAACTGAAAAAACTTGGGTTTATTGCATTAAACAAAAATCTGATGTTTTTGATACTTTTAAGAAATGGAAAGATTTGGTTGAGAATGAGACAGGAAAAAGTTTGAAGTGTCACAGATCAAATAATGGAGGTGAATATTGCAGCAAGGAGTTTGATGATTACTGTTCATACCATGGGATTTGTAGAGAGAAGACAGATCCAAGAACACCACAAGAAAATGGTATGTCAGAAAGGATGAACATGAAAATCATGGAGCATGCAAGGAGTATGAGATTTCATGCTAGTTTGCCCTTACAATTCTAGGAAGATGTTGTATATACTGTTGTTTACTTAATAAACAAAGGACCTTCAATCTCTTTGGATGGTAGAATTCCATAGGAGGAATGGACAAGAAAAAAGGTAAACTATTCTTTTTTGAAAACTTTCGGTTGTGAAGCATTTTTCCATATTGATAAAGAAAATAGAACAAAGCTTGAGGCAAAATCCAAGAAGTGTACCTTTATTGGATACAATGTTAATGATTTTGGTTATCATTTATGGGATTAGAAAAATAACAAAATCATTAGGAGTAGAGATGTCATATTCAATGAGAAGGTCATTTACAAAGATCAGTTGCAGAGAAAGAAACAGGAAAAAGAAAAACAAAAATACACAGTGCTTGATGAGATCACTGAAAAAGAAATTCCAAAGGAACCAGAAAATCAAAATGTACAACATGAGAAACAGGTACCTCAAACACATGCAAGTGTTGTTATAAAATCTACAAGGTTAAGTATACCCCATGGACAATACTCTCCTTCATTGTATTATTTATTGTTGACTGATTTTGGTGAACCAGAATGTTATGAAGAGGCAATGCAGGTAGACACCAAAAATAAGTGGGATCAAGGCATGAAAGAGGAAATAGATTCCTTGGTAAATAACCATACTTGGGACTTGGTTCAGTTGCCTGCAGGAAAAAGAGCATTGCAAAATAAATGGGTTTGCAAGTTGAAGGAAGAAGATAGAGGAATAAAGAGGTACAAGGCTAGACTTGTTGTGAAGGGGTTTGCACAAAAGAAAGGTATAGATTTTGATGAAATATTTTATCCTATTGTTAAAATGACTTCAATTAGGACTATTTTAAGTCTTTTGGTAGTAGAATATTTGCATCTTGAACAATTAGATGTTAAAACAAATTTTCTCCATGGGGATTTGGAGGAAGAGATTTATATGCAGCAGCCACAAGGGTATGAGGTCAAAGGTAAGGAGAATTTGGTATGAAGGTTGGAGAAGAGATTGTATGGTCTAAATAAATCTCCATGGCAGTGGTATTTCAAGTTTGACAGGTTTATGACAGAACAAGGTTATAGTAGATGTCATTCTGATCACTGTGTTTATTTCAAAAAGCTTGAAAATGGAATCTATATTATCTTGCTATTGTATGTAGATGACATGCTTGTTGCAAGGTCTAATATGCATGATATAAATGTGCTCAAGAAGAAATTAGCTAATTCATTTGCGATGAAGGATTTGGGTGATGCAAATAAAATCCTTGGTATGAGAATAACAAGAGACGAGAAAAATTGCAAATTGACATTGTCTCAGGGTGAGTACGTAGAGAAGGTGTTGGAGAGGTTTAGAATGCAAAATGCAAAACCGGTTAGTACACCTTTAGCCAACCATTCCAAATTAACTAAGGAAATGTGTCCCAAGACACAGGAGGAGATAGAATACATGTCCAGGGTCCCTTATTCATCAACAGTTGGTAGCTTGATGTATGTAATCATTTTCACACAAGACTAGATATTGCACATGTAGTAGGAGTTGTGAGAAGGTATATGAACAATCTAGGTAAAGAACATTGGGAGGCAGTAAAGTGGATTCTTAGGTATTTGAGAGGTACTTCTACTCATGCATTATGTTTTGGAGGTTCATACACTTTTCTATAGGGATATGTTGATACAGATATGGCAGGTGATAAAGACAATAGGAGGAGCACCACAGGGTATGTTTTTACTATAGGTGGAACAAAAGTAAGTTGGATTTTGAAATTGCAAAAGGTTGTTGCACTTTCAAAAACAGAGGCAAAGTATGTTGCTTCTACAAAGGCTAGTAAAGAGATGATTTGGTTACAGAGGTTTATGGAGGAATTGGGAAAGAAGTAGGAGAATAGCAGGTTGTACTGTGACAGTGAGAGGGTGATTCATCTTGCAAATAAATCAGCTTTCCATTAGAAGACTAAGCATATATAGTTGAGGTACCACTTCATACGAGCTGCCTTGGAAGATGGAAATTTGAAGTTGGGAAAGATACACACTAGCCAGAATCCTCCATACATGTTAACAAAGGGAGTAACCAGGGAGAAACTGAGTTTCTGCTCAGTTTCAGTTGGTCTTCAAGGATGAATATGAAGATGAGAAATTTTCCAAGTCAAAGAAGGTTTAGATTTCAACATATACAACAGCGGTGGAGTTGTTGAGATCATTCTCCAAGTGGGAGATTGTTGGTTATGGATCCTGGTTATCTTCCTGATTCAGATGTCTTTTGTTTTCAGCCGTGTTTATACCCCATGAAGTATTTACACCCAAGAAGTATGTGCACTCTTTCATGCGGGGGAGTGCAGAGGGGGGTTACCCCCTCTGCAGGGTCTAGGGGGGCTATCCCATCGGCTGGGGGGTCTGGGGGAAAGAGGGCCCCCGACAGGTGTTCAGGGGAAAATAAGGTTTATTAGTGAATCCTGCTAAGATTACATTCATTGTCAATTTACCACCACCAAAATTAGTATGCCAATTAAGAGAAACACTAGGACATGTTGGTTGTGGAACCTGATTATCTTCCTGATTCAAATGTCTTTTGTTTTCAGCTGTGTTTATACCCCATGAAGTATTTACACCCCATAAGTATGTACACTCTTCCACACGGGGGAGTGCAGAGGGGGGTTACCCGCTCTGCGGGGTTCGGGGGCAAGCAGGCCCCCAACAGGGGTTCAAGGGCAAAGCCCCTGAAAGAAAAATTGCCTTGTAAATGTATATTGTAATTTCATTGTAAATCTAGACCGTTCGTTATAAGGTCGCAGATCTAACCCTCTATTATGAGGGAAATGTATTGTGGCTATGCATTATGGTGAATATTGTATTCTAAGATAGGAGATTGTGATAGAAAGAAGAGGAAATTACATCGGGTTTGTTATAGGTTGTATCCCTTCATTTGCTAGATAATAATAAAGGAAGGACTTGACAATTTCTCTGGTAGACGTAGCCCACACTGGATGAACCACGTATATCTGTGTATCTATTGTATTGTGTATCTTCTATGTTTTATTTCCTCATTTTATTTTATTTTATTGCTCTTCGATCCTATTTTTCTAACAGGACATATGGGCTATTACAGGAAATTTATAAAAGGGTATGTGTAGATTATTGTTCAAATGGAAAAAATGTTAAAGAAAGATATAAAATTTCAGTGGAATGAGGAATGTTAACAAGGATTGGACACCTTAAAAGAAAAAATGGTCACAAACACCTATCCTAGTATTCCCATATTAGGAGAAGACATTTCATGTGCATGTATATGCATCAGCAATAACACTTGGAGCAATTCTGGCAAATATAGGAGAAGGTGACTTAGACCATCTTATATCCCTTCCAAGAAGAAAATTGTCAAAATTAGAGAAGAACTACAAAACCATAGAAAGATAAGGCCTAGCCATGGTATATACACTTCATAAGTTCAGGCA
The DNA here is from genome assembly GCA_009831015.1 of Picea engelmannii. NCBI lineage: Eukaryota > Viridiplantae > Streptophyta > Pinopsida > Pinales > Pinaceae > Picea > Picea engelmannii. The sequence continues at coordinate 869,426 of ML790828.1, forward strand.
CTATTTATTGGGTAAACACTTTAATATGTTCACAGACCATTCTACCCTCAAATATTTAGTCAGCAAGCCAATGTTGGGGGGAGCATCTGTAGATGGATATAGTTATTTCAAGAATTTGATTTCAATGTGATAGTTAAACCAAGGAATATGAATGCAAGACCTGATCACATTCCAAGGGTAACTAATGGAGAAGAACCTACCAACTTGGAAGACAACTTCCTTGATGCACAGTTGTTTTCAATACAAGTAGATGATGAATAATTTGTTGATATTATTTAATAATTAAGTACATGAATTGTGCCACAAGAGTTTAGCACTATGCAAAAGAAAAATATGGTAGTCAGAGCTGCAGACTATCAACTTATTGCATGACACTTATAAAATGTGGGCACAGAAAACATTTTGAGAAGGTCTATATTAGAACATGAAAGACCTAGAATTTTGGGAGAATATCATGAAGGAATAGTTGGAGGAAACTATGTAGGAAAAGCTACCAAGATGAAGGTATTGTGCATAGGATTATGGTAGCCACCAATCCATAGATATGCTAAGGAATATTTTCATACATGGGATGTCTATCAAAGGGTTGGAAAACCCAACAGAGGGGATGATATAACCCTAAGACCACAAGTAACTTTACAGGTATTTGAAAAATGGGCCATAGATTTTGTGGGACCAATCCATCCACCATCCCTAAGGTCAGGAGATAGATATATCATTACTATGAAATAATACTTAACAATATGGGAAGAATCAACACCATTCAAAGACTGCAACGCAGAGACAACAACACACTTCTTGTTTGAGAAAGTGATCACCGGATTTGGATGTCCAAGGATTTTGATGAGTGACCAAGATACTCACTTTATCAACAGTACTATCAGGGCTATGAATGAGGAGTTCAAATTCTATCACTAGAAGAGTACACAATACCATCTTCAAGAAAATGGAATAGTAGAAGCCTTCAACAAGATTTTGGAGAATGCTCTGACTAAGATCTGCAATGTCAACAAAGATGATTCGGACTTGAAAATACCAGCAGTATTATGGGAATATAGGACCACATGTAATAAGTTGATAGGAAAAACACCATTCAGGTTGGTGTATGGGTAGGAAGTAGTGGTACCATTATAATTTCTAGTACCCAGTTTGTGTGTAGCAGCAATTACCAGCATGATAGAAAGAGGCGCAATAAAGGAGAGGTTGAATCAACTAATGGAAATGGAATAGGATAGGATTATGAGAGAATCTCACCAAGAAGTACAAAAATAAAGAGACAAATATTATCATGACAGACATATCAAGAGGAAGAGTTTCAAGGAAGGAGACCTAGTCTTTCTCTATGATAGTAAATTATTTCAACATCCTAGAAAATTTAGAATGCATTGGCTAGGGCCCTATGAAGTAAATATTTTCACAGATGGGGGATTTGTATAACTAAAGGATTTGGAAGAAACAAAACTGAAAGGAATGATCAATGGGATTCAGCTAAAACTATACATGGACAGTTGACCTCCTAACACTTAAAAGTTACAACACAGTGGAAAAATACATGTACTCAGTGTACTATAGTAGATATTGGGACAAAAAATTGATAAAAATAAATAAAAAGGAGAAAGAGGGAAAAATAAATAAAAAATAGAAAAGAAAGATAATACAAAAATACTAGGAAATTTTATGCGTGGAGAGAGTGGAATCACAACGACAAAAAGGAACAAAATGTTTGTGTGCAACATATGGTTGAAATAAATAAATAAAACCACGCACTAAGGAAAAATCATAGCAGAAATGTACGATGCACTCAAAAAGTTCAGCGCACCGGAAAAGGGGCCAACGGTCGGAAAAGTTAGAAACAATTGTCAGGGAAAAAAGGCGTGAATTGGTGCATTTATGGAATTAAATGAAGAGTACTCAACAAGCTTCAATGCATTAAACGCAGCTAGAGAAGATTCTCCCAGAAGTTTCATGACATTCATGGCACCCTCTAAATAAAGGGGAAACGTGGGAAAAACAACACTTATTATGAAATTTCAAACTCACGAAGCTAGAGAGCACGTAGGAAAACAGACGAGTGCATAGAGAGAATCGGTTGAAGCTATTCATCAAAGCACAAAATACCCACTATGGAACCACCAAAGATTGTCACACCAAGCCAAACCACAAGGAAAACCAAAATCATCCTTAGGGAACCCCATGAAACAATGTAGGTAGAGCAAGAAATGGCATAGAGAGAGGGAATTGTTGATGTTGACGCAATTTCCTCCCCACAGGTCAAACCAATGAGTACCACACTAGTCGAGGAAGAAGTACAAGTCCCAATGATAGTCGACATGGACATGGATTTGCACGACAATGCGTAGGGCCATGAAATAGTCGACGCATGAAACATACAACAACCTACGAGGGCCAAAGTAGCCCATAAAACAAATGGGAATGCCAACGAGTAGAAAGAGGTTGTGGTGTCAAGACCACAACCTGGGTAGGGTCCACACAGCAACAGGAAGGGCTGGTAGAAGAAATAACAGAGAAGCCAAACTCTGACAAAAAATATAAAAAAGAGGAGGTTGGGACCTCTAGCACACCGATAAGAAGAAAGGGCAAACAACCCATGGTGGGTTCCCTGTACAAGCAACCCGACACACAGATTTTACTACCACACATTCCATAGGGGGTGCAAGCCATGCTAACCCTACAAGGGTGCGTGGAAAGGCTAAGGTACTTGGACCACGATGTGATTGACACTAGTAAATTACCAGAATTTGCACAGCAATTCTACATGGAAAGCATAGGTACATGTCCATTTGGAGATCCCATGATGCAACCGAAATAATGGGTGGCATGCCTGGAAAACATGGGGTTCCTAAACATAGTGGAGATTCCCCACTTTGGCAAGGGGAAAGAGGTAAATAATTGCGTCAAGGTGTTGATGGAAGTCCTCCATGGAAGCTTTGTATTGATGGAAGAACCTGTCTCCATCGATGTGAAATTGATTGCATTCATCACAGGTCTGTCATCAATAGGTGAGAGTCCCACGTAGTACCTAGATGACAAGACAAAACAGAAGGATCTCATTGAGGAAATGAAGATAACATACAACATAAAGAGGGGATCATGCAAGATCATTATTAAAAGAATCAGTGACACAACCACTAGGATGGACACAACATTCATGGCTTGCAAACTATTAAGGAAGTGTCGCAAGGAGGAAGCCCCTGCAAGGATTGTCACAGCTGCAACTCAGTGCGCCAACGACACCATGCTCATTTGGGCCCCTTATCTATTGATCCTGTTCCTCGATGACTGCAAAGACCGCAAGACTTGGGGACAAAGTTCCACTATTCATGGTTGTTAATTTAATAGCACTAATCAGGTGGAGGGAGCCTCCATACTCATACTTTTGCAATAGAATAGGTTGTTTCCATGCAACTTGGTATACATAAATGGGGAGAACTTCATACCACAAGAGAAGAAGTGGAAACATGGGTACCTTTGCATGGTACTTCAACAACATCCAGGAGAGCATAGCTAATACATGGAGAATCACTTCAGAGGTTGTCATGCAATATCAAGGCATAGAGAAATTCATAGCTACACACCATAACATATGGATCCAAGTGTGGAGGGATCCAGAGAAGGAATGGTTGTAGCTACAATACTGCATTAGTATGGAGGAGGTGAAAATGGAAATGAAAGACTGGGAAGATGAATGGAAGATCCCAGTCATCACTAAGGAAATGCCAAAGGGAAAGGAGGTATATGCAGAGTCATCTAAAACACCTACAGGAGATTGGGTTGTGCTCAAGAAGCCGACACAATAGGGGAAGCCCAGTCATAAGCTAGCGCAACAAAATGAGAGGAGTTTTCCAAAGAAGGATGCACAAATAGGAAAGAACGACACTGCCCCAGTGCAGGAAACACAATGAAGGGGGGACACATCAATGCTAGAAAATCCTTCGACAACCACTCCAAAAGAAACAGGTCCACCCAAAAGGATGATTATACATACAGGGGGTGCACAAAAAGGCCAAGGCTCATAAGAAGCTGCCCGAATACACAATTACTAAGGACGATGTCGAACTCATCACAGAAAGAGTATAAGATTGTGTAGCTACGGAATTTGAAGAGGACTAACACCAATGAGGGATAATACAAAACGATTTGGTGGAAATAAGGCAAGTCCTGGAGAAAATAAAAGCAGTGCAAAGGCTTGAAAGGGGAACATAGCCTTTCCCCTCAGCAATAGGAATATAGGAAAGGACAACGTTGAGTGAAGAACATACTATCTAGACCATAGAAGAGGTGAGTTCAATTTTCAAAATAACACCAGAGATGTTACAGGTGGACGCGTTCACAGCCCAGACACCAGTTAAGGATTTAGCACATGTATAGTTGGTACTAGAAAAAATACCAACCAAGGCACTATACAAAATTTAAGTCAGTGTCGTGCAGGAAGTGAAATCACATGCAAGGACAGATGAAAAATAATTCTAGGATACTAAGAATGGAAAGGCTTCCTTGGAACTGGTATTCGAGTAGGTGAATCTTGAAACAAAGGAGGAAAACTAACGTGTGCAAATATTGGAACAGGGATTGATAGTGGTGTACAATCGCATCCCAAACAATGCATAAACATAGGAGAAGATCACATAGGAGAAGATCAACCTCATTGCATAAACCATTGACCAATACAAGAAAGAGATCGAGGAGCTCATGGAAAGGATTAAACCTACAACTCCTCCCGAGGTCCGAGAGAAAAGGAAACAAGAAGATGCACTCCAAATAGAGGAAATGGAGAAAAAAGAAAGCGTAGTAGAATAACTATTCGACATAGCCGCACAACTCTAGAAAACATTGGAAGAAGAGGAGACAACCAACAAAGCCATACAAGAGATAAAACAAAGTAATAAAGTGATGAGAATAAAAAAGTGCCTAAAAGGCACCCAGGAAATGAAGAAGCTGCAGTCAGAATTGAAAATTGTGCAAACAAAGAAGCAAGCAAGAGTAGAAGAAATAGAACCCATCCAATAACAAGAAGCTCATATGATTATGTAGTTGGAGGAGGAGAAGACAAGAAGAGTACATACAAAATGAGAGTGTGTATATTTTATATAGGAGGAGGTAACAATGCAAACTGTGGAGGCGCTAACAAACAAAGTTGCGCAGATGAAAGAAAAAGGAAAGGAACTAGCAGAAAATTTCCTTATCTTGGATAGAGCAGTGAAAGGAGTGTGAATTACCTAAATGTCTCGGTATGAGCCACATGTCAGTGTTGGGGGCCTATTGGGAACACGACTATTTTGAGGAAGTACCCAATTTTGGTAAGGAAAGGCCTAATTTTGGAGAATAACAGCTCGTTGGAAAAGCCAAATGTGCAAGGAAAAGATGCATGTAAAGTAGGAAAGCATGCAAGGCGTGCAAGAAGGAAAACCTAACCATGTTAGGGTTATGTTTTTGGTAAGATATTGTAATGGATAATAATCTTGTAAAATAGTATAAATAAGAACCTAGGAGGTCTAGGTTTAGGGACTGGTTGGTTAAGATTAGCTCGGATACTAGTTTAGTTCAACTATTGTAGTTCTGTTATATTTTGTAAGTTATTGAACTATAGAAGAGTCAGGTAGATGGATCTTGAGGGTTAGATAATAGGATGGGGATCCTATGTGATCTAGTATAGCTCGCAGAGGTTGTGGAACCCTTTTCATGATTGTATGATCGAAGATGTAGTGCGTGCAGTGCCATATTGTGCAGTAAACATAATAAAAGAATAGAGAAGCCAAATCTTTGTGGACGTAACCCAGGAGGGGGTGAACCACGGTAAAAATGTGTTTTTTGTAAAAAAAAAAATCATGTTTAATTATGTCAGTGATTAGTTTATAAATGAATTAATTAATGGCTAAGATGAATATGTTAGAATGCATGCATAGCCTAAGAGAGGAATCAATATTAGGAATTAAAGAAAAAATAATCAGATCAAGGCCTGAAGAAGATGAAATACAATCCTAGATCCCCACTCAGTCCTAGACTGCAAGCACCAAATCATTGTAGTCACCCATAGAACTATCTCGGGTGAGACTATGCAGTGCACTCTATGTGTTGTGTTTCCTTCTGGTTTGCGAGGAGGGTCAATAGTTTTTTAGGGTTTTCTTGGAAACTTGTTCAAATTTAAACATGGGTTATCCCAAGAGGATTTAAAAGAGAGATAGATAACAAATAAGTGGGAAAACCACATCCTAGAGGATGAAATGGATGGTTTTTAGTGGCATCGTTGGGCCTTAATGACGATCTAGATGAGGAATGTGATAGTTTCATGAGCTTCGTTCAGTTTCACAAGTGCAACTTTATGTCTATGTAAAGCTTGGGTTAAAATTTACCAGGAGGTGTGTTTAAAGTGTTTTCATGGAGGTTATTCCAAACGATCTCATTCATGAGTGCTTGCTAAGAGTGCCTTCCACATCACACAATAACCCAAAAGTTGCATGTAGAAGTTGGGAGGCTATGGTGAGTAGCCCTAAGTTTTTTTTGGACAGAAAGATATATGGGATGAAGTAATAGCTCCTATTTTTGATTCAAAGAGATCGGAGTGACTATGTAGAAAATGTATATGATCCTTTGAATGGAACCTGTGAAATGTTATCTCCTATAGATGATCTCAACTTTTTTGTAATACTACAAGGGTGTCAGTGCATTTATGTGAATCACAAGTTGGTTCTAATAGGCAGAATGTATGCATACAATGAAAGTATTATGAAGAGGGTATACACATATGACTTTGAGTATGCCAGGTGGAGCCATAGATATGACATTCCTACACATTGATCCTTCTTTTCCTTCTTTGTCGATTCTTCCACGGGACTTGTCTATGTCTCCGGTGGGATCAATGAGTGTTACAAAACTCTGGCAGCTACAAAATTTTATAACATGGAGGAAGACAAGTGGGTAATTCTCCCTCCTATGATCCAAAATCATGACAAGGGATGTCAAAGTGTTTTCATGGAAGGTAAATTTGTGGTGTTAGGAGGAGGCAAATTCGACGGAAGAACATAAGTTTTCAATTCGAATGCATAAATGTGTGTTGAGGAAAAGGTACAAAGAACATTACTCAAACATTTTTAGATCTTGCTATGATAAGGCAAGATAGTTGGGAATGTTACCCCAAGTTTATATCCTTTAGTTCAAAACAATATCTTAATCCACAGTTAATATGCATGAGTGACTAAAGATGTTTTTTTATATTATATGTAACTATGCAAAAGAAAGAAATCTAAAACACACATAAGTGTGTACATGGATAAGAGACAAGAATAAAAGTAAAATCTGAACAGTATCATCAAGATACACATGTAAGACTAAAATCAGAAATATGATTTTTATATTAAATTCATTATGAGATACAAAATAGAACTCTCTTTACAAACCCCTATGAGGGTGGGACCAAAGTAAAATTTAGATGTCTCTGATGGGAACCATACAAAAATACTCTGACAGCAAAATAAAACTGAAGCTACATATGTGGATCAACTTTCCATAAAAATGTTGTCACTTGGCTCTACAAAATATTCTTTATCAGTCATGAAATTTAATCCATAAACAAAAAACAACACATAGGCATCCAAAGATAGATCATACACATTATATCAGAAGTTCCTCTTTTGTTCTCTATCTCACCATCTCTTCTTTTGATTGAGATTTTATTCTTTCCCACTAAGTTATGGTATTTCAACTACCTTTCTTTTTTTAAGATTAATTAGCTTAACTAGATAGTTGAGACAAATAAATAATAATACATAAATAAGGGTCGAATTAAATAATAACTAAATAGGTGGGACCCCTTGTCACTCCATTTTTTATTTCTTCAATGATCTTCAAAATATGAAATATAACACCCCAAAAATTAACTCAAATATTCACCTTGTAACTCCCATCCTCATATTAATAGTCAAATATTTTAGTATCAAAATAAAACACGACTATTGCCAAAAATAGAATCATATCCATGTTGTCCAAATTATTCTTTGTAAATGTTTCTTTGTTGTCCAAAACATCTTGTCATCATACCAATAAAATCTTTCCTCAAAATAAAACAACATTTAAAGGCATTAAAACCCATATTTGTTGTGAGAGGCATTTTGCTTCTTTTCACTATTGCTTTCTTTTGATCCTTTTTTCTGATTTTTCCTATGTAACAACCTTCAATTGATTGGAAAATTATGGGTGGACTTCATTGATGACATGGGAACAAATATCTTTGAGGTGGAGATGAGAGGAAATTGATTCAAAGGAGTCTTTAGAAGACTTGGAGGTATTAGCCACCCCTTTTCCTTTATCTAAGTCTGGCTCGAGGATGGCATCTTTTAATATATTTATTGCATGAGAGGAATGTACTGGTGAGACAACATGATCCTCTTGGGAATTTGGTTTGAATGGCGGTGGAGGATGGGGAAATGTAAACGATACTATAGGCCAACCATTATGTTGTGCAACATGATGATGGAAAATATCATGCCAACCATCATTAGAAGGTAGCTCTAGTTGCATAGAAACATGTGGGGGGCCACATATACCCGAGAAATTTTGGTGTGGCTGGAAAGGAGGCCTCTCAGTTCTAGGTTGTAGAATTACTTTTCCAAATAGATTATAAAACCCATCTTGGAAAAGTTGATTTAGTTCTTTCGGATCAATGCCAAACGTATTGAAAATTGTATCCTTTTATGGCCTCTTTGCCAATTATTTTCTTTACCTTTGTTTACACCTCTACCATTGTTGCCCCAGATAAAGAAAATCATCATGAAGCAATGCTACAATCCGAATATGAAAACTTTTAACAATCCATTCACTAATACTCTAGCTAAATAAAATCAAGATGTTGGCTCTATCATTCACAACAGAAGAATATGCAATCCATCCATTGACACAACCCAACAAATATTGAATTGAATAATCAATTGCAATTGAACAGGGAATGATAGGGTCATTGGAAATATGAGGGGATTTATAATGAATGAAAAATGGTAGCATGGATGGGAACCAACACATGAATATTGTTCAAGAAAAATGAAGAGCCCTTTTCTTCCAAAAACAATATCTCCATATCACAATTTCCAACTAAAATCATCCTCCAATCCTCTTTAATCCTTTTCCTTTAAAAATGGAATTCAAGATAACAAAAACAAGGGATGGATTAAATGTTATTGGGAAGGTGGCGGACGTATAATGAGCAAAAAATGAGTCAATGAACAGGAATAATAGTGATTATTGTTCTGTTACAATAAATAACATTCATTAATTTAAAACCAACATTGGCATTATTCAACAAAAATCATTTAAATATCCACAAAATCATTTGAATATCCATTGTTTACCATGCCCATTTATTTCCAAAACTCCCACCAAATTTTGTTTGTGCTATAACATTCTTTTTAAACTTCAAGACACATAAAACCATATATATTCTTTAAACAGGTAAATTGTTTTGCATGATATTGTCGACAAAGAAATTTGACTCAGTTAAAACCATAACCAGAATGTCTCAAGTTGGCATGAGAGGCTGAGAGGAAAACAATCATAAAAACCTTCGACTGTACATCACATACAATTTATATTACAACTACAAATAACGTCTGCCAAAACAAATAGGGTTCGAAACCCCAGTGCGAACATGGTGAGAATTAAACCCACATAAAATTCAAGTTGACATAATTCCCTCATGGGTAAACAACAAGGGAGCCATGATTTTGTAGGTTGAATCCACCTTCACACTATTTTCTTTAAAAACTAAACAAGACTTCAAATCTAGGTGTATATTTATTTACTTTCCTGCATTATTGGATAGGAAAAAAAGGGTTGGGACTAAAAAATATGCATAGGGATCGAGCAATGGTTGTAAGCAAAGCTAAAACATTTCCTTCCCACAAAAAAAAACTTCTTCACAAACTTCCCAAAGTGACCGCAAGACAATACACAAGGCTCTGTCACTTTTTAAACAATGGTAAGGATAATACAAAAGGGTTGCAAAACTTCAAAAGTGTGGATACGCAGTGAGGATACAATACAATAATTAAAAAATTGACTGTTGTTTTTCCATTACAGAGGAAAACCACCAAATTAGTCATACGAAATGAGTGGAACCGAACACATTCACCCACAAACATTTGCCAACAACCATACCAAAATAATGCCACCTTTTCTACAGGCACCATATGACCAAATACTTCAACTATAATAGAATGGAGAATAATAATTTCAATTGAAACACTTAAATGCCAACAGGAAGAAAGCCAAATCGAATGTATCTTACACAACCACAATGCCCACAAACAATCCACTGTAAACTTTGGAAAACAAACACATTCTGCATGCAAAATCTAACATCCAACAAAATGATTTTACATGGATCAGAACTAACAATTAATGAATGAAGAGGTTAAATACCATACCTGTAAGAAGAATGGTAATTAATTAATAAAGAACAATTATTTTCCACCAAGGCCGACCACAATGGAGGCATTACTAACTAGAGAAACCAAAACAAGTGTGAGGAGAATAGTTAAGGTGGCGATTTTGAGGTAAGATAAGAACGAAGTGCAATAAATGCATGTTGCTTCCCCTCTTTTCACATTAAATTCCATAAATCACATCCAAATATAGAGCGCTTTTAGCCTACAATACCTTATTCCAAAAATATGATATGAACCAAAAAAAACAAATCATTTCGATATTCAAAATCGAATCGGGCCTCCCTCTTGGATTATTTCAACTATTATATCCCAATTTAATACTTAGCACCCAAAATAACATGTCCCACATTCCTTTCTAATGGAGTACTACATTCAACATAATATTCATTTTCCCATATATGTAAATATAGTATAAGTTGCATATGGCTTATATTTGGAGCAATATATCAAAATCTAGGTGTAGTGTTGGGCCCTTTGTTTTGATGAATAGAAGTTGCACATGACATATTGCAGCTTCATTTTGGAGAATATAATTTGTGCAAGTTGTCGAGGAGTTGGGAAGCGGGCTAAGGAAAGAAACAAAAAGTGGTTGAAAAGACAACACAATATTAGTTTTGACAAAAGAGGTTGCAACAAGATCAAGAAGAAGAGAGAACTCTTGGGATCTCAACCAACAAACTTAAATATCGGATTATATATATGAGACTAACATGATTGTAAAAGGGTTAGTATTATTATCATCATCATCATCATTGTTGTTTTTGGTATAGGATTAGTAGCATTATTGTTGTTGTTAGAAATGATGTTGTGACAAGAGTCACTGTTGTAATGGTCCATACTGTTAGCATAGTTGAGTTTAGGAGATCTAGGTAAGAGAGAGACTATCAATGTATTAGAGATTTGTATCAGTTTATATGTAGAGGAGAAAGAGATTGTAACATTGTCTCATATTTGATGAACATAACCCTTTGATTACTTGTGTATGAGGGTCAAGCTATGAAAATAACCTGATATGTTAATATAATTGGAGGCCCAAATTTTGAATATATATCCTGTGTATTTAGTCTTATTCATGTATGGAATGTTGCTCTGCATTATATTTTATTTCTGATATACTTAAATTCTTCCTTATGAATGATGACACAAATCTGTCTCTTTATTCCTAGTTAGGAGATGTTCAAAATTGTTACAGGTTTAATCTATCTTGCACAAGACTACAGTGAATCATGATAAATAAGAGGTATATCTAATTATTCTCCTTATCCTTCCCTCTATTTCTCATCTTTGTTGCACTTCGAGAGAGACTTCTTGCCTCCTGGGAAGATGAAAATGCTAGTGCTCTAGACTACTTTAGTACCTTTTGTTGGTAACTTAAGAAGGACCCTGGTCTGAAGAGTTTTGTGCCAACAAAATGGTTTTGTTGCTGGGACCTGTTCTTTAAAAGGGAACCTGTGAGGAGAATGCTTCCGCATATCTATAGATATGAGATTCGACAATGGTGGGAATGAAATTGTGATGCCTTTATATGGAAGGAAGCGAAGTTGCGAGGTAAAAGCGAGAAGGATACAAGATATTATGTCTTTTACTCAGAAAGATCGAGTGACTAGTATGAGATATTCTGGGTAAAATTCCAAGAAGAACCATTCCATTGGATATATTGGCTCCAAGAAGCTCCAGAATTCCAAGAATGCATCAAGAAGACCTGTACTTGGGATACAAAGAATATCACAACACTTCATCAAATGGATCACCAAATCACATGAGTAGTTGATTTCTTGGTTAATACTACTCTAGAGGGATACATCATTGAATTTTTAGTTGGGAATCACCAATCATTTTCATGGGCGGAAGAAATTTTCAAGTGCACAGATGATTGGTGAGGGAAATTCCCCTGTGGATCAAAGTATTCTTGATGGAGGAGGGGATGATAACTATTCCCTCGACTAGGATGGAAACCTAAACACCTATGCTTTGGGTAGGGTGATGTTGGGTTATGATCATGACCTAATAAGGGGAAAGGGTTCTTTGATGTATGGGGGGAGAGAAAGAAATGGACATAAGAAATGAGCAAGCCTTAAGGAGAGCCGCCATTGTTGAGAAGTGGTAGCGCAGAAAGGTAAAGAAAGAAGAGAAGCAGTCTGAGGTGTTGTGAAAAGAAATCAGATCAAGAGGAATAGATTAAAGAAATAAGGAAGAAAGTTTATCTAATGCTACAACTTCAATGAACGAGGTCATTTGGACAGATAATTCCCTCACCCAAGATGACCATGGTGCTCTCACTGCAGGAATAATGGGCACACAACTGAAGACTTCCCAGAACTGATCGTGAAGTGGGAAGATGGAGTCCCTCAACGAGGAGCTATATCATAAGCTCAAAATTAAAAATGGGAATCAAGGGACAACTACCGAAGATTAACATCATCACTCGTGGAGGAGATAAAACTGTGTTAGACGCAAACAGTTAACCCAAGATTCATAAATTTGTTCCCAAAGATGACATGTATGCTCCTTTGAAACAAAGTTTGTTTTTCAAAAATGAAATATAAATATTTAAGGGCTTCCCCACTCCAGAAATAATGGAGGATCCTCCTAGAGTCATCTCTCAACCTAACCTTGCACAAGCCCCAACCTCACCACCACTACCGAGAAATTATACAATTCCAAGGAGACAACGTGAGCAGTCTCAAAGTGTAATAAATCTCTGGTTTCAATTGTTCTTTGATATCCTAGGGGATGACCAACTTATGGATAAGTTTCACAACACCCTATACCTAATACTAGGAAATCAGGGAACCCCAGAAGCCATAGTAAGGAACAACCTTCATAATAATAATACCCAAAGAATACAAAGAAGAAAGGTGTGAACAAGAAAAGAATTTAGGTTAGAAGCCCAACTAGATTATTTTGAAATCAAAGATGTTATGCTAGATTTAGGTTCAAATGTTAACATCCTACCCAAAAAGACCTAGGAAGATTTGGAAAAACCTCAGCTAGTATATTTCCCCAGCCAGTTGAAAATTTCAAACCAGTACTGCATTTTCCCAGTAGGAAGGATGGAAAATGTGGAAATAGATGTTGTGCGAGTTCAGACCACAACTAATTTTGAGGTAATTGAAATCATGGGAGATAAGGATCCCTACCCTGCTCTGCTCTAAATTGATTGGGAATATGACAATTATGCTATCATTGATCTAAAGAGGGACACTATGACATTTGAAGAAGACGAGATAAAAGTAGTTCAGCCCTTGGACGCATGTCTAGGGCCTAGATATATTGAACGAGTGGAACACCATATGGAATCAGATGCTCTTGACCAATTATACACCATCATAGAAGGAATGAGACAAGATTACATAAATCCCACGACAAATGGATCAATAAGTTGGATAAGCATACAATTTGTTGATGAGGATTCAAAAATAGCATTTGACAGTTGACATCAAGGTTCATATGAACGATTCTCAAGACAATGCACAACTATCATGGAAAAAAGATGGATTGGAACCAAGGTTAGAGAACACCCGACATATAACGGTACCTCAGAGGTACACAATTTTCTTACCATCATGGAAGAGGAAATAGCGATGGATCAAAGGATTTTCATTCTTGACATAACATTGCAAGATACCTCCGCTCAATGGTGGGCCACCCATAAAGATTTTCTTATGGAGTGGGAAGATGCAAAAAAATCCGTTTGATGTCAATTCCAAAGTAGGGATCAGATGAAAGAAGATATGAATATATATTTTCAACATGTGCAACTATTCGATGGAAGGTATGACCCTAGAGTGCATATTAAATATTACTTAAAACAGTGGAGAGTTGCGGAAGTACCCTCTCCCCTATGGCTTCAGGTATTTCTCCATTCATTGGGGAAAATTTCAAAGCCCTAGTATATACATGAGGAGGCCAAAAGACAAACAAGTTGTTTGCAGACCCTACAAGACCAATTTTGCAAGGATTTATTCTTTACAATTAAGTAGCTTGAGCTTAATACAGTCCTTCAAAGAATCAGGTCAAATATTTTTACTGACATTTGTAAAAAGAGATCAAGTCCAGTAATATGTGTTGACCATGTTCCTTTGCTTCAGTCTAGTTTGAGCCTTGAAATTGATAATATAGTTGTACCTTGTTATAAAGTTGAGAAAGACCATGAAAAAATCGATGACTTAGAAGAGCTTAGACACATAGATATTAAAGAAACAAAAGGCAGTAGAGAGATTCATGATACTATACCTAGTCACACCTGTAGCTCCTATAATCACCCACTGAAGTTGTGGAAAGTTAATATAGGGGCTGCAAAGAATCCTAAGATATCTTCCATAGGAGATAACTAGGATGAGAAAACTATGAATGAAGTACACAGTTTGTTGCAGGAATATGAGGACTTGTTTCTAAAAATGTTCTCAGAAATGAAAGGTATAAATGGATCTATGGGTGAAATGAAAATCTAGTTGAAACCCAGTTCAATACTAGTGAAGCACAAACCACACTGCCTTAATCCTAGAATAAAAGAGAAGGTCAAGAAATAAGTGGAAAAAATTCTTGCGGTAGGAATTATTTTCCCAATCGAAGAAGTAGAAT
Source organism: Picea engelmannii (assembly GCA_009831015.1). NCBI lineage: Eukaryota > Viridiplantae > Streptophyta > Pinopsida > Pinales > Pinaceae > Picea > Picea engelmannii. The sequence continues at coordinate 884,464 of ML790828.1, forward strand.
GGATTAGCCCCATAGTTATCTAGAGTAATAAAGGTAAAAAAGATATTTGGGTCTACGTGGACTACATAAGTCTGAATTATGAATGTGTGCATGATCTGTTTCGAACACCTTTCAATGACGAAGTGTTATATCAAGTTGTGGGAAAAGAATCTTATTCGTTTACATGTGGATTTTGAGGATATCACCAAGTCATAATAATAGAGGAAGACAAGAAGAAGACTACATTCATAACTGAATGGGGATCATTCGCATATAATGCAATTCCCTTTGGCTTGAATAATTCCCTTGCAGTTTTTTCTCAGATTGTGATAGCAACATTTCGAGAGTTCATCCACAAGTTTGTAGAAGTCTATATGGATGATTGGATGATGTACAACCTCTTAAAACACAATGTTAGGCTACTCCGGTTAATGTTTGATAGATGTCGTGAAATGCATATATCTTTGAACCTAAGGAAGTTCATTTTATGTGTACCTCATGGAAATTTGTTAGGCCATATTGTATGCATAGAAGGAGTCTTGGTAGACCCAACTAAAGTTACGGTCATTCTGAACATGTTTCCACCTAAAAGTGACAAACTGTTGCACTCCACACTGTGACATATAGGATATTGTTGCAGGTTCATTAGAAGATATGCAACTATCATTGCACCCCTTGAAAAATTGTTGAAGAAGTCTAAATTGTTTCGATGGACACCAGAGTGTGAAAAAGCATTCGACATTCTCAAAGAAAAACTAACTACTGCACCTATACTGATATTTCCCAATTGGGAAATTGAATTCCATGTACATGTGGATGCATAAGGAATTTACCTGGGACCCATTTTAGCACAACCAAGGGAATGGAATATGGACCAACATATCTACTTTTCCATAAGAAAACTATCACAAGTTGAGCGCAACTACACAACCACAGAAAGGGAAGGTCTAGCTATTTTTTATGCATTACAAAAGTTTATACACTACTTTTTAGGCTCTCATTTCAAGTTTTTTACTAACCATTATGCATTGAAGTACCTAGTCAATAAACCAGTACCTGAAGGAAGAATTTGCAGGTGGCTATTGCTTTTTCAACAGTTTTCATTTGAAGTAATTGTCAAACTAGGAATATGCAATGTAGGTCCAGATCACCTTTCCAGGTTGGAGTCAAGGGAAAGTGGTGGAGCAGTCGATGATCAGATCCCAAATGCGAACCTATTCCGGATTGAGGCCATCCTAAAGTGTCTTGAAGACATTGTTGTCTTCCTTGGTACAGGGACTTTCCATGAAAGTTACTACGCAACCCAAAAGTGACATATGGTGGTTTACGAAGCATGCTATCAATTGATTTCCAGAACAATTTACAAATTGGAACTCAACAACACCCTTAAGAGATCTCTCTTGAACCATGAATGACAAGAATCTCATGGGAATTCCATAATGGAGTTTCGGGACGACATGTCAGAGGAAAAGCTACTAAACATAAGGTACTTCAAGCTGGATTATGGAGGGCTATGGTATTTAAAGATTCTAAGGAGTATGTTATATCTTGTGACACCTACCAAAGAGTAGAAAATCCATCACACATAGATGAATTACCCCTTTATCCAGTCATATCACTTCAAGAATTTGAGAAGTGGGTTGTTGATTTTATTGGACCGATCAACCCCCCAACTAAGCACTCAAAGGACAGATAAATCATTACTGCAACTGATTACCTCACAAGATGGGATGAATCATAGGTAATTCAATATTGTTCGACATATATAGCTTCAAGATTTATCTTTGATAATGTTATCACTCGGTTTGTATGTCCTAGAAGTTTGACTAGTGATCAAGGAAGTCACTTTATCAGCTGCATAATCGTAACGTTGACAACAAAATTCCTTATACAACACCATAAGAGCATTCCTTACCATCCACAAGATAATGGTATAGTGGAGGAATTTAATAGAATTCTGGAAAGAGGATTGACAAAAGTATGTTGCGCAAATAGGGAAGACTGGGATGATAGAGTTCCAGCAGTCTTGTGGGCTTACAGGACTACCTCGAAGAAGCTACACAGGTATACTCCATTTTAGTTGGTTTATGGGAAAGAAGTTGTTGTACCCACATAATTTATTACCCCTAGTCTCTATATAGCACAGGCTACACATATGACAAATGATGAATCAATTGCACAGAGGATTTCACACTTGCAAGAGCTTGAGAAAGCAATATTTTTAGCAGATTTTCATCAGAAAATTCATAAATCTAGACAAAAATATTTGCATGACAAGAATATTTACCATATCATAGCCCATTGTGGTTGGAGGGGGGGATTATCTGAACTATATCACAGCCCATGTGCCACACACATCCTTCCCATTCATAAGCAATAAAGGTACAATACACGAAGATGCCATCGGTATCACTGCCAGGATCCTCAACCATTAAAACAATAAGCCCTCAACTCAACCGCATTCCTGTCAGCTCGGTCATTAAAGGCTAGGATCACCCTATAGATCTTACCCTATTATCAGTCCTGTCAAACTCCTCATCCTGAGATTTCATTTATGATTTCATAATGAATGCCCTTAGGAGTAATTACAAATCTATTCAATGATATCGTGTATAATATTTTGTGAACTCATGAGTGAGGCTCATTGTTTCCATTATTTATCCTTTGTCTTGCACTATCTGCATTATCGTCTAGCTTGTGAGATATCCTTCTCCCCAGTCATGACCTAGAGCCCCTACCCATTCCATCTACATTTTCTAAGCAATCCAGAACCAACATGCCTAGAGAAACAGGAGGTCAGAACTCATTTCAAAAAGAGCCAATTCTAGACGATCCGTGTGATCCTTGGGTCGATATCATGGGCGATGTCAAGGGAAAGGCCAAGTAGGTGAAACTCCTCAACCTCGACCTAACAAACCAAGTTTTGTTTTTGTAGATGAACATTAGTGTATTTTGGGACTTGGCTCTAGATGCACTCAGAGGCATGCAGTTCATGTCAAAGCGATAGTTCATCAATCTGTTCAATTCAAGCATTATGAACCTCAGGGATCTACCAATTTTTGGAACTAAGGGAAAGGTTGTGCGGTGCACCAATTTTTTGATTATTCGGGTTCATGATAGAATATTATGGCTTGATAAGAGATATCTAATTCACGGTGAGGATATTCACCAGCTTACCAGACTATCCCTCGAAGGTGAGGACATCTCAAAAGGATTCTAAGGCCCAAGAAAGCATGGGAAGAAGAAGGGAGAATTCAGCCTGGATGAGAAATTCCATACATAGAGAGGTGAATCGACAACCAAACTTGACCCAATCCTACCAAAGATGGTCCAGACAACTTTCTATGTGATCTCTAGAAAGTTTTTGAGCTCGTACTACAAGGGAGAATGCACCTTAGATTCCCTTTAGATAGCATACTTCTACGTGAATGGAGTTCTATTCAATTGGTGCAACTACCTACTAGAGGAACTCTTAGTTCCATGTGAGGAGGCTCGGGAGAAAGGCATAACCTTTACATACAACTACCTGTTAGTTATTTTTTCCATGTGGAAGTAGATGTCACCTGCAGGAAGACAATTGTTCCCTGCAGGCACGGGTCGCCTCACCAAGATGTTCGAGCCTTGGCACACAAGGTTGGACTTTGATAATATGGAGTTCAACAATGCAACATTCCAAAAGTGGTACAACTAGCTTATTGATGCAACTCAACGGTTGTGAATACCATAGGAACTATTGAACCTCAATACCCAGAACATCGCATTCGAGATAAATCGACACTAGACATTTGTTTGGTTGAGGCATGCGAAGTCTGAGGACTTCTATACAAGGTCGTTACCCTTCTATATGGGTGATGAATCCTTCACAAGGAGTTCATCTCATGACTAGGGATTAACTGAAACCCACGCAAGTTTGGTATGCATTATCTCTTTCCACCAGAGCTCCTCAAGCAAAAGGGGTAGGAAGAAGGAGTAGGGCCAAGTTCCACCCTGACAATGAATAAGCCAAAGGTCCAAATGCCGACAGACTCATAGGAAGAAGAGGAAAAGGAACCTCTAGAGTTCAAGAAGAGGATGTTGCCTATGTTTCCACAGCTCCTAGAACAAGTTGTGTTATCATGTAAAGATGTTAATCACATCCTAGCCACTACCTTCATAGGGGATCCCTCAATCAATAAACCCTGAACATGTATTTCTCTTGTGAAGATATTGAACCCACAACCAATATCCTCAGTTGTACCTTGTAATAGAGCAACTGCTCAAGATGCTAAGACTATGATTAATATCATAGATGATCCCGAACTAGACACCACCGCCTCCACAACCATCATCACTGAGAAAGATCCATCACCACCACAAGCCCCATCACCACCACAATACACCACTATTCAATCCTAACCCACTTCGCCCAAGCCCATGTAGTTGGATCTCCTAGACCCACTTAAGAACACACCATAACAGACTACCCTGACCACTAAAACATTGATCCAAACAAATGCTCTGTTGGTAACCATTTCGGGAACTCTTCCTTCGGCGGAGAGTAAGAAACAGGAAATTCCACCACTTCATCCAATACCACAAGTTCCATGCATCGAGAGTCCTCTCTCAATGGTCAATGCTGATATTCCCATCAACAGAAGAAAAAATAAAGAAGTTTCATTACAAATAGAGGAAAGAGCACATACAGTTCAGAAATAACCCCAAACAACATCAGGGTAGAGCGCATTATATTTGAAAGAAAATTTGGAGCCAATACTCCAAGATCCACAACGATGCACATAACTGTTGCATATTTTCCTAGGAAAGACAAAAGTTTTCCTTCTACTCCCAACGACTCTGAAGGTTAGACTTGTACATCAACTACAAGGTCCATCCCCAAGGGAAGAAGAGGTTAAGACACCATGTGAACATTCAATGGCTAGTGTAATTCCACTACAAGTTTGATTACCCCTGGACGCTATCCCTTCATTGGGCGATATCGCTCAGTTTCTGAAAACACAGATGGTGGGTATAATCAGAGCCTCGACTTAGAAATTGGAGAAGAGGATCAACCAGTCCGAACGAGAAGTTGAGTTCTGTAAACAAGAAGGAATCCTTGTGCAAGCACAAAAAATGTAGGAGGAATATTCAAATATTCAGGAAGAACAAAAGGTAAAAAAGGTAAAGGAAAAACTCTCAGAGGCCTAGACAATGCTATGGATGACAATGCCTCAGCTACCAGAATCAAGCACAAAAAGTGATTCTGAGGAGCATATTGAATCACTTCAGGTATCCTAGTCAGAGATGGTATAAAGAGAAGAAAATATCTAAGCACAGTTGCGGAACATTAAGCTAGAATATGAACTATAACCAAGGAATATACGAGAGAAAATGGATAAAATCATCTTGGAAGGAAACAACGCAAGAGAAACCTTGCGCAAAAATATTGTAGAATACAAAAAAATCTTCAGAGAGGTTATCGATTGGATGGGAATCATTTCAAGGTGCAACCAAATACTGGAGGAATTATGCGTGAATATCCAATCACTCAACGAAGAAGCATCCAACAAAATGATATCAATGCACTATATGAAGCTCAAACTATGGCTAAGAAAGAACTATGATAGTTTCAACCTGTAGTCCATAAAGCCTACCTATAGATGAATCAATTGGATGCCATAGCTGAATCAAAATGGAACTCTATAGTTGCATCCAATATGAAATAATGCATCATAGATGCCACCCAACAGTTTGTTGTTGAAGCTTCACTACTTTCTAGGAAGTGGTAGGACAAAGTGGACAACTTCCAAGATGTCAGGAAGAGAGACCTCGAACTAATACCTTAGTTGGGCCCTTTGTTTGAAGAAGATAAAGAAGAAGCAGTCCAAGCTGGAAATGGAAGGAACTTGTAACCAAAAGGAAAGGAAGAACAACAAGCGAACCTAGAGACCATGGAAGAACCAAAGAATTGACTAGGGGTGAGTCAAGGATTGTGGTCGGATCCTGTTGGGACCTTCATTTTTATGAATAGAAGTTGTGCACAACATGTTGAATATTCATTTTGGAGAATAGAAGTTGCACAAGATGCCGAGGAGATGGAAAATGGACTAAGGAAAGAAACAGAAAGAGGTTGAAAGGACAAAACAACATTAGTTTTTAGGAAAGAGGTTGCAACAAGATCAAGAAGAAGAGAGAAATATTGAGCTCTCAACCAAAAAACTCAAAGATTAGATTATATATATGAGATTGATATGATTGTAAAAGGGTTATTATTATTATCATCACTGTTGTTGGTCTGGGATTATTAGTTTTATTGTTGTTGTTAGAAATGATGTTGTGACGAGAGTCACTGTTGTGATGGTTCATACTATTAGCATAGATGAGTTTAGGAGATATGAGTAAGAACCATACTATCAATGTATTAGAGTGTTGTATCAGTCTAGAAGTAGAGGAGCAAGAGATTGTAACATTGGCTCATATTTGATGAAGATCATCCTTTGATTACTTGTGTATGGGGATTGAGATGTGAAAATAACCTGATATGTTAATATAATTGGAGGCCCAAATTTTGAACATATATCATGTGCATTTAGTATTATGCATTTATGGAATTTTTCTATGCATTATATTTTATGTTTGATATACTTAAATGCTTCCTTATGAATGACGACGCAACTCAGTATCTTTATTCCCAATTAGGAGATGTTCAGAACTGTTACAGGTTTAATATCTCTTGCGCAATACTGCATTGAATCTTGATAACTCATAGGTCTTTCTAAGTATTTTCCTTAACCTTCCATCTCTTTCTCGTCTTGGTTTCACTTTGGGTGAGACTTCTTCTCTCCCGAGAAAATGAAAATGCCAGCGCTCTAGACTACCTCGATACCTTTTGTTGGTAACTTAAGGACCTTGGTATGAACACTTTTGCGCCAACATGTAGCAAGAGTAAACTTATATGTTTAGTAAAATAAACATTTTCTTTGTTTTAAAATCAAACTTCTAACACACCTAACATCCCTTAGTTGCACATAGAAACAGGTTAGGATCTCCCCTTATTCTCAAACTATAGAATCTTTCTCATAAGGTAATCATGAGCGCAATAAGAGGAGCGCTTTCTTCATTATTTTTCTAAAATGGTTCCCACCTACTTAGTATTATTTAAAATATATATAAGTAATAATTCATTGCAACCCATTTGCAAGCAAGAACTTTATGTTGCGCTTTTGGACATCATCAAAATGGGGACTCCACATGGAAATTTGTTCTCAACAGATTTAGAACTCATAATGCTTGGTTTTGTATACAGGTAGACGTAGGTGATTGAAACTGCTCAAAATATAGTTATGCAATAGGGGGGAAAACATGGTTTAAGGGAAATGATGAGATGGGTTATCCAGATTATTTTCGACATGAAATGAGAGCAAAGATAAAATAAAGAAATGTACAGAGATATCTCGTATATCCAATAATATAATAGAAATGTATCAGAGATGCAACCATAAACACAGAGATACAGTAATACACAATTTTCTATTAATGAGTGAAAATGTACAAAGACTGTAAAAATACAGAATGAAAGACTCGCTAGAACAATGGCATCTTATCTCTGAGAAGAGATGTGTCCACTACTCGCATTCACAAGAATATGATCTTTTTTTTTTGTAAATAAAAGTAGAACTTTGTATTAATGACAATCGTAAGCTATACAGAGACAAGTGTTAGCCACCTATGCCTCCACAAGAGGGAATCCAACACAGGTGGCTTCTTGATGTTCAGGTATTGACATGTCCTTCTGAGATTTTACACAAAAATTACAGTTGAAAAAAATATACAGACCAAAATTGCAGTTTGTCTACGTAAACAAAAATATACAAACCCAATGTTGCCTCCTTTGAATTAGGCTAGCTATAGGTAGAGCTGCCATGACTAAAACTATGTAAATATAATAAGAAAGAAAGTTAGTCCATCATGGTTTGCTAGACCAACAACTCTGCAACTAAATTGGATAGAAAAAACTAAAACCTGGAAACTTCAATCCCTAGTCGGGCCTGGTTTTCCATGTATGTTGTAAGCCACAATGAACTAATGACTGCAAGTCATGAATTTTGCGTGCGCAGGAGAATCTGAGAGAGCATAGAACATGATGTCCATTCATTGGCTAAGGACTCATTGTGAGTGCACCTGTTCTTCCAGCTTCTATCTAATCTCAAAGAGGATGTTGAGATGCTCCCTCATGAGGCGATTGGCAAAATGTTGCGGATGAAATTCCTCCTCCTTTCCCACTGTGTTGTTGGCCTTTGTGGTAATGTCTTTGGTTGTTCCTTCTTGAATCTCCAACTGCCATCTTGGAGGAATCTCCTCCTCTACCTGGCAGCTTCCATCTCCATAGTCATGGTCGCCTGGCTTGATGATGGGAGCGGCCAAGAGGTCGGTGGTTAGAGTGGGACACGCGCCCAAGGTTGGTGCCTCCTCTTTTACCTTGCTCTATGTATGGAGTGGTGGGGGAGATGAGGGGTGATGAGTAGTGGATGAGGTGGTCTGAAATTTTACCAGAGAAGCTCCATGGAGGGGAGCCAACTACATTCTCTAGGTGGAGTGTCGTGGAATAGAAAAGTGGGGGATGATCTCCCTTTGGGAGGGGGTAAGCTTGTTTCCTCGAGAGAGGGTGCCACTTTTATGGGCACCCCTCTTGGATTTTACGCACTCTTGGGGCATGCTGGGGGGGAAATGATGGTGGTGGAGAGGGGATATGGAGGCTGGGGAGAGGTGCATGGAGTAAAGGAGGGACACAGAGAATCCGAGAGGAGAAATGGAGCTAAGGAAGTTGGGGAGGATACCTCTGGTGTGTAGAGGGAGGTTACAATGAGAAACAACTTGAGAGTTTATGTGGGAGCTGAAGAACTTGGCAGGGAGGGTACACTAGGTAGGGAGAGGAGTCAAGTAAGGCTCCTGATAAAAGGCCTGACTGCATCTCTTATCTCCATTGAATTTTGAAGTGACCAATCCATCTACCATTGAAGCTTGAGAAGACCCTTGCATCCTCCTGGTATGCCCTGCATAACTAGTTTGCTCACCCGAATTTCTAGCCAAGTGCACTACCATAAATCCTCTCATGGTGTAATCCATGGAGGAATGACTGCGTAGGGGCTAGCGGCCGGGGTGATTAACTCCTTCAGCTACTCGATGTCAGTTGTTCGCATGCTTTCTCCAAGTGGCACCCCATCCAGGTCACAAGAATATTATATTACAATGAAGCTCCAAAGACCTTTTTATCATAAATAAAATCCAAAAACCTAACCCTGAAAGATGAAAAGTCAACAATTTTGTGGACCCCGTTTTGGGTAGTTTGGTGTATCAACTTCTCGAGGGCGTAACTTTGGCATACGATCTTTGTTTGGGGTGCACAACTGCTCGTTGGAAAGGTATCGTTGAAAAGATTCATTTAGGGGGCTCAATTAGATCCTTCATCCATCATTGAGAATATTGATTCCAAAAAGCCTTCATTTAGGCCCTCAAAATGGCCCCAGAAGTTAAAAACTGCTAAAAATAGTAAATTACCAAAATTGCCAGAAAACTCTTTTGAGCCAGTTGGAAAAGGTGGGTGGCCACCGATATCCACCTGGATCAATGGGACTTTGAGGAATAACTTATGGAAAGTGATATGTATGAGGGGAATTGGTCTTGTATGCATAACAATCAATAAGGTTCATAACTGATAACACTTTAAAATTTCAAGGAGAATGCTTCTGATATTCTATTGAATCTCAGGATGGGGGGAAGAAAGGGATAGCATAAATAGGGAAGAAAAGAAATCCAACTATACTACAACAATATTGAAAGAAAAAATATATTCCATCAATGTCTCAAAAGGAGGATATCGTAACAACTATGTATATGTTATTCTCATTGATCAACAATACTTACATAATGACATCGTTGTTGTAAAATTGATCTAGACTTTATTTCTGATGACTGTGAAAAAAAAAACATAAATAAAACTCAATAAACCAAAGTGACAAGAAGTATGTAAGACAAAACGAATATATACATCAGTCATATTTACACAAAATAGAATGAGTGATCAAGTTGGTTCCACATAATGTTTCAAGTGGGAACCATTCCAAGGTATTGTAAAAAAACAATCACTCATCCATGTCTTTAAGAAGATATGAATTTGTGTTGAGGATAAAAGCGATTTTGAAATGACATAGACATAATTTTTTGAATTTATAATGTCTCCCTCTCTTAGCATGGGATGAGTCCCATTGTAAGACTTTGACATCAATCTTAAATTCAACAGCCTTTACTCATTTGTTAAAATACTTCTTCACTATTTTCTCCCTCCTTTTCATATTTCCAAGGAAAAATTATGTTGTTCTTCCAGGGCTAACAATGTATTTATCCTTTCGAAGAAATTAGAAGAATTTAATTCTTCAGTTTGTAACACCAACCGTAAGGAAGAAATTTCTACTTCAATAGGTAAAATAGCCTCTTGGTCATATACGAGCTGAAAGGGAGTAAATATTGTACTTTCTTTAGTGGTTATATGGTCTACCCAAAGAGCATAAGTTATAAGTGTGCGCCATTGGCGAGGTTTGTCTTCTATGATTCAATTTATAATCCCGACCAGATTTTTATTAGTAGATTTTGCTTGTTCATTTCCCTGAGGGTAATAAGAATATGAAGTGAAATGATTGGCACCTAATTTAGCCAGAATTTGGGTTAATTTTGTAGAAATGAAGGCTGGACCATTTTCCATAATGACTTCTAATGGAAGGAAAAATCTGGAAAATATATTAGACTCTAGAAAATAAATCACTTGTTCATGTTGCATGTCTCTAAGAGGGACAACCCCGGTCCAGAGGATGATGGATTGATTGGAGGAATAAATTCTAGACCCCACTTAGGAAAAGGGAAATCCAGAAGCACAGGTTGTAAAGGTATGGAAGAAAGACGTTCTTTACTAGCGATTTTTTGGCATTATCATAGGAACTTAGAGTTTATAGGAATCATGAAAGATCAAAGGCCAGTAATAACCATTTCTTATGACCTTAAAGGCAGTAGATTTAGAAAAAAAATGGACACCAATATGAATGAGAGATGTTGATTATCCATGGGTCTTGTGTAATAATTTATGTGCTTCCTCATCATTTACACATCGGAGCAGCAAACCATCAAAAAATCTCCTAAACAAGGAATCTCCTAAAATGATATACTTAGTGTTAAGGTTTAAGATATTATTAGGTTTATTTTTCTTTCACTAGATAACAATAGCATAAATGGGATCATTGAGAAATACACAATCACAAGAGACACATCATTTATCCTGGGAAACCCTCATGGGGGAGAAAACCCATCAAGAACTTCCTTAATATAGATATCCAATACAATGCCAAGAGATAACTAAAAAAAATAAAAAAATTCCTCTCCCAAGAATGTGCCTCTCTCTCTTCCTTCTTCTCCAACTGCAGCTCCAAACTTGCGCTCTGATGAACAAGTGAGAGTGTGTCCAAATGAGGTGCTAGCCTCTTTATTTATACAATCTGGCATGTGTGGACGGAGGTGTCTTTTCATTGGCAGGGCCAACTTCTTATTCTGGGTGGTTATAACCACCTTTAATATATTATGGGGACAACTTCTCATTTTGCCTATTACAATTAGGGTTTGACCAATCCGCAAAAGGGGATTTGGTCATTTACAATACCCGACATGATCAATCCACAAAAGGGGATTGATCTTAATGAATAATACATCAATAATAATTAGAATACTCTTTGCAGTTACAATATTCCAACACTCCCCCTTAACAAGAAGGTTATTCTACAATAGCATCAGGCGAGAGAGAGGACAACATCATCAAGAACATGTTGGAACATTGACTAGCGTATCTATAAATCATCAGAATTTTTTCTCATCATCAACATCATCATTCACAATGGAGATATGGAATGATATCATCATCTACATCAACATGGATTAGTATGAAACTAATACATCATCATCACAACACGAGGCTAGTCACGTCATCACAACACGAGGTTGGCACATCATCACAGCATGAGGCTGGCACATCATCACAACAATTAAGCTGGTACATGATCACAACAATTAAATTGGCACATCATCACAACAATTAAGCTGGCACATCATCACAACAATTAAGTTGGCACATCATCACAACAATTAAGATACCACATCATCACAAAAATTAAGCTGGAAACACAACACAAAAATTAAGCTGGCAACACCACACAACAATTAAGATGGAATCACAACACAACAATTAAGTTGGCAACACCACACAACAATTAAGCTGGAATCACAACACAACAATTAAGCTGGAAACACAACACAACAATTAAGTTGGAATCACAACACAACATTTAAGCTAGAAACACCACACAACAATTAAGCTGGAATCACAACACAACAATTAAGCTGGCAACACCACACAAAAATTAAGGTAGAATCACAACACAACAATTAAGCTAGAAACACCACACAATAATTAAGCTGGAATCAAAACACAAAAATTAAGCTGGAATCACAACACTACTCCCCCTTTCGAGGGAGGTCCTTTCAGAATATACCAAGCTTATCTCGAAAGTGCTCAAACTTTACACGAGATAGAGGTTTGGTCAACACATTAGCAACATGTTCATCTTTGCTAACATATTGGAGCTTTATGGCTCCTCTCTGCACCATGTCACGAATGTAGTGATATCAGATCTCTATGTGTTTTGACTTGTCATGAAATACATGATTTTTTGTCATCTTTATGTAGCTCTGGTTATCACACAAGATCATGGTTTCTTCCATATTTGGGTCGAATAGACCTGTCAACAACTTTTGAAGCCATATGGCTTCACAGCTCGCAGAACATGCAACAATGTACTATGCTTTTGTTGTGCTGAGAGTAATGCTTGACTTCTTCCTACTTTTCCATGAGATCATGGTTGACTCCAAACTAAAACAACATCCTAAAGTGCTCTTCCTGTCAGAGACACTTCCATCCCAATCTGAATTAGTATACCCACTCAGTGTGAAATCATGATCTCCATCATAACTGAGACCATAATCTAATGTACCCTTAAGGTACCTCATCACATGTTTTGTAGCAACTAGGTGACCATGTCTGGGTTCTACCAGAAACTGAATCAAGGTGTTCATGACAAAACAAATTTTTGTTCTGGTATTCATTAGATACATCAACGATCCGATGATCTATCTTTACAGCGTGGCATCAATCAATTCCGACAAAGTGTCGACCAGAAGCTTTAAATTCATTTCCATGGGTGTATTCATGGACTTGCACTCCAACATATCAAATATATTCAGGATTTCAACTGCATACTTCCCTTGGTTAAGGAATATTCTCTCTGGGCTCTGCCATATGTCAAGACCTAAGAGGTAATGAATTAGGCCAAGGTATTTCATCCCAAATTCTACAACGAGATTCTTATTACATTCAGTGATGAGATTTTATTTTCCAGTTAAGAATAAGTCATCCACATACAACAACAATATAACATGATCAACATTCATAACCTTGAGGTAAAGTTTAGAATATGATTTACTCTTGGTAAAGCCCAAGCTCATCAGAAAACTATCTATCCTTCCATACCAATCTCTAGGAGCTTGCTTCAATCTGTACAGAGCCTTCTTCAACTTGCAGACATGAGTCTTCCTGTCTTCAACTTCAAATCCTTATGGTTGTTCTATATACATGTCTTATTCAATGACACCATTTAGGAAAGTTGTCTTTACGTCTATCTAGTGTAACTTACACTTCATCTTAGCTGTAAGAGCTATGATGGTTCTGATCAAAGTGTATCTGGATACAGGAGAGAATGTCTCTTCATAGTCAATGTCTTCCTTTTGATAAAATTCACGAGCGACAAACCTTCCTTTGCACTTCTCAGTACTTCCATCAGCATCATGTTTTATTTTGAAAATCCATTTGGAAGATACCACATCCTTTCTCTTCGGTCTCGAAACTATTTCCCATACATCATTATTTATAATGGATTGGTATTCTTCTATCATGGCATCTTCCCATTCTTTCTTCTAAATGGCTTCTTCAAAGCAGGTAGGCTCCTTCTCTAAGAGATCACACATCAAAGCCATATAACTGGAGAATGGCTTAGGTATCTTCAGTTGTATCATGGTTCCTTTAGAAACACCATACTTCTCTCCATATTGAATAAGTTCCCTAGCCCAAGCATGATTTATTTTATGGGAGATCGTCATATGAAGATGTTCTTGAAATTATACTATGTCATGGTCTTCTAGAATTTCCTCATCAGGAGAAGCTATGACTTCCATCATTGGTTCTACAATTATGGGAACTTCCCTCACTGGTTTTGTATCTCTAGGGGCTACCAATTCCTCTTCATATACTTCTTCAAGATGGCATCCTCTTGATTTCTTGAGTGTTGCATCTTCATCAAAGGTCACATCCATGATGATATCAATATGATGGTGACCTAGTATGTAAACTCTGAAGGCCTTGGAGACCTCACAGTATACAACAAATATTCCCTTCTTTCCTGAAGGGTCCAACTTGTTTCTCTTCTCTTTTGGAATATGTACAAATATTAGGTAGACAAATATTTTAAGATGGCCTACTTATGGCTTCTTTTCGGAGAAAATCTCTTCAGGGTTCTTGAACCTAAGTGCACTATGGGACAATCGGTTTTGTACAGATACTGTTGTTCTTGGTTCTTTTGGCCATAAGCACATCAGAAGATCTTCATCATGGATCATGGTCTTCACTACTTCCATTATTGTTATGTTCTTTCTTTATGCTACAACATTTTGTTGGGGATTGTAGGGAATGGTGAGCTCCCTCTTGATCCTGACATATTTTCAATAGTTTACAAAATATTTTGAGGTGTATTCTCCTCCATTATCTAACCTGAGTATCTTGATCTTTCTTTTAGAAAGATTCTCTATCAAGGGTTTGAATTCCTTGAATTTACTGAACGCTTCATCTTTTGATTTCAAAAAGTAAACCCAGGTTTTAGGAGAATAATCATCAATAAAAGATACATATTATACATAGTACATACCCACTGATGGAGGATGATGGAATTGGGCCACACACATATGAGTGAATGAGTTATAAGACTCCTTCTTCTTTACTGTCTCTTTTCAGAAAGGGGTTCTTTATGTTCTTCCCTTATGCACATCCATTGCACACACCTTCAAGGTCAACCTTGAGTTCTGGCAGGCCTGTGACTACCTTGCATACATACGGTAGTTGATGTGTGCTAATATTTTATGCCAAAGTTCACATGGATTCTCAATGGCATTGGCCATGGCTGCTTCTGAGTGACCCTTTAGCTTATACAAGCCTCCTTCTTCTTTTCCAATAATGATTGCTTCTTTCATGGTTTTTCCTTTAGCCCACATAATAACTTCACCATCTATAAAGGAAACTTTCAAGCCTTTATTTTCTAAAGTTGATATGGAGAGTAGGTTCTTTGTCAAACCTGGTACATAGAGTACATCCTTCATCTTCATTGGAGTCCCTGAATGTAGCTTGTAGTTTGATTCTCCTACTCCCTTGATATGATATTGATACTCATCTCCAAGCGTAACTTTATAAGAAACTTATTTTCTAAAGGGAAAGAGAGAATGTCTCTTTGACATGTCATGTTCTTGGAAGCACCACTATCAATGAGCCAAGTTTCCTCTCCAGTGCTACTGATCCTAATAGGGCCGAGATTAGAACATATTCTTCAATTCGTTCTTTTAACATCTTTGTGGGTGGCTCTTCATCTTCAAATGCATGGGCGTGAAGCCTCTTGCTTTTCCTCTTGTATTCTTCTCATTTAGTTAGAAAATGTCTCTCAATATGTCCCATCTTGTCACAATGGTAGCATTGGTAAGATCAGGAGTCTCTTTCTTTTCTTTTTCCTTTCTTCTGGAATCTCTTTGGTTGAGATTCTTTATGTATGAATTTGTTTTGGGATTGAGACTCTTTATGAGTTCCTTTATAGAATTAAGACTTCTTTCTTCCTCCCTTAGTGTGAGTAGCTAGGGATTGATCTTCATCTCTTGATAATAAAGCTTCTCAGTTAGCTACTATTGATTCTTCTTGAATGCATTCTTCCTAAAGACTATCAAATTTTAGTTTCTCCATTCTGGCACAAATAGTTTGGATGAATGCATCATAAGGTCTTGTGAGACCATTAAGGGATGTCATTATGAGTTCATATTC
Organism: Picea engelmannii; assembly: GCA_009831015.1. Classification (NCBI taxonomy): domain Eukaryota; kingdom Viridiplantae; phylum Streptophyta; class Pinopsida; order Pinales; family Pinaceae; genus Picea; species Picea engelmannii. The sequence continues at coordinate 900,644 of ML790828.1, forward strand.
ATCTATAGAATCTCCAATTGCTTCTATTTGTTCTTTGAATTATGATATTATGGAGAAATATTCTTGGATCAATTCTCCTTTATGCATCCTTGTATTCTTTAGCTGAGTTCTTAGATTCATCTTCTGATTTATGTTCTTTCCTTCATATAATCTGGTTAGGGCATCAAACATTTATTTTGGAGTCTTTTTTGAGGAAACTTGAGGAATCAAGTGATCTTTGATAGAATCTGCAATGATTCTCTTATCCCTAATTGTGTCCTTTTGGTGCTTCGCTTTATCTGCAACATTGACAGGTTATGGTACTTCTTCTTTAACAAATCTTGCTAGGTCATTCTCTTCAAGAATAAGTCCAAACCTATACTTCCAGAAACAAAAGTTTTTCACACCTTCTAGCTTGTGAACAAGCTTAGTTCTTCCAGACATCTTTTACTTGGAGCTAGGAAAATGAACGGAAAATGAAAATGCTCAAAGTTGAATTTTAAACTTACCAAGAGGTGCGCTTGGTTGAGGCAAGTACCCATGTGTTTTTAGATTTTAGAAAATCCAACTTTTACCCCTCCAAACTTGATTTGTAGATTTTTGGACTAGTGCTTCTAGTACTCTGGTACTTCTAGTACTCTGGTAGTTCTGGTACACTAGTACTTCTGGTTTTTTGGTACTTCTAGTACTTTTTGAAAACTAGGGTTTCACTTTCTGGGAGATCTATCCACTAAAACGTTGCGCTAAGGATGCTAAAGTGATCCTTGAGGAAGGGTGCACTTTTCTAAATGGTTTTGGGGTTGAAATTATTCTTTGATAAAAATCCCTAATTTGCATGTATGACAATAGTGACATTTTTCTCTTTCTCTTGTGAAATATGCTCTCTTCATATTATCTCTGATACCATGTTAAGGTTTAATCTATTATTAGGTTTCTTTTTCTTTCACTAGATAACAGTAGCATAAATGGGATCACTGAGAAATACGCAATCACAAGAGACACATCTTTTATCCTGGGAAACCCTCATGGGGGAGAAAACCCGACAAAAACTTCCTTAATATAGATAGCCAATACAATGCCAAGAGATAACTCAAACAAATACAGAAATTCCTCTCCCAAGAATGGGCCTCTCTCTCTCTCTTCCTTTTTCTCCAATTGCAGCTCTGAACTTGTGCTCTAATGAACAAGTGAGTGTGTGTCCAAATGAGGCACTAGCCTCTTTATTTATATAATCTGGCACATGTGGACATAGGTGTTGTTTCACTGGCAGGGCCAACTTCTTATTCTGGGTGGTTATAACCACCTTTAATATATTCTGGGGCCGAATTCTCATTCTTCCTATTACAGTTAGGGTTTGACCCATCCGCAAAAGGGGATTTGGTCATTTACAATACCCAACATGATCAATCCGCAAAAGGGGATTGATCTTAATGAATAATATATCAATAATAATTAGAACACTCTTTACAATTACAATATTTCAACACTTATAAGCTTCAAGGTAGATTCTCCTTCTCTGATGAGGATCCAACTCTTTTGGGCACCTTTGATACTGCAAATAATACACCATATTTTTATACCAAGGATATTGAGATATATAGAGATTTTGATTTTCAATAAAAACAATTATCGCTGAAAGAGGGTTATCTTGGTTGTCAAGTTCTTCACTTGGTTTAGGATGCTAAACTAACTGAAGAGATAAGTATTGTCCCTTGATTGTCCTTGAAGTCATAATTGTCAAATCATGCTCCTAAATTTTGGCAAGACAATGTGTAATTTTTCCTGAAAGGTAAGTTTGTGAAAGTAGAAACTTGACCACAGACAAAGGGCATTTTACCTGTGCATGTTTTCCCAAAATAAAATGGTGGAGTTTTTCTATAGATTTAACAAGAGAGAAAGTATGTTTCTCAATATAATAATATTTGATCTCGTTCTCAGATAAACTTTGACTCGTGTAAACTACATGTTTTTCATTGTTTTGGTCATCACATTGTAAGAGGTTAGCAAAAATTTATTCCTCAGTAGCATTGGTATATATGATAAAATCTTTCTCAAAATTCGGTTTTGCCAAAGCCGACGCATAACTTATTTCCTTCTTAATATTAAGGAAAGCATTCTCGACATCATCTGTCTAAGAAAAAGAACTATCTTGCTTCAAAATATTATGGATTGGTTTAATGATGACAACAAAATCAGGAAAAAATCTAACTGGTTTTTCCCCTTCCTTGATAAGAATGGGATGTTGTATGAGAGTAGGATCAAAACCACGAAGATCCTCACACGACCAAGAAAAAACTTCTTGAAATTCACAGAGTAACTCTATGAATTTCTCTTTCTCTTCATCAGAACAATGGGAACCTATTTTAATGGTATTTGGAGATTCAGATGTCCCAATATTCAAGGAAAGGGTGTCACCAAATTTCCTTTTTGACTCTTCTTCCTTATGTGTTTCTTTTTTGCCTACATCATTTGACGAAAATGAGCTCTAGAGAGGAGTCAAGCCTTTAGGAAATTTTTCATCTTCAACAAAGATGATTTCCTTGGTCTTAAAAGGTTCATTTTGTATGACAGCTCAAATTCCTTCATCACTCAGGAAAACTTCCCATGATTCTATGTTATCGTGAAGGTGAGGATGATTTAGAGAATGAAATGTACAATTAGGTCTTTGAGGTAAGAGTTGTCGAGTAGGAGAAGATGCAAAAATAGATAATCTATAATCCATTGAATTAAGTTCCCTTTTAACATGAGTAATGTTAAATGATAACAGATTTGAAATCATCATCCAAACAACTTGGGTATAACATTTAAGTAACATATTGTTTGGTACATAAATTTTCTGTACAATCTTCACAACAAGTTTAGAATCACCAAAGACTATAAGGTGGAAATAACCAAGATTATATGCATTTTCAATGGCCAACAATAAAGCCTCAAACTCAACGACATTGTTTGTACAAGAAAATTCCATCCTATAGGAGAAATTTTGATTTTTTCCTATAGGAGAATTACCTTCTTTTGAACATGATCCATCAAAATGCATGTGCCAGATGCCATCATAAAAATCAATTGGTTCAAGTATAGTGTCACCTTCATCAACAAATATGGAGTACACCCCCAAATCGTCTTTGAGATAATTTACATTGGGTTGGGGAATGTTGTATATATAAGGAGAAATTATTCCCTCCCTAAGAAATATAATGTTCTTTCCATTTCTAGGGAAGGATAAATGTGTACCATCAAGTGAAAGGTATCCACCAGTTAAGTCCTGCTAGTCCCTTCCCAAAAGAATCAATTAGTTACTCATGGGCATGTCAATTACCAAGTTTTTGAGAGATGTTCTTATTGTTGAAATTACTAAGACAACTGAGATGGGGGGGTGAATCAATTATTATTGTGCTTAAACAATTTTAAGTCTATTAAAACATTCTTAATATTTCTTCAAGTGATCATCAATATTATACAACATATGGACAACATAAATAATGAGTATCAGTCACACATAAGATATACACAGAGACATATTTTCACAAGGAAACCCATAAAGGGAGAAAATCTCTTCTTCTTCGAAATGATAGGTAGTATTTTAAGTTCTGTACATCATCTATAATTGAGCACCAACTTAATGTGAGGCTACTACCTCTATTTTACAAGCTCCAACTTGTTTGAGAGCACCAACTCTCTTGTTTCTCTAGCACCCACTAGAAGGAAGCACCAACTCCCTGAGTGTTCCAGCACCAGCTGGATGGAAGCACCTACTTCCACTTATACAAGAACCAAATTGTTTGAGAGAACCAACTCTCTGGTTTCTCTAGCACCTACTATAAGGAAGCACCAACTCCCTGAGTGTTCCAGCACCAACTTCCAGTTACACAGGCTCCAACCTGTATAACAGAGAACACTTGTTCTCCCTTGCACCACCCTGCCACCCTGGTTTCTCTGGCTGCAACCAGATGGAAGGTACAAATCCCTGTGTTCAAGCATCCACTTGAACCTCTAAGGAAAACATTCCTCCCTAGCACCTCCCAACCACCCTGAAATATAAAACTTTGCTTTCTGTGAATTTATTACAGTGATTCAATAGTTTTCATTTTCTTACCAGACTTATCACTGTTCAACTATAACGCTCTGCTCTTCCTACATCAGTGTATCCCTTCTTGCATCCTCTTCATCTTTCTGATCTTATCCTCTGTCTCAGCATGCACACCTTGGATTTATCTTCTTCTCACAAATATGCATCTTTAATATGTGCACTTTCTGCTCTCTTCCACTATTCTGTTATATTCAACTTATGTTTCTCATCTATGTGTTTTATTTCCACTGCGCATACTGTAATTTTACCTTTCTACGGTTCAATTCATTTTTCACTCGGCACAACCCCTCATGCATAGTCACAACATATATCTCTTTTTTTTCACTTCCTCTTGGGTTACACCTCAAATATTCTTGGGAAAAAATAAAACACCTCAGCAACTAAATCGCTAACCATCCAAGAACCATGATTTAGTTCTGCTAACTGAATCGTAACTGAATAGTTAATCATAAAGATCAACAATATCCCTTTGATCAGATGCTCAAATAACCAGCACTGTTGGATTAAATCTGCAGGGTCTTGTGTTTATTTCGCCATTTCACATTTCGACATTTCGTCATTCCTGTGGTGAAGAGTCTCAACTCTTCATGTTATGATTTCCGAAAAGGAGCTTAGCTTGGTGTTATCTCCTCCCTCTCACATGACCACTGATGGTGACCACAGCCTACACCAAAAGGTGTTTTTCGCATTTCAGCATTCTTGTGCTGAAGTGTTTTGACACTCCATCTCCCGGTATCCAAAACCTACACCAAAAGGTGTTTTTCACATTTTGGCATTCTTGTGGTGAAGTGTTTCGACACTCCATCTCCCGGTATCCGAAACCCTGAAATGGAGTCAGATCAATGGTCCGGTATTTCGGCGTTTTGACATTTCTATGATGAAGTGTTTCAACACTTCCAACTCCTGGTATCCAAAACTCCAAAATGGATTCATATCAATGGTTCGGTATTTCGGCGTTTCACATTTCACGATTTTCTACCATGAGTTGCTTCCTTGACTCCTCCAACTCTCAATATCCGAAACTCTGAAATGGAGTTTACACTTCTGATCTTGCCATGCGATCATCGTTGTGTTGTTGGTCTTGCCAATTTCTCTTGTTCGTCATTATCGGGCTGAGCTTGCCATCAATGACAAACAAATACTCTGCCTCTGTCTCAAAACATGCCAACAATATCCCCCTTTGGCATTGATGGCAACCCCTTGAAGAACATCCAATTATAACACTATAGAATCTTTGAAATTACCACACTTTCTCCCCCTTTGACATCAATGTCAAAGAAGAGACACCCTCCCCATGAGCTGTTGCAGTACATACTCCCCCTATCAACTATGAGCAACTTAGAAATACAACAGATATTCAATAAGTACTCCCCCTGACCAGGTGAACAGATTAGATGAAAGAAGTTATAACCCCCAACTTTTGACAAAGATATCCAAAAGGGGTCGCTACTAACGGCTTAGTAAAGATATCAGCTATCTGTTTTGTGGAAGGAATATAATTCACCTAAACAATTCTGTTTGTAACTTGTTCTCTAAGAAAATGGTATTTTATTGGTTTGTGCTTAGATTTTGAATGAAGTACAGGATTCTTAGAGAGATTGGTGGCACTGATGTTATCATAGTGAAGTGGAATGGGATCAGTGTAAGCTACCTTCAAATCTGCAAGAGTTTGTATCATCCATAAACTATGAGTGAAACAAGTAGCAGGAGCAATGTACTCTACTTCTGTAGTTTATAAGGAAATAGATCCTTGCTTTTTACTAAGCCATTCTACTAATGAGTCAACCAGGAAGAATGCTCCTCCACTAATGATTTTCCTCTCATCAACACAATTTTCCCAATCTGCATCTGAATAAGCAATTAACTGAAAATTCTGATTTCCGGGATACCATAGACCATAAGTCATTGTTCCCTTAAAGTATTTGAATATCCTTGTGACAACTACCAAGTGACTTTGTTTAGGAGCTGACTGATAACGACCTACCATTCCAACAACTTGCATTATATCAGGACGGGTTGTTGTGATGTACAGAAGACTGCCTATCATTGATCGGTATGTCCTTTGATCAACATCGGGTGACATATCATATTTACTGAGCTTGCAACCAATCACCATAGGTGTACTAATAGGAGAGGAATCCTCCATCTGAAATTTCTTCAACATCTCTTTCAAATATTTTTCTTGAGATATAAATATTCCTGCAGAACTCTGTTTTACTTGTAAGACAAGAAAATATGTCAGTTCTCCTATCAAGGACATCTCAAACTCTATTTGCATAGAGCTAGCAAACCACTAGACAGATGATTCATTAGTACAACCAAAAATAATATCATCTACATAAACCAAAACAACTAGTAAATTATCACCTTCAGACTTAATGTAGAGATTGTTGTCAACAATATCTTTCTTGAACCCTTTGTCTTGTAAAAATTTGTCCAGTCTATAATACCAAGCTCGTGGTGCTTGTTTCAGTCCATATAAGGTCTTCTTCATCTTGCAAACATAATTAGGATTATCTTTCAATGAGAATCCTCCAGGTTGCTCCATACATACTTCTTCCTCTAGATCTCCATTAAGAAAAGATGACTTAACATCCATATGATACACTTTAAAGTTCTTATGGCATGAATATGCAAGGAACATTCTAATGGCCTCCAATCTTTCTACTGGTGCAAAAGTTTCATCAAAGTCCTAACCTTCAACTTGTGCATACCCTTTACAGACCAATCTGGCTTTATTTCTAACAACTTGTCCTTTTTCATTCATTTTATTTTTGAACACCCATTTGGAACCTTTTGCATTCTTATCTTCAGGTCTAGGGACAATATCCAAAGTATTGTTCTTCTCAATCTGATCAAGCTCTTCATTCATTGCTCTAATCCAATCATCATGTTGGCTGGTTTCATCAAAAATTTTAGGTTCAGTCATAGATAAAAAAGCAACATGAGATTGTTCCGAGTCTTTAATCAATTTCCTTCTTGTCTGAACTCTTTTATTTATATCTCCAATTATCTGATTTTCAGGATGATTCTTTCTAACAATTCTGAGAGGTGATTTTGCTTCTTTCTGCTGATTTGTGTCAGCCTGAGTATTCGTATCTTCATCTAATTCAAATTCTTCCCTTTCTAATCCTTGGACCTATTCATCTTCATCTTCAACTATATCTTCTGTGCTTGGTTCAACACTGCTTACATTTCTGACTGAGATTTCTTCATCAACTTTTATGTCTATATAATCAACCAATTTCTGCAGTCACTTATTGTAACATATGTACCCTTTACTATTTGTAGCATAACCCAAGAAGATACCTTCATCATCCTTGTCATCATATTTGCCAATATTTTCATCATTGTTCTTGATATAGCATTTACTCCCAAAGACTTTAAAATACTTGATTGAAGCAGGTCTTCCAAACCATAGTTCATAAGGAGTCTTTTCACTGTGTGGCCTGAGATGAGCTTTGTTAAGGATATGAACGGATGCATGAATTGCTTCTACCCAATATGTCTGAGGTATGTTCCTTTCATTCATCATTGATCTTTCCATTTGTTGTACTGATCTATTCTTCCTTTCAGCAACTCCATTTTGTTGTGGAGTCCTTGGAATTGTGTACTCTCTTTTGATCCCATGTTTATCACATAACTCTTTGAAGTTCCATGAACTAAACTCCCCTCCTCTATTAGACCTTATTTCCTTTAATCTTTTTCCTATTTGATTCTCAGTCAGAGCCTTAAACACTTTGAATTTTTCAAATGCTTCAGATTTTTCCTTCAAAAAGGAAACCCATGTTAGTCTAGAATAATCATCAATAATCAACATAAAATAATTTTATTTTCCTGTACCTTCTTTCCTTGATAGTCCACATAAATCCATATGTACTAACTGGAGAGGTTTTTCTATTGAAGGAAAGTTTTTAGATTTGAACTGAGTGCGAGTAAGCTTTCCTATCTGGCAGGGTTTACAAACATATTCATATGGCTTCGATATCTTTGGAAGATCTTTTACTGCCCCATTGTTTCTGAGCTTGATTATATGATCAAAATTTAGGTGTCCAAGTCTCCTATGCCACAACCAAATTTCATCATACTTGCTTAAGTGGCATTCTTCTTTTTCTTCTTTTAACACATAGACATTGTTTTCTGTTCTTATCCCTTTTGCAACTAGTTGTCCTGAATTCACAGATTTTATTCTACAGTCTTTAGAGGTAAAAACGACTCCACATCCTCGGTCACAGACTTGACTGACACTAAGAAGAATATGTTTCATACCTTCTACAAACAACACATCTTGAGATTTCCCTTTGCCATTACTCAAACTTACCATTCTTTTACCTTTTATTTTTCCTGGTGCATCATTTCCAAAAGTTACATTCCCTGATTTGCTTTCACTTAGAGTTAGAAACTTACTTTTTTCTCCAGTCATATGTTTGGAACATCCACTGTCAATATACCAGGGATTCTTTTGTCTTTGGGATGATAACACTAGTCCACACTTGTCATCTACTTTCTTCTTCCAAACCTTGACATTTTCAGCAGTGGGGATCAAATCTGGCTTGTAATTCCTTAAGCGACAATATGCATATTTATGTCCATAGTTATGAAAGATGTAACATTTTGGTTCACTAAATAGAAGATCATAGCGATTGTTATGCTCATAACTACTGTTATGTTTAACTTGTGTCCTTTTCCTAGCCATCACATGATTTATAGTCTGAGGTTGTTTGTTGCTTGGTTGTCTCGATCTTTGTTGTGGAAGATGGTCATTCGTTGAATATCTTGATTGTTCATATCTAGATCTTAAAGAATAGTTTATAGCTTTGTGACCAAAATTAGAGCAGAAAAAACAATAACCATAGAAAAAACCTTTATACCTTGAAAAAGTCTGTCTTCTTTGAGGAGGTCGATTTCTTTCATGCCGATAATCTCTCTGATATATAGATTCGGTTCTGGTACTTTTTCTTTCATTCCTTCTTGGTGGCTGATATTCTTTCTTTGTTTCTGCAGAGTGACCATTGTCAATGTTTGAGGATTTGACAAACTTGATAGGTTCTGTATTACTTGGATGATCACTATTTGATCCTTCTTCATACCCCAATCCAACTTTCAACTTTGAGTTTCTTTGATGATTTAGAATGGAGGTTAATCCTTTTGAGTCTTTAATACTTGGAAGATTTTGGTGATACAATCCCTTAAACTTCTCCATTTCTTTTCTAGTTTTTACTATCTATTCTTCTAAGGCTTCACACCTCGCTTTCTTCTCTGACAACTGTTGTTTTAGTATGTCTTCTATTTTGTTTGCCTCTCCTAACTCCACTTGTAGTAGAGAAAAATTTTCATCAGGTTTTTCACCATTCATTTTAAACTACTTCAAAAACTGTTTTTGTTTTCTCTTCTTACATCTGCGTCTGCCAATTTCTTCCAAAGCACTGATTAATTCACCTTCCATATCCACCATATCTTCTTCATCATCCATTTCACCTCCTGTGTGTTCATCATCAAGATCTCCCATATCCATAAGCATAAAATCATTCACTTTGTCTTCACATGATGAATCACTATCTATGTCTTCTAAGGAATTGTCATTATTTGCACACAAACTTTTCTTCTTACTATATTTCTTGAATTTCTACTTCTTTTCATCATCAGAGTTCTGGTCCTTTTTCTGATGGGGACACTTAGATGAAAAATGACCTATCTTACCACAGTTAAAACATTTGAAGGGAAGCTTGCCTTGATATTTTCCTAATCCTTTCTTTAACCTTCTCACAAATTTTGCCTCAATATCATCTAAATCTGAATCAGTGTTCTTGTCTGCTTTAAAATATGCTTCTCTAGTAAGGGATTTATCTTTTTTGATTCTCATTTCATATGCAATTAAAGTTCCTAGGAGTTGATCAATGGATAGAGTTTTAAGATCATTTAGTTCTTCTATTTCAGATACTTTTGGATTAAATTTATCAAGCAAAGATCTTAAAATCTTCTGAACTAAAATTGANTCTTCAAACTTCTCACCAAGACCCTTCATGGCATTCACAAGTTCTTCAACTCTTAAAAAATACTTGCTAACTATTTCATCTTCATTCATCTTTAGTTGTTCAAACTTCAACCTAAATGTTTGAAGTTTGGCATCTTTTACTTTCTCATTTCCTTCATAGATGCTAATAAGTTTATCCCACATTTCTTTGGCAGTTTGAAGATGCATCACCTTTACAAAATCGGCTTCTGCAAGTCCATTCAAGATAACATTCATTCCGTTAGAATTAAAGATAAATTCTAACTTATCATCCTTGGAAGCTAGCAGAACAAGCTTTATGTATCCAGTCTCTACTACATCCCAAACATCAACACCTAAGGCCATTAGGTATGTTCTCATTCTAACCTTCCAAAAGGAAAAATTTGTTCCATCAAACAGAGGAGGCTTACTTGTTGAAGTCCCTTCATGAATTGTCATGTTTAATCTTACAGATCTACCTTTAAATAAAAGGAACCCGCTCTGATACCAATTGTTGAAATTACTAAGACAACTGAACGAGGGGGGTGAATCAGTTGTTATTGTGCTTAAACAATTTTAAGTCTATTAAAACATTATTAATATTTCTTCAAGTGATCATCAATATTATACAACATATGGAAAACATAAATAATGAGTATCAGTCACACATAAGATATACACAAAGACATATTTTCACAAGGAAACCCATAAAGGGAGAAAACTTCTTCTTCTTCGAAATGATAGGCAGTCTTTTAAGTTCTGTACATCATCTATAATTGAGCACCAACTAAATGTGAGGCTACTACCTCTGTTTTACAAGCTCCAACTTGTTTGAGAGAACCAACTCTCTGGTTTCTCTAGCATCCGCTAGAAGGAAGCACCAACTCCCTGAGTGTTCCAGCACCGACTGGATGGAAGCACCTACTTCCACTTATGCAAGCACCAACTTGTTTGAGAGCACCAACTCTCTGGTTTCTCTAGAACCCACTAGAAGGAAGCACCAACTCCCTGAGTGTTCCAGCACCAACTGGATGGAAGCACCAACTTCCAGTTACATAGGCTCCAACCTGTATAACAGAGAAGACTTGTTCTCCCTTGCACCACCCTGCCACCCTGGTTTCTCTAGCTACAACCAAATGGAAGCTACAACTCCCTGTGTTCAAGCACCCACTTGAACCTCTAAGGACAACAGTCCTCCCTAGCACCTCCCAACCACCCTGAAATATAAAACTTTACTTTCTGTGAATTTATTACAGTGATTCAATAGTTTTCATTTGCTTACCAAGCTTATCACTGTTCAGCTATGTCGCTTTGCTCTGCCTGCATCAGTGTCTCCCTTCTTGCATCATCTTCAACTTTATGATCTTATCCTCTATCTCAACATGCAMACCTTGGATTTATCTTCTTCTCACATATATGCATCTTTGATATGTGCACTTTCTTCTCTCTTCCACTATTATGTTATATTCAGCTTCTGTTCCTCATCTATGTGTTTTATTTCCACTGCGCATACTGTAATTTTAACTTTCTAYGGTTCAATTCATTTTTCACTCAGCACAGCCCCCCGCACACAGTCACAGCGTATATCTTTTTTTTTTCACTTCCTCTTGGGTTACACCTTGAATCTTCTTGGGAAAAAAAAAAACACCTCAGCAACTGAATCGCCAACCATCCAAGAACCATGATTTGGTTCTGCTAACCGAATCATAACTAAACAGTTAATCATAAAGATCAACAATATCCCTTCGATCAGATGCTCAAATAACCAACACCATTGGATTAAATCCGCAGGGTCTTGCATTTATTTCGCCATTTCGCATTTCAGCATTTTGGCATTCCTGTGGTAAAGAGTCTCGACTCTTCATGTTATGATCTCCAAAAAGGAGATTAGCTTGGTGTTAGCTCCTCCCTCTCACATGACCACTGACGGTGACCACAGCCTACACCAAAAGGTTTTTTTCACATTTCGGCATTTCGACATTCATGTGGTGAAGTGTTTCGACACTCCATCTCCCGGTATTCAAAACCTACACAAAAGGGTGTTTTTCGCATTTCGACATTTCGAAATTTTGACATTCCTGTGGTGATGTGTTTCGACACTCCATCTTCTGGTATTTGAAACCCTGAAATGGAGTCAGATCAACGGTTCGATATTTCAGCGTTTCAACATTTCTGTGATGAAGTGTTTCGACACTTCCAACTCCCGGTATCCGAAACTCCGAAATGGAGTCAGATCAACGGTCTGGTATTTCGGTGTTTCACATTTCGTGATTTTCTGTCGTTAGTTGCTTCCTTGACTCCTCCAACTCGCGGTATCCGAAACTCCGAAATGGAGTTTATGCTTCTGATCTTGCCATGTGATCATCGTTGCACTGCTAGTCTTGCCACTTTCTCTTGTTCGTCATCGTCGGGCTGAGCTTGCCATCAATGACAAACAAATACTCTACCTCTGTTTGAAAACATGCCAACACTTATCTCGAGACGTGCACACAAAACTAAGGTTACATCTCGTATTTCCCTTATAGTTGATTGTTGCATATTATTATAAGAGATAATTCTTCTAGAATTTTTGTTGGTACAAGATAAGCTGAGCTATTGCATGATTATTTTAGACTTCACACTTGGACCAAACCCACCATCAATTAGGAAACCGTGAGCTATTTTATCCATGATTTTTACTGAGATATAGAAAGGGAGGTTTTTTGTAAGGTTCCTAAATTTATTTACACCTATCCTATTTACAGTTGAATCTTCTTCCTTTGACTTTTCAAATAGATTGGTTATTGTAGAAACCTTACCTTCCATAAAGTCCTTAAGATGCTTCTGTTGTTATGGGATGGAAACCATTCCCAAAAGAGAAGCATATTCCTTGATATTAGCCAATTGGTTAAGGACATTGTACTTAGATGAGGGAAGAGGAGAAGATACTCTTTGATTTTTTGAGGTTCCGACGACTTGTGTATCAACACCTTGAGATAATGAACTTGGTGAAGAGGAAGTGTGAGGAGGATCAAATTTACTTTTGGTAGTGTAAGATTTATTCCTAGTATTTACTACCATAACATCTTCTGGTTCAACCCAACATAAAACAATTATAGTGGTCTTGAGCCTTTTACCAAAAATATTATCTCTAGAATTTTATTTAACCTTGCATGTATTTTCATCATGATTTTCTTCAAAACAATTACACCAAGACCGAGTCATCATGGCTTTTGGCTTAAAAGTGTTTTCATTAGTATTTCTAAAAGACACTAGAGGAGATGTCTCGAGAGAAGAGGAAGAAGGGAGTTCTTTTCATTCGTAGGACATCATACTATTGTTCATATCTTGCATGAGTTGTAGAATGGAAAACATATATGTTTTCTTGACCAAGTCTCCTTAGGATAGCCTTTTCTTCAAGTATATGATGATAAGGAGAAGGTAAAGAATTATAATAATCCATGAAAGCAACTTGATTTTTAGGACAGATTAGTTCAGGGATTTTTTTATATATCTTGGTGAAAGAAAGATTAAAAGATTTAATGGTTTCACAATCCTTATAGGAAATATTTTTGTATTTCCTTAACTAATCAGTTGGACTCTTGGGTTGTCCATAAGTGGATTTGAACCAATAAATAAGTTCTTCCCAAGTTGAAAGGATGGGCGGGAGGTCAAAAAATATGCTGCAACTTTCCCTTTGGGAGAATTAACAAATATACACATGCAAGTATTGTTATCATTATCCCCTATGTTATGAAAAGCATTAGAGAATGCTACCAGGTGTTCATTAATAGTAATGATACCATTTACTAATAACCTAGGTAAATGATCCTTAAATTTCTGTAATGGTTGGGTGGTTGGTGTGAGATTCAAGGGAGAAGACACATGCCAGGGGTTGGTTGTAGCTTCTTCCTCGAATTGAAAAATTCCATATTTCTTATTGATTTTTGCAGAATTGGTAGTGGATTGAATAGGGATTTGATGACTATAGATACTACCAATCACAGATGAAGATGAAGGATGAGAGGAGGAGAAACCTACAATTCCACTACCACTACCCGAAGACGTCATATTGAAGGTGATAGGTATGGGAGATGAAGATCAATTGGCAGAATCAAATAGGATTATCCTAAGAGCACTTTGTTGCTTTTGTAAAACAAACTTTCTCCTTCCTATTTCATAATTAGGAGTAACTTCGGTGGACATTACTCTTCTTCTTCGAGAAATACGAGAATTAGAGGAAACGAAACAAAAAATTAGGTCACTGTTGATTTTTGGGATGCCTTTTCCTGGCTTCCCAACATTCACGTATGTTTATGTCCCTAGAAATTTTATCCCAAGAGATGTGAAATTCAACACGAGTATTAACAATTGCTAAGATGAATTTAAATAAAGTCAAGGAAATTTTGGTTTGGTCATCAAGACCATCTTCAATATTTGGTTGTCTCAAAACCATTATTGTCATGGATATATCACTCAAAGAGTAATCAAACAAAACAAAAAATAAAATACAACAGTGATACAACAACCAAATATATATGGAATTATCTCCCCAGTATGGTCGTCAAATAAATGTTGAGGAAAAGGAACGAAGAACCTTACTCAAACATTTTCATATCTTGCTAGGCTAAGGCAAGATAGTTGGTAATTTTACCTAGAGTTTATAGCCTTTAATTAAAAACAATCTCTTAATCCATAGGTAATATGTATGAGGGGATAAGGATGATTTTATATATTATATGTAATTGTGAAAAACAAAGAAAACAAAAGTATACATAAGTGTGTACATGGATAAGAGACAATAATAAAAGCAAAATATGAACAATATCATTAAGATACACATGTGAGACTGAAATCAGAAATCTGATTTTTATATTAACTTTATTATGAGATACAAAGCATAACTCTCTTTACAAAACCCTGCGAGGGTGGGACCAAAGTCAAATTTAGAAGTCTCCGATGGGAACCATATAAAAAGACTCTGACAACAAAAGAAAACCAAAGATAAAGATCTGTATCAGCTTCCCATAAGAATGATGTCACCTGAATCTATAAAATATTCTTTATCATCCATGAAATTTAATCCATAAAAAAACAAAAACACATAGACTTCCAAAGATAGATCACAGACCTTTAGCAAAAAACTACTAAAAGATAAGATTCAGTTTTGAATCCTGTTTCCTTCAATAAGACCTTGTTTTCATCAAGATGGTTTATCTTTCTAGTAAACTCAAAATGAATGAATAAAAGAGTTATCTCACAAGAATAGAGTATACCTTATATCAGAAGCTCCCCTTTTTTTCTATCTCTCATTGTCTCTCTTTTTTATTGAGCTTTTATTATTTCCCAATAAGTTATGGTAGTTCAACTACCTTTCTTTTGTTAAGCTCAATTAACTTAACTAATTAGTTGAGACAAATAAATAACAATACATAAACAATGGTCTATTTAAATAATAATTAAATAGGTGGGACCCCTTGTCACTCCATTTTTTATTTCTTTAATGATCATCAAGATATGAAATATACCACCCCAAAAATTAACTGAAATATTCGCCTTGTAACTCCCATCCTCATATTAATAGTCAAATATTTTAGTATCAAAATAAAACATGACTATAACCAAAAATAGAATCATATCCATGTTGTCCAAAATATTTTGTCTAAATGTTTCTTTGTTGTCCAAAACCTTCTATCATCATACCAATGAAATATGTCCTCAAAATAAAATAACATTAAAAAGAATTAAAACCCGTATTTGTTGTGAGAGACATTTTCCCTCTTTTCACTACTACTTTCCTTTAATCCTTTTTCCGATTTGCCCTATGCAACAACTTTAAATTGATTGGAACCTTATGGGTGGATTTCACTCATGACATGTGAACAACCATATTTGAGGTGGAGATGAGAGGACACTGATTCTGAGGAGTCTTTAGAAGACTTTGAGGGATTAGCCACCTCTTTTCTTTTATGTAATTCTGGCTTAGGGATGACAGTTTTTAATCTCTTGCTTGCATGAGAGGATTGTACCGGCGAGACAACACGATCATATTAGGAATTTGGGTTGAATGGAGGTGGAGGAGGCGGAAATGGAAACGATACTTTAGGCCAACCATTATGTTCTGCATCAGGCTGATGGAAAATCTCTTGCCAATCATCATTGGAAGGTGGCTCTGGCTACATAGAAACATGAGGGTGGACACAGATACCAGAGAAATTTTGGTGTGGATGGAAATGAGGCCTCTCAGGTCTAGATTTCATAATTCCTTGTCCAAATAGATTTAAAAACCCAGCTTGGAAAAGTTGATTTAGTTCTTGCAAATCAATGCCAAAATGTATTGAAAATTGTGGCCTTCTATGGCCTCTTTGCCAATTATTTCCTCTACCTTTGTTTTCACCTCTATCATTGCTTCCCTTGCTAAAGAAACTCATCCTGAAACAATACTCCAATCAGAATAAGAAAACTTTTAACAATCCATTCCTTAATAATATATCTAAATAAAATCAAGATGTTGGTTCTATCGTTCACAACAGAAGCATATGCAATCCATCCATTGACAGAACCCACCAAATATAAAATTCAATATTCAATTGCAATTGAACAGGGAATGATAGAGTCATTAGGAATATGAGGCACTTTATGGGCGGAGAGGGGTCCCTTGTCCCAGAAACAAGGGGGTCTCATACACCAATTTGGTGTGGCTTGGCCGTGACCTTAAAAAATAGATTATTATTATTATTATTATTATTATGAATGAAAAATGGTAGCATGGACGAGAAACAAAAAATGAATACTATTCAAGCAAAATGTAGAGCCCATTTCTTCCAAAAACAATATCTCCATATCACAATTTCCAACTAAAATCATCCTCCAACTCTCTTTAATCCTTTTACTTTAAAAATGAAATTCAAGATAACAGAACATGAGATGGATTAAATGTTTTTGTGAAGGTGGTGGGCGTATAATGAGTGAAAAATGAGACAATAAATGGGAATAATATCGATTACCGTTATGTTATGAGAAATAACATTCATTGACTTTAAAATCAACATTTCCATTATTCAACAAAAATCATTTAAATACCCACAAAATCATTTGAATATCCATTGTTTACCATGACCATTTATTTTCAAAACTCCCACCAAATTCTATTTGTGCCATAGCATTATTTTTAAACTTCAACAAAGATAATACATAACAATTATTTTAACATACAATGTCCACGATATGGCAACATTTTCTTTAAACTTCCCAATACCAATCTCCAAGAAAATGATAGGGTTATATCAAATTATGTAAATTTCATTGCTCCTTTTAAAACCATATATATTCTTTAAACTGGTAAAGTGTTATGTATGAGATTGTCAACAAAGCAATTTGAATAATTTAAAACCATAACCATAACCATATGAGAGGAAAACAATCATAAAACCCTTCGATTGTACATCACATAGAATTTACATTAGAACCCCAAATAAAAAATGCCATAATAAATCGGATTCTAAACCCCAGTGTGACCATGGTGAGAATCAAACCCACATCAACTTCAAGTCCACAAAATTCCCTCATGGGTAAAAAACAATCAAGCCACAGTTTTGTGGGTAGAATCCACCTTCCCACTATTTGGTTAAAACACTAAACAAGACTTTGAATATGAGTTTATATTTATTTACTTGCCCACATTATTGGATGGGAAAAACAAGGTCTGGTACTGAAAAAATATGCTTAGGTCTCGAGGAATGGTTGCAAGCAAAGACAAAACATTTCCTTCCCACCAAAAAAAAAAATTCTTTACAAACTTCCCAAAGTGATCGCAAGATAGTACAAAGGGCTCCATCACTTTTTAAACAATGGTAAGGATAATATGAAAGGGTTGAAAAACTTCAAAAGTGTGAATAAGCAATGAGGATACAATACAATAATAAAAAAACTGACCGTTGTTTTTTTGTTATGGAGGAAACCCTCCAAATTAGTCATACAGAATGAGAAAAATAGAACACATTCACCCATAGAAATTTTCCAACAGCCATACCACAATAATACTGTTGGCAAATATTGAACAAGCAACGAATGCGTGTTGATGATTGTTGTCTTTGATGGCAACAACAGAAATGGCAGGATATGCAGAATTTGGGGATTTGGACGTAAAAGCACAGGAGGAACAACATTGAAGAAAACATGCG
>ML790829.1:9730-21699 GCA_009831015.1 Picea engelmannii
ATGTCGAAGTAGAAACAAGCCAGGGCTATGAAGAAGACTCAATTCCAAGTGTTAATCAAGAAGAAGCTACAAGTACACGAAGTAAAGATCAGGTTGCAAGGATTGCTTACAGACATCCTAATCACAAAAATCGATACTTCAACCAATCAATGTATCCACAGAAAAAAAATGACAAATATGTCAAAAATTATTACCTCCATTACAAATGATGCTCAAGGTAGAAATTATCACGGGAGTCAAAATACATCAAATTGTCTACAAGAACCCCATAAAAGCCCCATTGTGCAGAAGATCGATTTAAGGTGGGCAGACTCCCTTACAATTCGACGATTCTACGCAGCGCTTAGAAGATCCTATCGTTTCAAGTCCTCAACAATCACTAATTTGGGAATAAAGAATAAGGAGACGATATTACAAGCCAAAGCAAGAGATAAGTCTTCCATAAGTATGCTTTGAGGACAAAACATTTTTAAGGGGAAGGCAATGTTATGAACATAATATATAATAATAAATATAAATACATTATAATAGTTAATGAATAATTAATGAAGAGACACCTTCCCAATGAAAGGTCATGTCTCTTCATGGAAGGGCACCCTTATGTGGGTATATAAGGCCCTCATTCTTATTGTATCTGATCATCTCATATTCATATACATTATTTAATATATTCTCCTTTATGGATTATAACATGTTGTCTTACATTGGGTATTTACCTGATGAACCGGCTTGGTTCACCACATCTACTATCTCTTCAAGAAGTCACAGAAATCCCCCTCCATTTTTTACAAGTAACCGAACCATGGATGTTTGGCCTTGTTCATGAGAGAGGTCCTCAACTTTAGATGCCATTCTCACCAACCTTCCCCCAAGCCAAACCACCAGGACAATCACATCCTTCTTCCTGGTGCTCCCATTCAACTAAGAGCACCAAGAGGCAAGCCTAAAACAGTATTGTTTCAAGTCTAGATCTGTGAGACCTTGAGGATCTCTATGCTCTCCACTAGGGAGTCACTCTACTTCTCCAAGACCCAGTCAAAGGTATCATCTCAAATCTCGGATAGTCACACCACGTAGACAAGTAGACGAGTTCCTACAAATGCCTCTTCGACTTGTAGATATATTTTATTGCTATGATCAAAAAACCCTTCAACATGTTGTTGACTCTTCAACCTTCCACCATGCTAGACGACCAAGACAATCACATCCTTCTGCCTAGTGCTCCCGTTTGACAGGAGCACCAAGAGGCAAGTGTAAAGCAATATTGTTTCCAAGTCCAGATCCATGAGACCTCGAGGGTCTGTATGCCCTCCACTAAGGAGTCACTCTACTTCTCCAATACACATTCATATGTATCGTCTCAGATCTTGGGTAGTCACAACACATCGGCAAGTGGATGAGTTCCTACAAATGCCTCTTCGACTTGTAGATGTGTTCCGTTGGTATGACCAAAAAACCTTTCAACATGTTATTGAGTCGGCCCTCTTGTCCACTTCTCAAAGGAATTGTCTAAGTTGCCATATCCACTAGTGCTTGAGCAAAGATTTGTTGCTTCCAAATGTGATTTACTAGTGGAGTTCTGGATTGCTTTGATATCGTCACTTTTGATGTATGGCAACTATTTCTGCTTTTCTCTAAGATGAACTAATTCCTAGTCCACGCTCTGTGTGTGTCCTAATACAGATTTTAAACTATTGCAACCCACAAAATTTGATAGTGTTATGTGCAAAAAAAAAAAGAAAAAATGCAGAAATATATAAGTACGGTATGAAATACAAAGTAGAAAGCTCAAGTTCCCCAACTATTCACTTTCAAGCTTTCTTAAAGTAATGATCAAATTCATAGTGAGGGAGTTACAATTTCAAATATCCCCTGTATGATTCCTAAGATCATATATTACTTCTACCTATCTCTACTTCTAAATAAGGACCCTTTATTTGGTTAGCACATATAATTATATAATGTTGTAATTTTTAGTCACAGGGAGTTTCAACTTTCATATAGCTAAAATGTACCATGATAATTTTGTTTATTTTACCTGGCTGCTCCGAATTGCTCTCCATTCTTCTGTAGAGTGGTAGGCAGACTTTTAATATGGATTGACCATTGCCAGAAACAGGGTGCACAGGTGGGAGGAGATTCTCATGTAGGCGAGTTGTTTATGAAGGCACCTAAAGCTATATTTGGCAAGGCACAATCATCCTGGAGGAGTTACACAAGTGGTAAACGCATTTACTTCAGCTGATGAGGTGCATTCATATTGTGGAGTTACATCCAATGGAGAGGTGCATTGATGCTGGGAGGTTGCCAGTTTGATTTAACCTCACGATCATACTTACACTCTTGAATTGTCAGTCCTTTAATTCAGTGTTTGCAAATCCAACATTTTGATAGGTGTTTACATGAGTTTCAGTTTCTGCTGTAGGAATCAATGTTCTTTGAGTGTGAATCTAATTATCATGAAGATAAAAACTTGACAAATTTGGTTTGCCTTTCCATTAGTCCATGTCGATCAGAAACAAATCGAACATCTCCCCTTTAAGATAATGGCCCTCCATCATCTCATCCATCAAGCAAGCGATTTGCCTTCATAGTTGGTCTTTTGTGTACCGCTTGCTACTTTGTTGTAGTCGTCATTGCCATCCAACCTAATATGGTTCAATGAAACAGGAAATGTCGAAACTCGACAAGTTAACTTCACTTGCCGGTTTGGCAAGTCAAACTCAAACTTTCAAAAAAGTTTCAATCAAACCTGGTAAGTTTGACCAGCATCGCCCAGTTTGACTAAAACTCAGCGAGGTCCAACAAATTCACCAACTCCTACAGATGACTCGGTCAGCAACTCTATAAGTGTGCCAAAAGAAAAAGAAAAAAAAAAACGCATTCTTCACCATTCTTTGTTGTTTAAGACTGTGAGTAAGGGTTTTCAGCTGTCAAACCATGCAGTTTGGAGACCAGTTCCTTTGTTTTACTCAGACTTTCCAAACATTTGGAGACCAAAAATATCGTTAGGAAGACCATAGGCTGCATTTTCAGCCCTTAACTTCATTTAGGCTTTTATTTTTGGCAAGGGAAATGCATTGGGAAATAGATTCAACATCAGATGACCCCTTGTACAGTTGCTATGGACCAAATTAAATAAGAACCACCTAATTCTATCGTACCGCCCTTACTCAACATTGTATAAGGCGCGATCTTATCAGAGAATAATTCACACTTATTTTTCAATCTACCCCATCCCTTGATAATGCAATTCATACCCAAATTACGTTTTTGGTGGGAATCGGGGTTAGGGTTAGGATTATCAGTCAAATTCTAAGAGTATAGGGTTAGGAGGTTTATAGAACCTGTTGAATGATCCGGCGTTTGTTGTGACCAGCGGCGAGATCTTCCAAATTGACAATCTTTCTTATGTTCATCTGCATGTCGCGGACCATTTTGAATTGAACGTCAGACTGCAGTAACGCCCTCGAAATCTCATTCAGGCAGTCGTTCAATGCTTTCTCGTCAATAATTGTGGCATTGCTCATCTGCTGGATGGCGCGGGAGATGCTCCCGCCTAGCTCTGCTAACACCATTTTCGCTCAAATTATGGCTGAAACCTCAAGGGATTTAAGTCTCCTGCGGACCGAGATCACAGAGAATTGAGCCCCAATATCTCACGACACTTCAGAGCTCACCGAGTATTCTCAAAATAAGTGTCTGAAGTGAAAAGCCTCTCCGTTTGATGTAATAATAATTCTAAATATGACCTGCTTGTCCCTCCGGAATGGGTTTTCTATGGTGTGTTAGCCAAGGTACTTGATCAATTGCTGAGCCCTTCCACTATTGAAAATCATGTGAAATATTTATTACTGCTTTTTTAAAATTATGCGAAATATTTATTTATTAATTTTTAAATAGTAACAGTAATCACACCATGTCAATTCAAGTTTTAATAAATTATTATATTTATTTAAGTGGACCTATTGGTCTAATAGTTAAGAACATGTGTTTTTTCTTATACAATTTATTTTTTAAGGTGTAAAAGTTTTAAACAGTGTATGTAAATTTTTTTTAATTGATACTTTTATTTTTGTTGTTTTATTTTTTAACTGAACTAGTTTTATTTTTATTATTGTTATTTTTTTTTAATATGGCTTTATGTAACAATCTCCCCATACTTAGTTGTAGAGCACCTCAAAGTGGTATTTAATCAAAATTTTACTAATTATTAAAATACAAAGCATAAAAATTTTATGTTATTTTTGTAAAAGTATTTAAATTTCTAAGGATTTTATATAATATATAAAAAAAATGGGCTATTTTTAAAGTAAAATACTCTTTTCCTTGACAAAACTTTGAAAAAAAAAAAAAAAACATGCTAAATTAGTCCATGTGAAATTTAGCCTCTAATTTTTTCCTTCTTATTATTTTTCTTTGAAGTTTAGAAACCTCCAACAAACTCCACAATGAAATAGGGTGTTGGAAAATTCTTCAAAGGTCATGAGTTGAAAGAATTGGTCATCTTTGTGACACTATGAGGGTTGAAGAAGAGAAGCACTTTCTCTTAAAATGTCATGCTAACACCCACACTATATCTCAATTTTATAATATTTATTACAATATCAACCTTCCTAACATTTTAACTCACGAGAACCATGAAGCTTTAGGAACTCTTCTCTTCAATTTTTTAGAAGAGGGAAATAAAATTTTAAAGCAAACCAAGTAAATCTTTGCCTTTTTTGTTAAGGTCTCATAAACAAAACCAACTAAATCCTTAGCTTTTTTGTTAAGATCTCATAAACCAAAGTTGGTCTTGATGAACATTAATAACCATCATCATGATTATCATAATTGGGCATAGTTGATTAGACACTCTTTGATCTTGAATTTGTGACCTCGCACATCCCCAAAACATTCAAAAACTATTATTTCCCATTTTTTTTATTAGATTTGAGTTCGTACATTGCAAAATTATAATCTTCTCAAAATTGAGTTGAAAAATACTATTTTAAATTATTTTTCTTAACTTCTATTGGGTCAAATATATTGATTTGACATTTTTTATCATTATTAATTTAAAAAAATAACTAATTTTAGGTTCATACATAGCAAAATTATAGTCGAAAAATAATTAGATTATGTTTTTAACTCTAAATGGTGAAAAGGTATCAATTTGACTTTTCAATCATTACCAATCCAAAAAATAAACTCAACCTTCATTTAATTTTCCATTGTAGTTATTTATTTCACATAAATGTAAAGTCTATTTATTGGAGGTGTTTAGGGTTGTTGGAGATGGAGTCTCTCAGTGGCAGATCAAATCTAAGAGATGATTATTCATGCAGAGAGTTGGGATGTTGAGGATCTCTAGATTGGATATGTGGGGTTTGGATTAGCTATGAGGGAGGTTAAGGATGTGTTGTGGTCGTCCTTAGAATTTGCCTTGGTTTTCTTGTGGCATCTTCTTATAGCGTTTGAATGCCATGTTGAGAGTGTTTCTAGGGAGCTAGAGGTAATATGGAGGTTGGGGATCCAAGAAAGGATCAAATTCTTGCTAACATATTCTCTCTACTCATGTCGGGCTAGTATGTTCTTGTTAGTTGAACACTCTACTATTGATAAGAGTTAGGTAAGGGTTGGCTATTTAACATGGAAGCAAAGTTCAATGCCATTTTGATGGGAGAATTTTGTGTGCACATGTAGAATGCCAAGGGAGGAGTGGATGACTTTTGGCAGGGCCATCTGTCTCACTAAAGAGGTTAGGCATGATATCACCTCCATCTCGAGGGAGCAGCCAGGTGAAAAAAGAAACCAACCCTTCCACAAAACTCAAAAATTGTATAAAGCTACTCAATGGGAAGTGAAAATTTATGTGGATAAATCAAATAGATTATGTGGTCAACATCAAGCTTTTTCTTGAGAAAGTCAAGCGATTCTATGTGATTGGCAGCATATTATATATGAGGGTAAAGATCTTCAAAACTATTCACAAGTATGGGAACACAACATTGGTAAAGACTCCTCCATTATATTATTTATGCAATTACAAGTAGGAGTTGTTGAAGTTGGGGGGTTTTCTTCTTCCAATCTATTTTCCCATTGGGATGTAGTGAAATCAAAGGCTCCATAATCATCGGCCCAAATCCTAGCCATGTCAAGTCCATCTATAGAAGAGAAACTAGAAGAGGAGCTAGCCCTAAAGCTCAATTATTAAGGGGTAAACGAATTGTTTGAAACCCTTAAAGCATTTGTAGTAACTTACCATTTTAATGGGTTTAGGCCATGCCTAGCCAAACTATATTAGTAGATTCATACAAATTGGTCAAAACAATGTGAAATTATATTGTGTTTCAGGGGTTTTTTCATAGCTAATTTCTAAATTTATGATGATTACGAGAAAGTCCTCGATGAGGGGCCTGGGATTTGGGAAAGAGTTGATCTATTCCTTACTCCTTGGTTCCAAGATTTTGATCCCTCAATTATGGTAGTTTCCAAAATACGTATTTGGGTTCAACTATCGAATATGCCTCTTCCCTTTTGGCATCCTCTAGTTATCAAATATATTGGAAACGCATTTGGAAAATTTCTGAAAGCATGTCTTGAGCAGACAAAGCAGCGTTTATTCATTTATGCACGAATCTACATAGAGATTGATAACAACAAGGGGCTTCTTGATAGACTAAATTTAAAATGGGCAAATTTTAAATGATACAATCATCGTATTATGGAAATAAAACATTTAGGTGCCAGGTTTGTCATCAAACAAGGCATCTAGAAGAAACACGTCCTCAAGCAAGAATCCACACAAAGAAGAAAAAGGGTTAAGCCTTCAAGCCCAAAAGTCGACAATCCTACAAGTCCCCACTTGAGGAAGATGAAGATTATGGGAATTATGAAAATATGTCCACTCATAGAGAAGTGAAGAATGTTAATAAAGATCGAATTTTGGAGGTACATGAAGAATGGATAATTCTGAGAGATACTTTATCCTGAGAGATGGTTGATATTGAAGTTTCAACTAGAGGAGTAAAGAGAGCTCATGAATATGCAAATTTAGATTCTGATAAGGAGCAGCATTTACTTGTAATTTTTAAAGCTCCAAAATCTAACCTTCGGTTGGTAGCAACGCGAACACCTTCATGAGGTTGGATAGAAGTTAAAAAGAAGAAAGATAAAAAGGGTTGACTTGGTTGACAGGTTGTCAAGTTTGTTTGTTGGTTTTTTAAAGGAACTGTTGATAGATAGTATAGGAAAATTCATTTTTTGAAGAAAGGCTATTGTATGTCATACAAGCACTATTCTCTGGAAAGTCATGTTCCTCTCTTTTCTCAGCCTTTTTTCTGCTAGTCAATGTATATTCTGATTTCAATTAAAAAATATTAAATATAAAGACTTTTTTCTTTTTCTTTGAAAAAAAAGGTAGACTCTATTTTCTATATTGGTTATGGAATGATGACTTGAGAGACTATTGACGGTTTAACTTATTCACTTGTTTAGCATAGTTAGGAGAGTAACCAAAGGAGGAGAGCAACATGATGGTTAATGAATAATCTAAATAGGTTTAAATGGATTATTTGTATTGACTTTTGTATTGTTGTTATGTTTATATACACATAAGAACGTGAATCAAATTACATCTAGTATAATAGGTTCTACATAAGTTGGTCTACCAGTGGGCAATGGTATGTATATCAACATGTTGGTCATAAATCTAGCATGTAACATTAGTAATGTTTTCCGTCCTGCTATACATACCACTGTTAAATTTGCACATGGTTGATCAAGCAACTTCACCCATTATTGTTGATGAGTGTCAATAAGTTTTGAACAATGTGATTCGTACTAGTAAGTTTTTAATCCTTTAATTTTTTAATATTATGAATTTTATGGAACAAGTGTCAATGCTAGTTAATTTTAATTGCTTTAAGCTTTCAAAAAGAAAATACTTGCAATGTGCTTATTCATACTTTTAATATAACTTAATGTGAGTTTTAATAAATTTTTAATATAACTTAAGCAAATCTTAATATTTAAAGGTTTCAAAAACTCCTTACATGGTTTGAATTACAAATAATAAATTTTAGTATTTTTTAAATAATATGCTACTTTATAGATATTTTTTCAATAATATGTTATTTTATAGATTTTTTTAAATAAAAGAAAGTTTCCTCGTACTGTTGTTTGTAATTCTGGAAATAAACTATGTAAGGAGTTTTTGAAACTGTGTAAAGACGTTTCAAAAACTCACACAGTTTATTTCCAGAATTACAAATAACAAATCTTAGTATTTTTTAAATAATATACTACTTTATAGATATTTTTAAAATATAAGAAAGTTAAATGTTTACAATTTTATCTTTTTTTCAGTTTGTCATCAAGATAATCAACCTGCTCAAATATCTCTACTATTATTGGAATGTGCAATATTAACATCCAATATATGTAATTCTATTACCAAATGTTAAATAAAAAATGTCAATTTACTTTCTCATTATTTTGAAAAAAAAAATACATAAAACATTTCAAGTATAGCATTTACATATAAGATTTAAAATAAATATTATTTTGAATATTCCTTTAACCTAAAAAAAAATCAAGACAACCATATTGTAAAAGGAATGTAAGCGATATAAATATTAAGAATAAAAGAAAAAAAAATAGAAAAAAAAATATTTGATTAATTAAAAATTTATTATTTATATATATTGTTTGTTTTTTTAAATGAGATTATAGAATATTTGTATTAAAAGGTGGTAAAAAATGGTAAAATATTACAAAGAATACAGGTATGTTGTTTCAAAAAATAATTAGCAACGTCATCAGATTTCCCCCTTATTATTTGACATTTTCATTCTCAGTCTTCTTGTAGCTATATAGATATTAACATGACATGGATAAAGCCTATAAAACACATTCAAAATACATATGGATTTATAGAACATTTAAGAGATTTGTTGTTGCAAATTTACCTCTTGAGGGATAGAAGACTGGTCCAAATCTTCTAGTTCCTTGAGTTGATGTCCATAATCTATTTCATTAGTTTTCTCCTCCATTTGACTTGTAGTTTCTTGAGTCGTGGAGTCTGAGATGTAATCTTTGCTTGTGTATTGAACGAAGCGCTTTATCTTATAACAATGCATTTCAATTTTTGAAATGTTTTCCTCATATGGTTCTAGAATGCTCATTATCTTGTTATATTGTTCTTGTTGTTGCCTTTCCAAATTGTGGAGAATTTTCGAGAAAGTTATAAGCGATATTCCATTACTTTGTAAGAGCTCTTCATGTCTTATCAAATCCCTGTGGATACCTCTGAGACCTCATGAATCCATGTTGTTCCAGAACTAGAAAAGAAAAACTATGTTTACTACAAAAATATAGGAAAACCAATTTGTCCAAAGAAGGACCAAAAACACTCTTATGGAATATGAGAAGAACTGCAATGAAACAAAGCCACCAATTCCAAAGAAATTCTTCAGGGTGAGAAGTCAGACTGTATGTGGAAATTTTGTATTTCACTAGAGAAACGAATCCACTGTCTAGCCAGAAAAAAGTCACAAATATCCCACAAATCAGGTTGCCATATATAGCTAACCAACAATTCAATAAAGGAGAAGACCATAATAGATAGGGAAACTACACTAAACTATCGAGATAAAAAACCCAAATAGAGGCATAGATAGTGAGCCAAAAAGAGGGGTTGAGAAAAGGTTCTACGGGCTCCTCCCCCCACAGAAAAGGCTAGTACCAAACTATTAAATCTGAACAAGACTAAGAGAAGACAAATTTGAAACTCCAAGAGGGCAAAGACCAAAAGGTTCTAGCACTTATCCATCATGCAGAACGTTGAACCCATGTGGGAAATTGAGCATGGCCTTTCCACACCATAGACTTGCTAATTGTTCCTTGATTACAAACTAGAGAGAGGGAGTCAACACTCCAGCAATCCACCCAACATTCATAAATGTCCAAACCTCAATTGTATTAATCCCACCACTCCAGCAGAAAATAAACGTGGAGGGTATAAAATTTAATCACTCCATTATATATCTAGTGTTTCTTTGGATGAGTTGTGTGCTTGGATTTCCACCCCACTCGCTTGGTCCTTCCCTTCTTTTATAACTTGTTTCATGGTCTAGTAACGTCATGCCTAATGTATGATATCTTGAGTGATGTGATTAGGGGATATAAGAGAGAGATGAACCCCCGTTTTTTTTAAAGTTTCTTGAGTCGGGCCAGAGGTTTCTTTTCCCAGATTGTTTGTCTTGCCATGGTTTTCTCTTAAGACGTGAAAAAAAGGAAACTTTGGCCAACTTATGAGTAAGTTTTGTGATTCCATAAAGAATCAAAGCTAGTTGGGAGTCTTTCGGAGGTTCCTTGTGAGTTGAAGACTTACTAATGATCCTTACATCTTCAATGTTTATCAATTATCTTATTCCCAATCTAATGACGATCAAAAGACCCTAAAATAAAGTGTATGCCTCCACTTGGTTGTTTGTTGCAGTTTCTAACCACCAAGCATAGGTAGATTCCTAATTTTCCTCAGAGTCATAAATGACCCCTCCCACTATAAACTTACCTAAACTTCCACTTTAATTGATTTTTTTAATTAAGCATGAATTGTTACATACATTTTTGTTTAATATGTGGGTAGTTATTGTTATCGCACGGTTTGTAGGAAAGGTCTAGAGAGCTTGAGTCAGGGCTTGAAACCGGCGTAACAGGAGCTTTCCCACCCACTGTCACCTCGATGGGGGCTCTTTCTATTTAGGAGGGCTAGTCCAAGGGAGACGTCCCTAAGGTAATCTGGTTAATGAAGGGCTACGGGATAGTGGACCAAGACAATAGGTTCCCTTTCACAGATTACAGCCAAGTAAGATAGTCAAGAAGGAATATCCACTGATAATGCACCTGTTTGCGAGACAAGACAAAGAAAACTAGAAAATGTGCTTTGCAGTGGGTTAGTACTTCATAAAATCAATGGCTATCTTCCAATATATACATGAGCAAATAATCAATGCTATTATTGACGAAGTCAATGATGGCTTAAAAGAGACAAATAGTTTATATCACTTCTTCAATATAGCATAAGAGATGATGAACATTCAATATTCAATATTAGACCTTGTATCATATCATTAATGCAATAAATGTCAAATCTGCTCATACATAAAATGTTGTTGCGTCTTAGTATTATTGTTGCTGCAGTGTATGACGTCAGCACTGATTTATATTAGATTTAGAGACAATGAGTGGCCGTTAGGTTAACTAAGCACATGAAATTTGCCAACAATTCAAATGTCTACTAAAGGAGGTGATAAAGGTCACAACGTTGTATGCAAAAAACAAAAGATTAAAGCCTGTAACGTCACCTCTATAAATTTGCTGCAGTCACAATGACGTCATCCCTATCAACAAGTCAATTTGAAAGGAAAAGAGCACAACGTTTTATCAAGCAATCTCACAATGTAATCAATAGCTCAAAACCAATCAAGAAAAGGTGACAAAGTCAAAACGTTTTAGATCCAAGCAAGAGTTCTAACAAGGTATGACGTCACCTCTATACAATTTTTGTTGTCTGCAGGTTAGCTAGCTTAGGAGTGACGTTTTGACAATTTCAACCAGCAAAAGAATGAAACAACTCCACGGCTACGAAGGGATAACAAGGCCGCACCTTTTTATCCAAGCAAGAGTTCAATTAAGGCCAAACGTTATCTCTTAGGGTTAGTCCTAAATCTAGCTAGGGTTAGACGCTAGGTTAGTTAGGGTTGCAATTTGTAGAGAGTTTGTAAGAAGTTAAGGCATAACAAGCTTAAGTAAGGGTTTCTAGACTAGTGCCTTGGTTTAATGGAGTCAATGGAGATGTGACTAATGGTTTAGGAAGGGTTCAAACTTAAAGACAAGAGAGCTAGGGTTTGATGGTGTTGCTATAGCAAGGCCACAAACCCTAAACCCTAAGAAGAAAAGGCTTACCTAGGTGTAGCTAA
>ML790829.1:72884-93146 GCA_009831015.1 Picea engelmannii
AGAGCACTGGAGCGAAGCAGGAGCAACAAAGACCATAGGAAGCGATAATAAGGTATGTTCTTTGTTCTTGCCTCCTATTTAATTCAATGGTTAGAATCTAGGGAAAGAGTCATGTTCTGTCTTGCTTTGTTCTAGATCCAGGTTGATCTAGGGAGATCGGTTAGTGTCCGCACCTACGGATTTATCCAATAACAGATGGGAGGACATTTTGGCATGGAAAAGACTGTGGAGATACTATAGAAGCATTTCTATTGGCCGAAATTACGCCAGGACATCAACAAGTATATTAGGTCCTGCACTACCTATGCCATTTCCAAACCAACCACTAAGAAGCAAGGAATGTACACCCCTCTGCCTACTCCCGACTGGCCATGGGAATACATCTTGATGGACTACATGTTGGGCCTTCCTTCAACCAAGTAGGGAAATGACTGTGTTTTCGTGGTGGTTGATCGGTTTTCTAAGATGGCCATCCTAACAACCTGCAAGAAGAATATTACATCAGAGGCCGCTGCCAAGCTCTTCTTCGAGCGAGTGTGGGTACACTTCGGGATACCACAGACCATCATATCATATTGGGACAACAATTTCCTAAGCACATTCTAGTCCAACCTCTAGTGACGGTTGGACACCAAGATCACCAAATCCATCGCCTTCCACCCCCAAATCGATGGCCAGACAGAGGTTGTCAACATAATTATCCTACTTATCTTGCGCATGTACAACTCTAAACATTCGTGCACATGGGATGAGAGTTTTCCCTATGTTCAACATAGCTACAAAAAATCCCTTCATACCTTGATCGACCACAATCCCTTTCAAGTGGGGTTGGGATTTCAACCATTGGGTCCCATTGATGTCACGTTGTCCCTTGCATCCACACGGGCATAATCATCCCATGCTCAATCTGAGGCTAACAAAGCCACCAAGTTTATTAAATGGATTCAGCACATCCAACAACAAGTCCATGATATTTTACAGAAAGCCAATTCTAAGTACAAACAACGCCATGATTAACACTGAGTGCCACACACGTTTCAGGTGGGACATAAGGTTTGGTTGCATTTGCAGAAATAACTCCTTAAAGGACCCCATCGGAAGCTTCGTCCACTTTGATATGGACCTTACACCATCACCAACATTGTGGGTCACAATGATTTTGAGCTAAGTAACCCCCCCCTTCCTTGGCATGCACCCAATGTTCAATGTGGACCTCCTTTGACCATACTTCCCACCATTATTGGACACATCAAAGATCGTAGATAAATTGACATCCAAAAATCTCAATCCTATTTGCATGGAACATGTACCCATTGATTAGATCAGGGACACTCAATTTAAGGGCACTCACCAACAAAGGATCCATCTTTATTGAGTTGTCAGAGCATAGTAGCTCCTGCACCAAGGCAAGTGGCTCACCCGGGGCCTAGTTCAACAAGAGTTTCCCCATATGATGGTGGCACTCAATGCAATGGAGATGATTGCTTTCTAATGGGGGAGGATTGATCCAGGTGGATATCGGTGGCCACCCACCTATTCCACTAGCTCAAAGAACAATTTCCATTTTGGGATTTTGTTTACAGTTTTTCAGGTCCCAAACTTCCAGAGTCGTTTTGAGACCCTAAACGATGTTTTTGGGCTTGACAACGACTAACATGTAGTTGGAGGTAGATTATAGGCCAAACATAATATGTACTCCTTGGCTATACCTTTGCAACTGTGTATCGAGCACCCCAAATGGAGATCGTATGCAAAAGTTAGGCACTCGATAAGTTGACGTATCATCTACCCTTGTCGAAGCCCACAAACCTTTTGGTGTTTCATCTCTCGGGGTTAGGGTTTTGGATGTTTAGGGTTTTCTCATTTATTTTTTATGTTAAAAAGGACTTTGGAGCCTCATTGTACTCATCTTCTTGCGAATGAGTGTAGCCGTCACATCCCTTCTTAGAGATAAGCTGCCACCATTCGAGCAAGTTTGTTTCAGTCTACATTTTTACATTTTGAACAAGTTCTCTGTATTAATAGAAGTCGAGTTTTAATGTATCTCTGTGTATTTCTTTGCTATACATTGTATTTATTTTTTTTTCCATTTACAAATCCGAATCAATTTAGCTAGTGGTAACCACTGAACCCATTGAGATTGTCGTTCGAATGTGAAGCATCACAAATATGCTTCCAAGCACTTGTTGAACACTTCAATTTGACCATTAGTTTGAGGATGATAGGTAGTGTTGAGATGCAATTGGGTGCCCTGGAGCCTGAAAAATTCTTGCCAGAAGTTGCTTGTGAAATTTGGATCACAGTCACAGACAATAGAGTGGAACATTCCATGGAGTTTGAAAATATTGTCCATGAGAACTTGAGCCAATGTGGAGGCTTTGAATGGGTGTTGGAGTGCACAAAAATGAGCATATTTGGAAAGGCGATCAACCACAACCATGATGACTGATTTATTGCTAGATTTGGGTAATCCAACAATGAATTCCATAGATATATCAGTCCATATATCATGTGGAATAGGGAGAGGTTGTAGTGTGCCTATATTTTTATTGTTTCCCCCTTGTTGTGTTGGAAAGTATCACATTCAACCACAAAAGTGCGTATGTCCTACTCCATGCCTTCCCAGAAAAAAGAATGTTTGATCCGTTCATATGTTTTGTGAAATCTATAATGCCTTGTTGTTGGTGAAGCATGAAGTTCAAAAAGCATAGTGGATTTAAAGTGGGAGTGTTTCCTAAAATATAGGCGGCCTTTATAGCGAAGTTCCTCATTTTTCCAAGAGTATCTTGGAGATGCATTAGTGTCTTGTTTCAATTTTTGGATCAGGCTAGAAAATTTTGGATCTTGAACCATTCCCGACGAACCTCCTTTAACCAGTTGAAAACAATGAAGGAGAGTGAAAAGAGGGATCCATACTCTTCATATTTCCTGGAAAGAGCATCAACAATCACACTCTCTTTTCCCTTCTTGTAAATGATCTCATAATCATAGCCGAACATTTTGGTCAACCATAGCCGAATGTTTTGGTCAACCACTTTTGTTACTTAGGGGATGAAATTATTTGTTCCAAAAAATATTTGAGGCTACGATGATTATTTTTAATTTGGAAGCGTTTCCCAGGAAAGTAATGAATCTAGATATCCACCACATGCAAAATAACAAACATTTCCTTTTCATAGATGGATTTCCCCAAATGTCTCTCATAAATTTGTTTACTAGTGAAGGCCAATGGTTTGCCTTCTTGCATGAGAAATTCCCCAATGCCTTTCCTAGAGGCGTCACACTCCAAAATAAAAGTCTTTGTGAAGTCGGGCAGGGCTAGAAATTGAGTTGTACACATAACATATTTCAAATCTTTGAAGGATTGATCAACAACCGTATTCCAACTGAAAGCATTCTTCCTAAGGAGGGCAGTGAGTGGGGCTACAATTTTGCCATAATTCTAAACAAACTTTTAATAATATCCAATTAAACCCAATAAACCACACAAATTTTAAATAGTTTTACAGTGGGGCCAATGCTTCATAGCTTTTATTTTCTTAGGATCCAGACGAACACCATCCTTACCAACAATACGGCCCAAGTATTCTACTTCAAAATCTCCAAAGGCACATTTAGACTATTTGAGAAAGAGTTGATGTTGAGACAGTAAATGTAAGACTTGATCCACATGGGCAAGATGGGCTTGCCTAGTTTTACTATAAATGAGGATATCGTCAAAGAAGACCAATATGAAATGATGAAGGAAAGGGTGGAAGACATGATTCACGATGTTAAGTACCTGAATAGATTTGAAGACAATAAGCCAATATCAAGAAGAATAATCCAAACCATTCACCAAAATACTGAACACAAGAAATAGAGAAAACCCTTGAGGTAGGGTAACACCATATATTATTCCTTATGGAAGGAATGCACTCCTCAAGAAATACTTGCTTGTTAAAGTGACAATATTTTTCACTATGCCTCAATACATTGCTTACACTTCTTTATATAGCTCTCTCTATCTCCTAAGAACCTTCTAGAGAGCCTTCTCACATTTATTATCTCTAACTACCATAATGGGTCTTATTTAATAATATAGTGGACCTAGTCCACCTTACATTGAATATACATAACCACATTCCCATTCGATACCTCCCTAGGTACCCCATTTTACCTCCCTAGGTATACTACATTCCATCCCCCTTCACATGTTCCGTCCTCGAAACACGAGAAGAAACCATACAATATGACCGACTAAGAAATGTAGTCAACTGGTACCAATTACGACCTTTCATCCATCACAATGGAAGATGAACATGATGTCCAATTGCTACCTTTCCACCTTGATCTTGATTTGCGTCATGCCTGTGTTGCCATGGGATTGTTTCACTAGCTTGATGTATACCTGCAGTGTCGATAGCCCTCCATGCACCTCTTGATCGGTTTCCTTTCTGGTTCCCTGCTGGTACATAAATGTGTTGAAGATCACACCCTTGCCTTGATGACTATTATTTCTCTATATGACGTGGATGGCAATATACAACAACTGCAGGAATCTGTTCTTTTTGCTTCAAATCTGTAAGACATTTTTCCTTTGAGTCAATTACCTCCTTGAATTCATTATTGTGTCCTTCCTATTTCTTTGCTTCATCTCCTTCAATATACTCTGCCTCTGATTCAACTTCAGACTCTACAATAACTTCTTTGCTGGCCATCGTGGGCCCATATTTCTTACTAAGAGACACATCCTGCAAGGTGATTTTGTTCTTCTTGTACCAAACTTCAAAAACTTCTTTTGCACATTAATATTAATGGTACCCACTGATTCTATCCAAGGATATCCCAAAACAATATCCACTTCATCCATATCCATAGCATACAAATTTGAATGCAACACATATTTGTCCATGGCAATCTTCAAATCTTTAAAAATTTGAACATTTTCACCCTCAACCTCTGTGCTTTGAACATTCTTTGCAGGAACATTTTCTCCTCTTCTTTGGCCAAGGAAAGTGCTCTTATACCAATTATCAAGTACCTGAATAGATCTGAAGATAAATCTCAAAATAAACCCACAATATCAACAAGAATAATCCAAACCATTCACCAAAATATTGAACACAAGAAATAGAGAAAACCCTCGAGGTAGGGTAACACCATATTGTTGACCAAAATTTGGTCACCTATATGTTCTCGCTCCTGGAAGAATAATAATAAAAAAAATGATATTGGAAGATGAAGATTTTTGAACTATTATATGTTCATTGCATAGCCCTCGGTATCAGCTTCGCCATCCATTTTGCGGAATCAAAATAAGAGTCTCCATGACCAAGATACGCATACTTCTGTCCATAAGTCCAATGGAGGTATTACAATAAGAAATATGAAAAATGTTCTAAGTGACATGTTCTCTCCTCTCCTTTCCGTTCACCTCTATTCATTCTCTCATTCTATACTTAGTCTTTTTTCCCATTGTCTCATGACTTTCATATTCCCCTTACCATTTTCCACACTTAACCATTTTCCATTATTCCTTTCCACGTTCATATTCATTTCCCTTTTCCTTTATTTTCCTATTTCATTTTATTTTCCTTTCCATATTTCACGTGGCCTATTATATACTTTTCAGACTTAGTTTTATTTACTATGGCTTACTACGGGTTCGCGGGTTGGTGATATTTCTTAAGAGTATGTGTTACCTCTGCTACCCTCACAATGCACTTTGACTTCTACCACCTTCATAATGCACCCAACTCTTTTTACTACTCTTTACTATGTAACTTCTCCAACACTTACCCAGATATATGAGTTACCGCTTGTTCATGGATTCACGGGTTGGTGAGGGTTAGTGATGTTTATTTCATGTTATATGAATCCGACTGATTCTCAAGACTTAGAATATTTTACAACTTCTTTTTACTACTATTTACCTCTCCCCTCCACTTCACATACACTTAGAATTTTTCACACTCAATTCTTACTATGTATTACCGCTGATGACTTCCTCACCTACCTCTGCATTCACGTAAACCCACGAACCCGCCATATTATTTTAATAATATTTTTCCTATCCTAAGTTATATGAGGAACATATCCAAGTGACACATGGAAATTTATTAACCAATGAGATACATCCACATTGTAGTTAATGGATGGTGCCACATGGCAACTAATTAATGGAGACATGTGGCATCATACAAAAAGTGACACATGGCATGATTTTATTGGATGACATATGGAAGATTCTTATGGGCAGATTGTTGGCCCACCGAGTGATGACATGTGGTAAAATTTGGTTGGGTGACTCATCATTGCTGACTGGGCAGATTGGTGGTTGACTAGGCATACATAATTATTATTATATTCAACAATTTTCCAAGGGTTGAATCCTCCAAGCTCCGTAGTTCTTTCTCTTCTTGTG
The DNA here is from genome assembly GCA_009831015.1 of Picea engelmannii. Taxonomy (NCBI): domain Eukaryota; kingdom Viridiplantae; phylum Streptophyta; class Pinopsida; order Pinales; family Pinaceae; genus Picea; species Picea engelmannii. Next base: position 79,291 of record ML790829.1, read on the forward strand.
TTTCTTGCTAAGTATATCAAACACTTAGTTTTATATATCTTAAAGAATCTAATATCTCAATGCATGTGGGATAGAATTTCAATCCAAAAAGTTGAATTTTATGAAGGGAAGCACGAAATTCGAGGGCCAACATTTGCCCATCAATTTTGATCAACGGTGGTTGAGCGTTGATCTTGTGGAGGCCATAACTTGATCTTCGGGTGTCAGAATCGTGCAAAATTTATACCGTTGGAAAGGTATTTCAGCGTAGAAGATGGTGGTAGATGTTTCAGGTACTTAAAGATGATACATTTTCTCATAAATTAAAATATCAGCCAGCTATAGTTTTTAATGGGTTTGCGTGACAACTCAACTTCACAAGCTCATATCTTGAGATCCGGTGACGGATTTAGGAAAATTTATATCATTGGAAAGATGAGATGATTAAGAACACAATCATCCTCTTTTAGTGGAGAATTAATTAAATTTAAAAAATAAAAGTTTAATTAAAAACTTTTATTAAAAAGGGAGAGGGATCCATTTTCAACATACATATATTAATGATGTGAGTTCATTAATGAGAAATTAATGAGGCATTAATGAAAGGAAATGTTCCAAGAAAATACTTGTACGAGAATTTCTAGAAGGGAGAAACCCTAACTGCTCAAGCAGTTAGAAAATCTCTCCTTAAAAAGAGGAGAGAGGCTTCATCAAAAAGCAGGAAGAATCAATATTGGAAAAGGGGCAGGGAAGAAGATCAGAGGAAGAAGAAGGTACATCCATGGATACACAATAAATATTCTGATCAAAAGAAAGAAATCTCCATTTCCATTTTTTTTATATATTCTTTTACACCACTTCTCATAGTTTTATGCTCGAATCTCAAAGTTGGGCACAAGGTTGAGTTGTTGAGTGTTCTTCTTATATTCTTCTAAGATCTTTTATTATATGATCATGGAGTATTTTGCAACCACCTATATGGCTGTCAAATATTTTGTAATGAAAAACATCTTTCATAAATAAAACTGCACAAAGAATTGCTTCGAGGTTGATCTCGACTGTGTTTTGTAACCCTGTTTTCAAAATTTAAAATATTTGAGGTTGACCTATCAAATTATCTTTTGATCTTGATTGCAATACTCTCTTAGAATTATTTGAGATGATCAAATCATTCTCTCCTATGAAAAATATATCGATGTATATATATATTTTTAAGAAGATTGTGTGTGATGTTGATCACAATTTAATTCTAATGTTGAATCCCTCCTTAAATCTTTTCTTTTGTTGCACATAAAGATTGTACTCAGGTTATTGAAGAACCATTTTATTTCATAATCTCAATCAATAAAGATTTAGGTTCATCTACCTAGCACTCTCCTAATCCAAGATATCACATATATCTCTTTTAGTCCAAGAGGAGTACCACCTCTCTAAAAATGAAGGGGGACTAATGTCCTCATGAGCTTTCCGTTTCGGTCCTGATGGATTCAAGCGTCAACACATATATTATTCCTTATGGAAGTAATGCACTCCTCAAGCAATACTTGCTTGTTACAATGACAATATTCTTCACTATGCCTCAATACATTGCTTACACTTCTTTATATAGCTCTCTCTATCTCCTAAGAACCCTCTAGAGATCCTTCTCACATTTATTATATCTAACTATCATAATGGGTCTTATGTAATAATATAGTGGACCTAGTCCACCTTACATTGAATATACATAACCACATTCCCATTCGGTACCTCCCTAGGTACTGTTAGAGTTTAAGCTATTATTAGGTTTCTTTTTAATTTACTAGATAACCATAGCATAGATAGGATCACTGAGAGAAACATAATCACAAGAGACACATCATTTATCCTAGGAAAACCTCACGGGGGAGAAAACCCAACAAAAACTTCCTTAATATAGATAGCCAATACAATGCCAAGAGAATAAACCAAACACTACAGAAAGTCCTCTCCCAAGTAATGCGCCTCTCTCTCTTCCTTCTTCTCCAACTGCAGCTCCAAACTTGCACTCTGGATGATCGAATGAGTGAGTGTACAAATGAGGCGCTGACCTCCTTTATTTATACAATCTATCAGGTGCTAAAAGGAAGTGTCTTTTCACTGGCAGGGCTGACTTCTCTTCCTGGGTGGTTAGAACCACTTTAATTTATTCTGGGGACCGACATCTCATTTTGCATATTACAATTAGGGCTTGACCAATCCGCAAAAGGGGATTTGGTCATTTACAACTCCCGACACGATCAATCCACAAAAGGGGATTGATCTAATGAATAATACATCGATAATAAATAGAATACTCTTTGCAGTTACAATGTTTCAACACTCCCCATTAACAAGAAGGGTATTCTACAACAACATCAGGTGAGAGAGAGGGCAACATCATCAACAACATCTGGGACACTGACTGGGCGTATCTATAAATCATCAAAAGTTTTTCTCATCATCAATATCATCAAGAACACAACACAAAGGCTGGAGCATCATCAACATTAGCACTAGGCTAAGAGTCTTCAGCATGAAGTTGTCATCACAACACGAAGTTGGCTACACAATATCATCAACACAAAGCTGACATCACAGTACGAGACTGGCAACACAACATCATCGACATGAATCTGGCATCATAGCACGAGGCTGGAAAGACATCATCAAAACACGAGGCTTGCAACACATCATCACAGCTCGAGGTTGGCACATCATCACAACATGAGGCTGGCACATCATCAACACGAGGCTAGCAACACAACACTACTCCCCCTTTCGAGGGAGGTCCTTACGGACTACACCAAGATTATCTCGAAAGTACTCAAAATTTACACGAGATAGAGGCTTGGTCAACACATCAACAACCTGTTCATCCATGATAACATACTGGAGCTTTATGGCTCTCCTATGCACCATATCACATATGTAATGATATTGGATCTCTATGTGTTTTGACTTGTCATGGAGCACAAGGTTCTCTGTCATCTTTATACAACTCTGGTTATCACATAAGATCATGGTTGCTTCCATCTCTAGATCAAATAGACATGTCAACAACTTCCAAAGCCATATGGCTTCACAGCTGGTGGAACATGCATCAATGTATTCTACTCCTGCCGTGTTGAGAGCAATGATTGATTGCTTCCTACTCTTCCACGAGATCATGGCTGACCCCAGATTGAAAAAACATCCTGAAGTGCTCTTCCCATCAGAGACACTTCCATCTCAATTTGAATTAGTATAACCACTCAATCCGAAGTCATGATCTCCATCATAATTAAGACCACAATCTAATGTACCCTTAAGGTACCTCATCACATCTTTTGCAACAACCAGGTGAACACGTCTGGGCTCTACCAAAAACTGACTCAAGGTGTTCACAACAAAACATATATCTGGCCTGGTGTTCGTCAGATACATCAACAATCCAATGATCTATCTGTACAACATAGCATCAATCAATTCTGACGAAGTATCAACCATGATCTTCAACTTTGTTTCCATGGGTGTATTCATGGACTTGCACTCCAACATATCAAATCTCTTTAGTATTTGAACTGCATACTTCCCTTGGTTAAGGAAGATCCTCTATGGGCTCTTCCAGACCTCAAGACATAAGAAATAGTGCATTAGGCCAAGGTCCTTCATCTCAAATTCTGCAGTGAGCTTCTTCTTACATTCATTGATGAGATTTTCTTCTCTAGTTAATAATAAGTCATCCACATATAACAACAATATAACAGGCTCATCATTCATAACCTTGAAGTAAAGGTTAGAATCAACTTTACTCTTGGTAAAGCCCAAGCTCATCAGAAAACTGTCAATCCTTCCATACCAAGCTCTAGGAGCTTGCTTCAATCCATACAGAGCCTTCTTCAACTTGCACACATGAGTCTTCCTATATTCAACTTCAAATCCTTGAAGTTGTTCTATATACACTTCTTATTCAATGACACCATTCAAGAAGACTGTTTTCACGTCCATCTGGTGTAACTTCCACTTCATCTTAGCTGCAAGGGCTATGATGGTTCTGATTGAAGTGTATCTGGCTACATGAGCAAACGTCTCTTCATAATCAATGCCTTCCTTTTGAGAAAATCCATGAGCAACAAACCTTGCTTTATATTTCTCAATACTTCCATCAACATCATGTTTTATTTTGAAACGCCATTTGAAAGATACCACATCCTTGCTCTTCGGTCTGGGAACTATTTCCCATACATCATTCTTTATGATGGTTTGGTATTCTTTTGTCATCTACCCATTCTTTCTTCTGAATGGCTTCTTCAAAGCAGGTAGGCTCCTTCTCTAAGAGATCACACATCAAATCCATATAACTGGAGAATGGATTTGGTTTCTTCACTGGTCTCATGGTTCCTTCGGGGACACCATACTTCTATCCATCTTGAATAAGTTCCCTTGCCTAGGCTGGCTTTCTCTTGTGGGAGATCATCATCTGGGGAGGTTCTTGAGATTCTACTATGTCATGATCTTCTAGAATATCCTCATCAGGGGAAGCTATGACTTCCCTCACTGGTTCTGCAACTCTTGGAGCTACAGGTTCCTCTTCATATACTTCTTCAAGCTGAAATCTTCTTGATTTCTTGAGTGATACATCTTCATCAAAGGTTACAACCCTGTTGATCTCAATATGATGGTAACTTGGTATATAAACTATGAAGGCCTTGGAGACCTCACAGTATCCAACAAATATTCCCTTCTTTCTTAAGGGTCTAGCTTGGCTCTCTTCTCTTTTGGAATATGTACAAATACTAGGCAACCAAATATTTTGAGATGGCTTACTTATGGCTTATTTCCAGAGAACATCTCTTCAGGGGTTTTGAACCCAAGTGCACTATGGGAAAATATGTTTTGTACATATACTGTTGTTTTTGCTACTTCTGCCCATAAGCACATTGGAAGATCTTGATCATGGATCACGGTCTTCACTACTTCCATTATAGTTCTGTTCTTTCTTTCTGCTACACCATTTTGTTGAGGATTGTAGCGAGTGGTGAGCTCCCTCTTGATCCCAACATCTTTGCAAAAGTTTACAAACTCTTTTGAGGTGTATTCTCCTCCATTATCTGATCTGAGTATCTTGATCTTTCTTTCAAAAACATTCTCTATCAAGGTTTTGAATTCCTTGAATTTAATGAACACTTCATCTTTTGATTTCAAAAAGTAAACCCAGGTTTTACGAGAATAACCATCAATAAAAGATACATAATAGACATACCCACTGATGAAGGATGATGGCATTGGGTCACACACGTCTGAGTGAATGAGCTCTAGGAATCCTTTTGTTTTACTGTCTCCCTTCGGAAAAGGGTTCTTGACGTTATTTCCTTCTGCACACCCATTGCACACACCTTCATGGCCGACCTTGAGTTCTGGTAGACCCGTGACTGCCTTGCTTACATAAGGTAATGCCTTGTAGTTGATGTGGGATAATATTCTATGCCAAAGTTCACATGGATTCTCAATGGAGTGGGTCATGGCTGCTTCTGAGTGACCCTTTAGCTTATACAAGCCACCTTCTTCTTTTCCAATAACAATTGCTTCTTCCATGGTTTTTCCTTTGGCCCACATAAGAACTTCTCCATCTATGAAGGAAACTCTTAAGCCTTTCTTTTCTAAATATGAGATCGAGAGTAAGTTCTTTGTCAAACCTGGTCCAAATAGTACATCCCTCATCTTCATTGGGTCCCTTGAATTAAGCTTGTAATTTGATTCTCCTACTTCCTTGATAGGATATTGATAATCATCTCCAAGTGTAACTTTATGAGAAAACTTCTTTTCTGAAAGGAAAGAGATAATATCTCTTTGACCTGTCATGTGCTTGGAAGCACCACTATTAATGAGCCAAGTGTCCTCACCAAGTGATACTGATCCTGAGAGGGAAGAGATTAAGACATATTCTTCAATTCGTTCTTTTATCATCTTTGTGGGTGGCTCTTCATCTTCAACTGCATGGGCATGGTGCCTCTTGTTTTTCCTCTTGTATTCTTCTCGTCTAGCTGGACAATGTTTTGCAATATGTCCCATCTTGTCACAATGGTAACATTGGTAGGATGAGAAATGTTTTTCTCTTCTTTGTCCTTTCTGAAACTTCTGGAATCTCCTTGGTTGAGATTCTTTATGTATGAATTTGTTTTGGGGGTGAGACTCCTTATGAGTTTCTTTCTGGAAGTAAGACTTCTTTCTTCCTCCTTTAGTGTTAGTAGCTAGGGTTTGATATTCATCTCTTGATAGCAAAGCTTCTCGGTTAGCTACTCTTAATTCTTCTTGAATACATTCTTCCCAAAGACTATCAAATTGTAGCTTCTCCTTTCTGGCACAAATAGTTTGGATGAATGCATCCCAAGGTCTTGTGAGACCATTAAGGGCCATCATTATGAGTTCGTCTTTGTCTATAGTATCTCCAATTGATTCTAGTTTTTCTTTGAATTGTGATATTCTGGAGAAATGTTCTTGGATTGTTTCTCCTTTTTGCATCCTTGTATTCTTGAGTTGAGTTCTTAGATTCATCTTTCAATTTATGTTCTTTCCTTCATATAATTTGGCTAGAGAATCAAACATTTCTTTTGGAGTCTTCTTTGAAGACACTTGAGGAATCAAGTGATCTTTGATAGAATCTGCAATGATTCTTTTGGCCCTAATTGTGTCCTTTTGGTGTTTTGCTTTAGCTGCTGCAGCATCAGCGGGTTCTGGTACATCTTCTTTAATGAATCTTGCTAGGTCATTCTCTTCAAGAATGAGTCCAATCCTATACTTCTAGGAACAAAATTTTTCCACACCTTCTAGGCTCTAGCTTGTCAACAAGCTTAGTGCTTGCAGACATCTTTTACCTGGAGCTTGGAAAAATGACCAAAAGAATGAAAATGCTCAGAATTTAATTTTGAACTACCAGGAGGTGTGTTTGGCTGAGTCGAGTATCCTAGTGTGGTTAGATTTCAAAAAATCCAAATTTTTCCCCTTCAAACTTGACTAGTGGATTTATGGACTGGTGCTTCTATTTTTCTGGTACTTCTGGTTTTCTGGTACTTCTGGTTTCCTGGTACTTATGGTTTTCTGGTACTTCTAGTACTAGTGAAAACTAAGGTTTCACTTTTCGAGAGTTCTATCCACTGAAAAGGTGCGTTGAAGATGCCAAAGAGTTCCTTAGGCTAGGGCGCACTTTTCTAGATGACTTTTGGGCTGAAATTCCTCTTCAATAAAAAGCCCTAATTTCCTTGTACGACAACAATGGCGTTTTTATTTTTCCTATGAAAGATGTTCTCTTCAACTCAGCTCTTATACCATGTTAGAGTTTAAGCTATTATTAGGTTTCTTTTCAATTTACTAGATAACCATGGCATATATAGGATCACTGAGAGAAACACAATCACAAGAGACACATCATTTTTCCTGGGAAACCCTCACGGGGGAGAAAACCCAACAAAAACTTCCTTAATATAGATAGCCAATACAATGCCAAGAGAATAAACCAAACACTATAGAAAGTCCTCTCCCAAGTAACGCACCTCTCTCTCTTCCTTCTTCTCCAACTGTAGCTCCAAACTTGCGCTCTGGATGATCGAATGAGTGAGTGTACAAATGAGGCACTGGCGTCCTTTATTTATACAATCTAGCAGGTGTTGAAAGGAAGTGTCTTTTCACTGGCAGGGCCGACTTCTCTTCCTGTGTGGTTAAAACCACTTTAATTTATTCTGGGGGTCAACTTCTCATTTTGCATATTACAATTAGGGTTTGACCAATTCGCAAAAGGGGATTTGGTCATTTACAATGCCCGACATGATCAATCCACAAAAGGGGATTGATCTAATGAATAATACATCAATAATAAATAGAATACTCTTTGCAGTTACAATATTTCAACATGTACCCCATATTACCTCCCTAGGTATACTACACAAAAGGCCTTGGAAAGTGCATAGTGCATTACACAGGCCAAAGGGCATGATGAAGAACTCATAAAAACCTTCATGAGTATGAAAGGAAATTTTCGGAATATCGACCTCCTTCATACATGTCTAGTGGTAGCCAGAACGCAGATCGAGTTTGGTAAAGAATTGAGTACCACTCAGTTCATCCAAAAGGTCATCAGTGATGGGAGTGGGAAATTTATCTTTGACGATAATTTTGTTGAGGGATTGTGTTGAAGTTTAGATTGGTCACAATCCAAATAACAACCTCACGAGGATAAAATCCCCCTGCATTTTTATAGAGGTGGTACTCCTCTGTAATTGTACAAACGATTTAGTTTGATGTTCTTGGATTGTACTGCCAAATGGGAGAATGCTAAACAACAACCCCCAAATCTTTATTGCTTTAGTTTATATATAGAACGGTTCTTGATAACCAGATTGCTCCTTAAGTGCAATATTTGCTTGGAAATGGACCAAGCAACTTCTTGACAATAAAACAATGAAGAAATGATTCAATATCAAAATAAATACATGCTAAACTTCATTATTACAACCCTCTAAAACACATGCAAAGAGAAGGTGCAACCATATCTTCTCACAAAAAAAACAATGAAATGGTGTTGATCATTCCAAAGAACTTTAAATGAGTTCTACATTCAAAACTGAAAAGAATTTGATGGGCATACTCCAAAAATATCATGTTCAGAAATCCCAAAGCCTAAGAAATCCTTAAAGTTACACCCCAAAGTAGTTATCTGTAGAGTTTCATAAAAGATATTCAACAATACAAAACATTTTAGCAAACCAATTGACTAATGCTCAGAAACAAAGCTTGCCAAATCTAAAGACTAAACCTCCATGAATCATTTAATTAATCATGGCTTACATTTATCAATCACATATATGGATGTAAAATACTCCATGATCTTTTTAGATAAAGAGTCTTGGAAGAATAAAAGAAAGACACTAAAAAATATCATCCTTATGCTTAGTTCAGAAATACAAGCATAAAACCTTGAGAAAAATAGTGTAGAAGAAGGAGAAGAAGGAGAAGAAGAAGAAAAATGTAGATCTTTATTTACTGATCAAATACTTGATTGCATGTTGATGGCTGAAAACACTATCTTGATGATCTGAACCTTTGATAATCCAACTTTCTAACCCATGCTGATGGTGCTCTCTCTCTTTTAAAAGATGCTCCAGATGTTTCTTGAAGTAGTTAGGGTTTTGTCCTTCTAGAAGTTTCCACACACTTTATTTTTGGAGTAAATCACTTTAATTGATGCTTTATTGAATTCTCATTAATGAATTTATATCATTGGAATTCTTTCATCCAAGTGGGACCCATTTCATATTTAATAACAATCATTTAATAAAATTTTATTTCCAAATTTTCAAGTTGATTGCCTTTTAAAAAAGTGGACTGTGTTTTATTTTTCTGATCATGATAAGTGACTTCTCAGCCATGGAAATGATTCTAAGAGAAATATTCATCATTCCATATTTCTAACGAGTCCTCTTGAGCGAAATTTGGAGTTCTGGATCTCAAGTTATAACCTCTTGAAGTTGAGGTTTCAAACAAATTCACCAGTAAGTCATGGAAACACATTGCCTATTCTTTTAATTTATGGGATAATTATGGCCAAACTCAGCCCTTGAAACCTATCCCATTTTCTTCTTCGTCGAATTACCTTTCCAACGAGGTATGGTTTTCCCAAAATGGTTGTCTAGATCTTGATTTATGAGCTTTGGAAAATTGTTGCTTAATAGTCGTCCATCTAATTCGTGGATCAATCTTAACCCTTGATTAAAATTTGCCTCTTAAATCCCATATTCATTGTGGTTGTTGAGAATCTAGTGTTTATATTGTAAAGATTCCCATGTCATTAATGTGAAACAAAAGGAGCTTATGGAGGCCGATCCTTAGGAAAATTCGTTACTTAGTAAAAATTCTAATGGCCCAGTCATTGCCCAGTCAACACTAAGCCATTGCCTAGTCAATGCCCATGTGTCACATTGTAATTCGTTTTCACATGTCTTAGTATCATTGGTTTCCACGTGTCTCAATTAGATAGGGTTCCATGTGTTTCAATGTGATAGGAGGAATACAACTTAGTAAAACATGTTAACTTTGGAGAGTATGGAAGATGAACGAGAGGGGACGTGAAGTATGGTGGGTTCGAGAGTGAGGAGAGATACCATGATGGGAGAGTGTGGTAAGAGTGGAGTGTCGCAGCGCTGTGGCTCTGCGGGGGTGAGGGGGTATGTGGGAGAGTGAGAAAGGGGGAACGAAAAATATGTTAAGTAAGGGGAGAGTATGGGAGGAGGATGAGAGGGGAGGGGGAATAGGGAATGCCAGGGGATTGGGTGTAGGGAGTGAGTGAATGAGAGGGGATTGGGATCGAGTGTAGGGAGTGAGTGTAGTGAGAGGGAATCGGGATCAGGTGTAAGGATTGAGTGAATGAGAGGGGATCAAGATCGGGTGTAGGGAGTGGACGAAGTGAGGAAGGGGAAATGTGTGTGGTCTTGCGGGAGGATGAGAGGAGTGAAGTGGAATATATAAATAAGACTAAGGATGGTGGAATGTGGGAATAAGAATTGGAATATAGGAATAAGACTATATAAATAAGATTCATGGTATATGAGATAAGAAGAGAAGAAGACTAAGAGACCAAGCGTGGACTAGTGTAAAAGAGACTAAGTACGAGATGAGAATAGTAGATGAAAGGAATATGAAATTAAAAGAGAGGAAACTGAAAGTATCGAGAGATAAATCAACTGTGTTTCACATGGAAGAAATGCTCTTTTATGGGAGATCAGGTAGTTGAACAAAAACGTGGATATCTTTGGCATACAGACTCGGATTTTGATTTCGTCAAATGCACGATGAAGTTGAGATCAAGGGATACACCATGAGCTTATGATCATTCAAAATTTGATTCTTCTGGTATTATTCTTTTTATTATTCAAAGAGAAAAAATTCAGGATGACCAATTTTTTTTATCAACAACTAGGTCTAACTGCGGGACAATGACCTCCTTTGGGTTGTTGAGATCACTAGAATCAGACAAACTGCCTTCTCCATTGGGCTATGGAGTCATATTCAAATACTATCTCCATCTATCAACTATTTTACTATGAAAAAATTTGATTGAAGAAATAAAATATGTACAAAGAAGATCTCTCTACCCTATCCTACTTGGAGAAAAGGGACACTTTTCAAGTGTAAGTAGATTTCCAATGGATCCATTCAACCATCTGTTTGATTTATGGAATGAAATCTAGAATTGGGGAACATATCGGGGATGATATGAAGGAATCAAGATCACACCCAAAGTGTATTGAAATAAAATTGAGTCGGATGTGCCCACAATCTGATTGCATTGCTTGGCTAACAATTCTTTGGAAGCATGATTCAATAAAATCAACTCTCGATGGTCGCTCATGATTTTTGTTGTCTTTAGTTGGATAAGAAGTTTTCCATTTGAAAAAAATTTCGTCTTTCTCTTTATTCCCAATCATATTCAAAATTCTTAATTCATTGGCAATGTCTTGATAACATTCTTCCTTTATGAAATGATCATGTTTCCATGATGAGGTTGCAAAGATAAATTGTTGTTGAACATTTGTAGAGAAATCTAAGGCTATATTTTGTAGTTCACTAACAATTTCATTATCTTCAAAAATAAAACATATCACCCATGGATCCTCTTGTTGCAAATTCCCTTCTTTTGATGCTTGGAAAATATATTCTTCATTAAACTCTGCTTTAGACAAGCAATCAACATCACAAGAGTATGATGTAATGTGATGATTAATTCTATTCATCCAATGTTTGCATTCTTATGGTGGCTTGGTGTAAACTGGACGTGCCATTTGAGAATCTGCTGCAACATTTTCATCATGATTATATTGAATGAAATCCTTGTGTCCATCAAGTGGAGGTTCTTTAAATTAATCTTTAAACTCATTACGATCATTACTCTCAAATTGAGCACATAAGAGATTAAAATTTCATTCCAATGGAGCATGTAGAGGATGATATTCTTCTTGAATTGAAACTTTAGGTTTCTTATTTTCTATTTCAAGAATAAGATCTAATTTTTTTTTTCACATGTTTCATCACTTTTTTTTTCTAAATCCACTACTCCATTGTCTTGGAGCAATATTGAGAACTTTAATAGGTTAGCACTGGTTTCATGAACATTTCTTTCAATGACTTGAGCTTGATGCATTAATTCTTTGTAGCTACACTTTCCCTCTTGATTCAATAAAAATCTTAGATTCATGGGCAAGGAATTTTCATAACAAATAAAAATAATGACATCATTTGGAAACATTTCTTGAGGAATCTCATGAAGAAATTTTATGAATATGAAAATGAAATCTTTGACTGTCTCTTCCTCGTTCATATGGATTTCAACCAACTTCAAGAAAAGAGAATACAAATCTTTCCTTGAGAAGTATTTCTCAAGGAATACATTTTCTAATACATCCCAACTAGTGATGGTTCTGGGCAGCAATGAATAATACCATTCACTAGCACTTTCCTTTAGAGTTAAGATAAATAGCCGGCATGCAACATCATTATCATCCACATTATAAATCTCACAAGCACTATCAAACTTAATCAAATGTTTCTCTGTATCCTTTGAAGTATTTCGAAAGAACACGGGGAATTTGTCCATGGAAATATCTGGCAAGGGATGAACTTCTCCTTACAAATTGAGTGGACTTCTGTGCAATCATTTCTTTCTTTGGGTACCTTCTCCCTTTAGTGTAGCTTGAACACATTTTGTTGGGCTTGATGGAGAAGGAAAAATTTCATCACAAAATGAAAGAAACTCCTTAAGAGGAATCTTCATATAGATCTTCTTGAAATTCTTGAATCTTTTTGGTGGAATCAACATGACATCTTTCTTTAAAATCTAGAGTTTTGATGATGGAGTTGTCAGGGAGATCATCCTCCTAAATATTGGATGGTTCTTTGGTTCTATGGAAGTTGTCACAACTAATTTGTGACTAAAACTTCAATAATATGTCTTCAAGGCCATTTAATGCTCCTTGAACAAGGTTTTCAAGAACCCAATTCATCTTGAATTAATATCTATATCTTCTTTCAAAACTTCAACTAGAAAGCTTCTAGTTTTCCAATAATATCTCATCCTATAAAGTATCATATTTCTTGAAAACAAATCATTCCCTAGTATGGTTGCCAAAAATGTTGAAGTTCATATTGGTCACAATCCCAACAACAACCTCACGAGGATAAAATCCCCCTGCAGTTTTATAGGGGTGATACTCCTCTGCAATTGTCCAAAAGATGTAGCTTGATTTTGTTAAGGTCCTAACCCGCACATAGGTAGATCAATGTATTTAGATGTAATAAAGGTCAATATTAATAAGGCCTTTCAATAAAATAGAATAAGGCGGATGTAAGAAGACCTAATAGAAGCTTCCGCTTCTAGAAGGATCTTCCTCTAGATGCTTCTCTTAATAGACATATTTAGTATAAATAAGGGTCGAGGGTATGAAAACCCTAGATTGGAGACTATTGTAATAGAGCGCTGCTCGACTGGAGGTTGCCCCCTCGAAGAGGCCTGTGAACATTGCTTTCTGAATCAAAGTGCTATTTCAGTTGTTGTTCTCATATTATTTCTGTGTTGTTGTGGAGATTATGCTGGTTATATTACTGTTATTCTGCCATTTCTAGCATTTTATTTCTGTTCTGTGTATTTATTATATCTGGTATCTTGAAAGTGGTATTAGAGCACTTTCCTTGGCATAAATTGTGGGTATTTTTTTTTTCCAGGGTAGAGACGTATTCCGGTGTCTTTAAGCCACAGAGATCTGTCGTTACGCGCATAAACCCACGGTTGAGGGATTCATACACGCAGGAAATACAAGTGGTTCTTAAGCGCACATCTGTTGGCCACCCTTGTA
>ML790829.1:94191-128429 GCA_009831015.1 Picea engelmannii
GGCTACTAAAAAATCTAAAGAAGCACAACAAATTGTTTCCTCTCAAAACCGTAAGCCTTCCTTTATCCCTCGCCCTAAACCAGTAAACCCCACTACTCCCTCCGCCCCATTAAAGATCCAAAAATTGACCAGGGATGAAATGGATGAACGCCAACTCAAAGGCCTTTGTTATAATTGTGATGACAAATATTTCCCGGGCCACAAATGTAAGGAACATAAGCTTTTTATGGCCATCTCTGAGGATATTCCGGAAGAGGATGTTGACACTCCCCTTGTGCCCGATTCACCAGAAATCACTGACATAAACCCTCCCTCCGACCCTCCCGAAGTGGAACTGATCATTTCCCTCAATGCTCTCACTAGCTTCTCTGCCCCCCAAACCCTCAAGTTAATCGGTTACATCAAGCACCGAAAGGTCATCATTCTGGTTGATAGTGGCAATACCCACACTTTTATTCATCGCTGCATTTCCCAAGAAACCCATTGCTACATCCATGCTGTCAACAATTTCCAAATCATGATTGCCAATGGTGGTTCTATGAAATATGGCGGGCGCTGTGAAAATGTGCGTCTCCAAATCAGTGACTACCACCTAAAATCCTATATGTTTGCTATTGACATGGGTGGTTGTGACATTGTGTTGGGTGTAGACTGGCTAAGGACTTTGGGTTCCATTCTCATGGATTTTCAGAACTTAACCATGCAATTCGACCAAGGAGGCCACCAATATAAATTCCAAGGCATCACTGCTGGTTCACCTGAGGTCATTAGTTCTCATCGCATGGAAAAACTGCTCAAAAAAGGTCATTTTGGTGTCATTGCCCAACTCTACACCGTACAAGCCACATAGACACCCCCAGTGCCCCAAGACCTCCAAGCCCTCCTTTCTAAACATCAAACAATATTTTCCACTCCCCAAGGACTCCCTCCTTCCCATGGTGTTCATGATCATTCCATTCCCCTTGTCCCAGGAAGCCTTCCCCCCAATATCCGTCCATATCGCCATCCCTTTGCACAAAAAAATGAAATTGAGAAAATGGTCAAGGAACTCCTTACTACAGGTGTCATCCGTCCTAGTACGAGCCCTGACTCTTATCCCGTCATCATGGTACTGAAGAAAGAAGGTTCTTGGAGAATGTGTCCTTACTTCCGTGCTCTCAACAAACTGACCATCAAAGACAAATTTCCCATTCCTGTCATTGATGACCTCCTGGATGAATTGAGCGGCGCCCAATTCTTTACCAAACTTGATCTTTGCTCGGGCTATCACTAGATACGTATGAAAGAGGCTGACA
Organism: Picea engelmannii; assembly: GCA_009831015.1. Classification (NCBI taxonomy): domain Eukaryota; kingdom Viridiplantae; phylum Streptophyta; class Pinopsida; order Pinales; family Pinaceae; genus Picea; species Picea engelmannii. The sequence goes on from ML790829.1 coordinate 95,487, forward strand.
TTCCCAAGACCACCTTTCACACTCATGAGGGCCACTATGAGTTTTTGGTCATGCCCTTTGGCTTGTTTAACAGCCCCTCCACCTTCCGGAGCCTCATGAACCATGTCTTCTGCCCTTTTCTCAGTCATTTTGTCTTAGTTTTCTTTGATGATATCCTCATCTATAGCAAAACCTGGACATACCATCTTACTCATGTGGATCAAATTCTCCACCTACTCTCTTAGCACCAACTTTTCCTGAAACAATCCAAATGTGCTTTTGGTGCCTCAGAAGTAGAATACTTGGGTCATCTGGTGGGAAAGGATGGCGCCAGGGTGGACCCAAAAAAGATTGAAGCTATGCAAGACTGGCTGCACCCAAAGACTCTCAAAATATTGCATGGATTTTTGGGCCTAACAGGGTATTATCGCAAGTTTGTTAAGAACTACGGAAAGATTGCAACACCTCTCACGACTCTCCTAAAAAAGAACTCTTTCACTTGGACTCCAGCAGCTGCTCAAGCTTTTCAAACCTTGAAGACGACCATGTGCACCACTTCGGTTCTGGCCCTTCCCGATTTCACAAAGACCTTTGTGTTGGAATGTGACGCCTCAGGGAAAGGAATCAACGCTGTCCTTATGCAAGAGGGTTGACCTTTGGCCTTCACCAGCAAGCAACTGTCTGAAAGGAATCTGGGCAAACCCATTTATGAAAAAGAAATGTTGGCAATTCTGCATGCCGTTGAGCTGTGGCATCCTTATCTCTTGGGGCAACGCTTCCAAATTAAGACCGACCATCAAAGCCTCAAGTACTTTCTAGAACAACGCATTTCCTCCCAGGAGCAACAAAAATGGGTGACTAAGCTCTTTGGATATGATTATGAGATCATTTACAAGAAGGGAAAAGACAATGTCGCGACGGATGCACTGTCCCGAAAATATGAAGACAAAGGATCCCTTTTTTCTCTTTCCTTCATTGTACCCGATTGGCTCCAAGCTGTGCGCCAGAAATGGCTTCAAGATCCCAAAAGTTCGCATCTAATCCAGCAACTACAGAACAAGGCTCCGACTCCCCCAGGGTACTTCTGGCTCTAGGATGAGCTTCGATACAAAGGCTGCTTGTATTTAAGTAAACAATCCAAGCTCAAATCCACGATACTTTCTGAGCTTCATGCTACACCCACAGCGGGGCACTCAGGGTTCATCAAAACATATGACTGGGTCAAATGTTCTTTTTTCTGGGATGGTATGAAACAGGGCATTCGTAAGTTTGTCACTGAATGTGAGGTGTGTCAACGCAACAAGGGAGAAACAGTCAAATCTCCGGGCACCCTCCAACCGCTTCCGATTCCCCCTACTCTTTGGAAGGATATCTCTAAGGACTTTATTATAGGCTTACCCAAATCGATGAATAAATCAGTCATAATGGTGGTGGTGGATCGCCTTTCCAAGTATGCTCATTTTTTCGCTCTTCACCACCCATTTACTGCATCCAAGGTGGCACAAATTTTCACGGACCAGGTCTTCAAGCTTCATGGCATGCCACACTCTATTGTTTCTAATCGTGACCCAACTTTCACAAGCAATTTTTGGCAAGAACTGTTTAAGCTACAAGGCACACAATTGCATCTCAGCTCAGCTTATCGTCCCCAGACGGATGGTCAAACGAAAGTTGTCAACAAGTGTTTGGAAACATATCTGAGGTGCTTTGCCTCTAAAAAACAACACTAGTGGGCTCAATGGTTACCCCTAGCCGAATGGTGGTATAACACTACATACCATACAGCCACTCGCATGACTCCTTTTGAAGTGGTATATGGACAGGATCCACCTTCAGTTCTCTCATACTTACCGGCTACCTCGAAGGTTCATGCGGTTGACCAAACACTTACAGTCCGAGAGGATATCCTTCGTACCCTTAAAGAGAACTTGGTCATGGCAAGGAATCGAATGAAGCAGCAAGTAGATCAAGGTCGCTCCGAACGTCAATTTGCAGAAGGGGATCAGGTGTTTCTGAGACTGCAACCATATAAGCAAACTTCCCTTAAGGCTGAGCATTGTCAGAAGATAGCACCCAAATTTTATGGCCCTTACATAGTTCTCAAGCATGTGGAACAAGTCGCATATCAGTTAGCTCTACCCAGTCAGTCGAAGCTACATCCTGTTTTTCATGTTTCATGCTTGAAGAAGGTGATTGGAACCAGGTGCCATATTCAAACCAACCTTCCAGAGTTAGCTGAAGAAGGATCCATTTGGCTACAGCCAGAAGCAATTTTGGACCAGCGTGAGCATTGCCTGCGTCAGAGAACCATCAAGGAAGTGCTAGTACAGTGGAAAGATATGACTCCAGCAGATGCCACTTGGGAACTAGCTACCATTCTGTAGCAGTTTCCACATCTCAAGCCTTAAGGACAAGGCTGTTTTTAAGGGGGTGGACATGTTAAGGTCCTAACCCGCACATAGGTAGATCAATGTATTCAGATGTAATAAAGGTTAATATTAATAAGGCCTTTCAATAAAATAGAATAAGGCGGATGTAAGAAGACCTAATAGAAGCTTCAGCTTCTAGAAGGATCTTCCTCTAGATGCTTCTCTTAATAGACATATTTAGTATAAATAAGGGTCAAGGGTATGAAAACCCTAGCTTGGAGATTATTGTAATAGAGCATTTCTTGACTGGAGGTTGCCCCCTCGAAGAGGCCTGTGAACATTGCTTTCTGAATCAAAGTGCTATTTCAGTTGTTGTTCTCATATTATTTCTGTGTTATTGTGGAGATTATGCTGGTTATATTACTGTTATTTTGCCATTTCTATCATTTTATTTATGTTCTGCGTATTTATTATATCTGGTATCTTGATCTTGCAGATTTTCTTGGATCAGACTGACAAATGGGAGAATGATAAAAAATAAACCCCAAATCTTTATTGCTTTAATTTATATATAGAATGGTTCTTGATAACTTGATTACTCCATAAGTGCAATATTTTCTTGGATATGGACCAAGCAACTTCTTGACAATAAAAAGATGAAGAAAGGCTTCAATATCAAAATAAATGCATTCTCAACTTCATTATTACAACCCTTTGAAACACATGCAAACAAAAGATGAAACCATATCTTCTCAAACAAAAAAGAATGAAATGGTGTTGATCATTTTAGAGAACTTTAAATTAGTTCCACATTCAAAATTGAAGAGAAATTGATGGGCATAGTCCAAAAGTCTCATGTTCAAAAATCTTAAATCCTGAGAAATACTTAAAGTTACACCCCGAAGTAGTTCTCTTTGGAGTTTCATAAAAAGATATTCACCAATATAAAGCATTTCAACAAACCAATTGACTAATGCCTAGAAAAAAGCTTGCCAAATGCAAGGACTAAACCTCCATGAATCATTTAGACAATCATGGCTTACATTTATCAGTCACATATATGGTTGTAAAATACTCCATTATATTTTTAGAGAAAGTGTCTTGGAAGAATAAAAGAAAGACACTAAAAAATCTCAATCTTATGCTCAGATTAGAAATACAAGCATAAAGCCTTGAGAAATATTGTGTAGAAGGAGAAGAAGAAGAAAAATGGAGATCTTTATTTGCTTATCAAATAATTGGCTACATGTTGATGGCTGAAAACACTAACTTGATGATCTAAATCTTTGATAATCCAACCTTCTAACCCCTGCTTTGATGGTTCTCTCTCTCTTTTAAAATATGCTCCCAATGCTTCTTGAAGTAGTTAGGGTTTTGTCCTTCTCGAAGTTTCCACATGCTTTCTTTTTGGAGTAAATCACTTTAATTATTGCTTTATTGAATTCTCATTATTGACTTTATATAATTTAAATTTGTGCCTCCAAGTGGGATCCATTTCATCTTTAATAAAAGTCATTTAATAAACTTTTATTTCCAAATTTTCAAGTTGATTTCCTTTTAAAAAAGTAGACAATGTTTTATTTTTCTGTGCATGATATTTGACTTCCAAGCCATGGAAACCATTCTAAGATCATTCTTCATCATTCCATATTTCCAACGAGTCCTCTTGAGCAAAGTTTAGAGTTATGGATATCAATTTATAGCCTTGGAAAGTTGAGATTCCAAACAAATTCACCAACAAGTCATGAAAATAGAACCGATTATTCTTTTAATTTATGGGAAAATTATGCCCAAATTCAATACTTGAAACCTATCCCATTGTCTTCTTTTTCAAATTACCTTTCCAACGAGGGATGGTTTTCCCAAAACGAACCTCTGAATCTTGACTTATGAGCTTCGAAAAATCGATGCTCAACAATCGTCCATCTAATTCGTGGATCAATCTTAGCCCATGATTAAAATCCGCCTCTTAAATCCCACATGCATTGTGGTAGTTGAGAATATAGTGTTTATATTGTAAAGGTTCCCTTTCCATTCATGTGAAACAAAGGGAACTTATGGAGGTCGAGCCTTAGGAAAATTCACAACTTAGTAAAAATTTTGATGGTCCAGTCATTGCCCATTCATTGCCCAAACAACACCAAGTCATCGCCGAGTCAGCGCCCATGTGTCATAGTGTAATTGGTTTCCACATGTCTTAGTATCATTGGTTGCCACGTGTCTCAATTGGATAGGGTTCCATTTGCTTCAATGTGATAGGAGGAATAAAACTTAGGAAAACATGTTAAGTTTGGAGAGTATGGAAGATAGATGAGAGGGGAGGTGAAGTATGGTGGGTTCGGGAGTGAGGAGAGATCACAGGATGGGAGAGTGTGGTAGGAGTGGATTTTTGCGATGCTGTGGGTATGCAAGGCTGAAGGGGTATGATGGAGAGTGAGAAAGGGGTAATGGAAAATATGTTAAGTAAGGGGAGAGTATGGGAGGAGGATGAGAGGGGAGGGTCTGATTGTTGGACACACTGACCTCACTGAGAGGGGGGGTGAATCAATGTAGGGGTCTTTTCACAACTTCTTTATAAAACACCTTTGTTAGCAATCACTTCAATATTCATTACTTTCATTTGTAACTAGTTGTTTCTATGTAGTCATATCTCAATAGCAAGCATCATCAATAAACCATCACCATAAAGAACATAATGCACATAAGATATATGTATAAGTTTCTTTTGTATTACAGACTACAATCCTTGGGGTTTATCTTCATCAACTAAAAAGAGAAACAACTCCACAAGAGCACCAAATCTCAATGCAAGACTCAACTTGCAGAACTCAACACCAACTGAGATGTGGGAAACCCAATCCTTAAGTACAAGACCCTGCTTGTGGACATAACCAAATATGTCAATAGGTACACTACCTGTCAATAGTGCAACATTCATATGTACACACCCTTTCTATAATGCAACACACGTATGTACATGCCCTTCCTTTTATCAGCCTACATACACCTTCATAAACTAGGGTTTTTGAAACTTCAACCTTCTGGACCTTCAGACCCTTTCTGCCTCTGTCATATCCACTTGTGACCTACCTCTGTAATTTGCCTATCACTGCTCAATTTGTACTATCACCAATCACAAACATATCTATACCATCCAACAATCTATGCATGCTCCTCATGCATACACAATCACAGATCATGGATATCTCACAATCAGAGTAGAATTGAACTACTCCACCAACTAGCCACCATCTACCATATCCGAACATCACAACAACCATACAAATAATTCTTCAAGAATTCACCATACCATAAGCAAGTCTAAACAAAAGGACAATATTTTCCCATACCAGAACCTCTGTAGTAGATCTGAACCTGTAGAATGTTGATATGGAACTTGCTTCAGACTTCAAGACCCTGGAAACAACTCTCACTCAAGTTTTCATGTCCTTTATGAAATGTACGCTAACTTTTCATGTACATCCTGCATATGTACGCTACCTCTTCTATTTTCAGCCCACGTATGTATGCTACCTTTTCACTGTCAGCCCGCGTACGCCTTAGAAAACTAGGGTTTTCTGAACCTTCAAAACTTTCTCCATCAAACCTTAGACTTACGAAACTTATGATACATCCATGAGTACCTGCAATGAATCTTTCACCATCATAGATATTCAATATTCTCAAGAGATACACTCATAAGATACCCTTTCTCTCTTATTTATACTTCTCCAAGTAGCTTCCTCATCTAACCAACTCTAACCAACTTCCTTCTTTTTGGGGCTAACCCACTTCTAACCACTTGTCCACTTATAACTACTTTCTACACAAATAATAACTTCTCCACTTCTAGTTGCAACTAATTTATTTTTAATTGTTTTCTTGTTGTAACCACTTAACCCATTATTAACCACTTTGACTAGCCAACTTTATTCTAGGACATTCTAGAATAATTTGACTTCTTTGACCTTCTAGGGGCTTCTAGACAACACATGAGGGTTCTCCAACTTCACATGGCCATAACTCTCTAACCGTGAGGAGTTATATGACATTCTACATATCATCGGAAATGACATGATAGGCACTATCCACATAGAATAGTCTCACTGACAAATTCACTTATATTCATAACATTATTCCTAAAACAAACTTGGGTTCCCTAACCACACTGCTAGGATGACTCGACCACTTAACCATTTGGACTTCACAAAGCATCTTCCCGTGAGGGATTTCACCATAAGGGGACCACTTTGGAGTTCATCCATTTGGTACTTCCTATCAACCATGATAAGATAACAATCATCAACCTTTACATGAACCCATCTATACATCAATCCATATGGAACATTAACCCATGACAAGACATCGCTATGACACCTCATGACATTATCCCTTAGACATCAATTATATCTATGCCCACATAATCCAACAATCAATACATCAATTATACAATGAAAATACTTGACATCAACTCTTTGACATCAATGAGAACATAGTGCAACATAAGGTACAAGATCTATTATAATAGCCAAAAAAGAAATATTGCAGAGAATAACAACGAAACAACACAGTAGATGAAGCCACAACACCAAAATAATACCTTTATTGATAGGAAACAATGTTCATTTTTCTCTTTGAGGGGGAATCCTCCAGTTGAGCAACGCTCTATTACAATAATTCTCAAGACAAGCTATCAAATATCTCCTACTCTTATTTATACTAATTCTATCTTCTAAGGAAACTTCTAGAGGAAGATATTTCTAGAAGCAAAAGCTTCTATTAGGTATTCTTACATTGACTTATTCTCATTTATTTAATAGGCCTTATTAACTAATGTCGGCCTTTATGACTTAGACGATATATCATACTAACTAATGACCCACGAAGAGGGGTTAGGATCATATCCTAACATGCCCTCCCCCTTCAAAAGTAGCCTTGTTCTCAAGGTTGAAGATGCAAAAATTGTTGGAGAATGGCCGATGGTTCCCATGTCGTATCCTCTGGTGATGTGTCCTTCCACTTGATCAACACTTCCTTGATAGTTCTCCAACACAAACGATGTTCACGTGCATTAAATATGACTTCTGGTTGGAGCCAAAGGGAGCCGTATTCATCTAATTCAGGAAGGATGGTTTGGACCCCGCAATTTTGTCCTACCACTTTCTTTAAATAAGAAACATGGAACACGAGATGGATTTTGGAAGTATCTGGAAGGGCCAATTTGTAGGCCACTGAACCAATACACTTGATTATCTGATAGGGGCCATAAAACTTGGGTGCCAACTTGTGATGTCCCTATGCTTTTAAATATGTTTGTTTGTAAGTCTGGAGTCTGAGAAACACCTAATCACCTTCCTGAAAAACCCGTTCTGAATGACGCTGGTCCACCTGTTGCTTCATGTGATTTTGAGCCATATGGAGGTTATCCTTCAGAGCCGCAAGGGTGGTTGTCCTACCTTGCAAAAAATTATCAATAGATTGGACCTTTACTGTGCCTGGAAGATATGTAGTGAATGTAGGTGGTCATTGGCCATACACCACTTCATATGAGGTCATTTCTGTGGCTGTATGATATGAAGTATTGTACCACCATTATGCCAAGGGAATCCATTGCACCCACTGGTGTTTTTTGTCAGAAGAAAAACATAGCAAGTGGGTTTCCAAACATTTGTTGACCACTTCCATTTGGTTGTCAGACTGGCGATGATAGACAGTGCTCATGTTCAGTTGGGTTCCTTGCAATTTAAACAACTATTTCCAAAATGTGTTGGTGAAAGTTGGGTCACGATAAGACACAATAGAGGTGGGAATGCCATGCAACTTGAAAATATGATCAAGGAAAACTTGCGCTACTAGTGTCGGTGTGAAAGAGTGGGGTAAGACATAAAAATGAGCATACTTGGAGAGGCCATCAACCACCACCATGATGACTAACTTGTTCCCAGCTTTAGGGAGGCCCACTATAAACTCCATGGAGATGTCCGTCCACATAGAAGATGGAATGGGTAGGGGTTACAGAGCTCCTGGAGACTTTATGGTTTCACCGTTATTGCGTTGGCACACCTCACATTTAGTGATAAAGAGAAGGATGTCCTTCTTCATGCCTTCCCATAAAAAATAACAACGTGCACAAGTATAGGTCTTTTGGAAGCCAGAGTGGCATGAAATAGCAGATGAGTGCAACTCATTTAATAGCCTCAGATTGAGGGTTGAAGATGGTGACAAAACCAAGCGATCCTTATACGCAAGAATACTGTGTTTCCAAGTGTAGCTGAGGGGAGGATTAGGTTCCTCTTGAAGTTGATGAATTATCCTGGACATAGTTGGGTGTGTTAGCCACTCTTGTTGTACTTCCTCAATCCAATCCAGAACAAATAAGGATAAGGCAAAGAAGGAGCCTTCCTCATCATGTTGTCATGACAAGGAATTCTCCACTATATTGTATTTTCCTTTTTTATATATGATTTCATAATCATAACCCAACATTTTGGTCAACCACTTGTTCTGTTCTGGGGATGATAACCACTTCTCTAAAAAATACTTCAGACTATGGTGATTTGTTTTGATATGAAAATGGTGTCCCAAAAGATATGGTCGCCAAATGTGCACCACATGGAGAATGGCCATCATTTCTTTTTCATACGTAGATCTATCCAAATTACAACCACTCAATGCCTGGCTAGTAAAGGCTAGAGGTTGACCATCTTATTAAAGAACTGCGCCAATACTAGTGCCAGAAGCATTCGATTCTGCCACAATTTTTTTGTTGAAGTCAAGAGCTTCTAAGATTGGAGTAGTGCACATGGCCGACTTTAAATTTGTGAAGGCTTGCTTGATGACAGGTGTCAAATGAAATGATTTCTTCTTAATAAGGTTGGTCATGGGCTTAGCAATTTTTCCATAATGGTGTACAAAATTCTTGTAATATCCCGTGAGACCGAGGAAACCCCGAAGGCACTTTAAGGTCATGGGTCATGACCAATATTGCATAGGTTGTATCTTTTTAGGGTCCACTCTTACCCCGTTTTGACCTACAATGTGTCCCAAGTATTCCACTTCGCTGGCCCCAAAGGAACATTTGGTCTTTTTGACAAGCAATTGGTTTTCCTGTAGAAAGAGAAGGACTTTGTCCACATGGAGAAGGTGGGCATCCCAAGTGTGGCTGTAAATGGGGATGTCATCAAAGAAAACTAGGACAAACTTTAGAAGGTAAGGTTTCAATATTTTATTCACGAGACTTTGGAAGGTGGATGGGGCAATGCAAAGGCCAAAAGGCATGACCAAGAATTCATAATGTCCTTCATGAGTTCTGAAAGCAGTCTTTGGAATATCTGCCTCCTTCATCCGGATCTGGTGATAGCCTGACCGAAGGTCTAATTTTGTGAAGAAACATGCACCCTGGAGTTCATCCAATAGATCATCAATGACATGAATGGGAAACTTATCCTTGATGGTCAGTTTATTCAGGGCATGAAAATCTAGACACATGCGCTAGCACCTTCTTTCTTTAAGACCATCACCACTGGGGGCACATATGGGCTGGTACTTGGGAGAATTACCCTTGCCTCCAGTAATTCATGTACTATCTTTTCTATTTCATTTTTTTTAGCAAATGGATACCTATAGGGGCGTACATTGGGGGGTTGATTTCCTAGAAGGAGAGGGATGCTATGATCATGCTCACTCCTAGAAGGAGGTAAGTCTTTTAGAACCTCAAAAATCCGAGGGTACTTGTCCAAGATTAGTTTCAGGATAGGGGGGACTTCACTAGAGGTATGATTAGTGACCTAGATGACATTAAATTGAGAAATCACACCATGGTGCCCTTTCTTCAAAATTTTTTCCATCCTATGAGAGTTGATGATTTCAAGGGAGACACCTTGGAGGCCTCGCAGGGTATAGGGGCGAGACTCTTGGGTGAAGCTCATGTATAAATCTTGGTAGTCCATTATAATTGGTCTCAGGGTGTGAAGCCATCCCACACCCAATAAAATATCACAACCAACCATGACAATAGAGAACATGTGAGTTTTTAGATGATAATCACCCATTTGGAGTTTGACATTCTCACAACGACCCCCACACTTCATAGTACCACCATTAGCTATGAGGATTTGAAAATTAGAAACTGGGTGGACAATTCAATGGAGATCTTCAACGAACCTATGATGAATAAAATTATGGGTGCTACCACTATCTATCAACACCACAAATGACCTATGTTTGATGTAGCTCTTGATCTTCAATGGCCATGGGGCCGAAATACCCAAGAGGGCATGAAGAAATATCACAGGTTCTGGTGGTTCCACATGTGTTGCAACTAAATCTTCGAGGTGGACACTTGGTTAGGAATCCTCTTGGTTAGGAGCCTCATCTAATGGGATGTCTTCGGAGGAAGTGGAAGCTGATGCATCAATCTGGAAGAACTTTTGTTCACGACATTTATGGCCTGACGAAAACTTGTCATTACAGTAATAGAAAAGTCCTTGCTTGCGACGTTCCACCATTTTTGCTGGATATACCTTTTGGAATTTCAATGTTTGTGTCAAAGCTGATGTAGCCCTTGGGTGAGGATGATTGGGAATTGCAGTGTGCAGGGGTTGGGCCTGAAGAATGGTCTCCACTTCCTTGGCTAATTGACATGCCTGTAACCAAGTGATGCAACCAAGTGATCAAATGATGCATAGAAACTTGAGCCTTAATGGTGTCCTTTAAGCTACTGATAAAACATTCAAGATAGAAATCATCTGATAAGCCCTCAATGTGGATGGCCAACTGTTTAAATGCTATGATGAAGTCGATCACATATCCTGTTTGTTTCAACTTGATGATTTGGCCCAAAAAATGGGATTCCTTATCAAAACTGGCATAAACTACTTTCGTGAACATGGTCCAAGTGGGTAAGCTTGGATAAAATTTCTTATGCCATTGCCACCATTGCCATATTTCTTGATCCAAGTTCAACACCCCCAAATGGAGTTTGGTCTCATCATCCCTAATATCATGGAGGGAGAAGCACAATTCCATTTACGAAACACATCCTGTCGGGTGAGATCCATCAAATTTATGCATCTCAAATTTGGGCACCTTATTCCAGGAATGTGGAGGACCCCAACGAGAGTGGGAAGAATGAGGATTCTCAGAATGGGAGGAGTGAATATCCTTAGAGTGGGACTCAGGGTGCTTCCCCTTGATGAGTTGCGTCAATGTGTTGAACTTGTCCTCGAGGGATTCCTGGAATTCTTGGCTGATCTAGGGGATCAAATTTTGCTCAAAAATCAAAATGTTAGGAATCGCTTCAAAATAGACACCTGCATAGGCCTCATCCTCATGATCCCAACACAACTTGAACGGGTTCAAATGGACGTTCTATGAGCAAGATATCATGTTCTGTTCATTTTTCCAAACAAACAAAATTTTGCTTACTGTGTAGTCTGTACAGTCTTTACAGTGTTGATGTGGAAACTGACCGTACAGAACATATGAATGTACAGTGACGTGGAAGATCAGTTGGCATGCTGATTGGGTAGGCTATGTGGCAGACAGGTGGGAAAGTCAGCTACTAACACGTGTCATAGTTGTTGGCAAGTTGTATGGTGCCATGTGGCCCAGTCATGGGCTGTCACATGGCACCCCTCCAGTGAGTAAAATGGACGAAGTTTCGAGGGTCGAACCCCCGACCTCCAGATGGCATGTCAAATATTTGGCAGGGCTTGGGCCACCAGCCCTCCCGTGGTGTTACTAAACCATATGGTGTGTTTGAATTTATTTGAATTAGAGTTATGGCTCAGGCGGTGGACTAAAGGGCTGGGGCCTAGCCCCAACCCCCCAGTTGATGCAACATGACCATACAATATCACCTTTGGCGCGCATGTGGACAATCACAATAGTGTTAAGCCCTCATTCACATATTTCTTTAGCACATGACCACACACCTTTGCGCGGAGGAGCTAGCCAACGGGCGTGCAAAACTGTTAGGTCGTTGGCCACATGGGGCCATATGACCGGGTTCTCCACCGAAGATTGGGGGTTGGCACAAACGGTCCAACATTTTTGCTCATTTTGCGAGATCGTGGCGTGTGCTGGGTTTTGGCATGGAAAACACATAGAGGCCAAGTTAGTCTGACAATGGGTGCAATTTGGCGAGCAGGTACATCAAGCTTGAAGGGGAAAACTTCTAGGAGGTGTAACTTCTTCATTTTTTGGCCAAACTAGGTGCCAAAAAAGCTCAGCTATGGGTTTTTGGATGTTTTGGAGCCATTGGAGGCATCTATTTTGTATTCTAAGCACTGTAAAAGCACCTTTTTAAGCATAATGAAAATGATCCAAGGGAAGTTGGACCAGGAGATGTAGCCCAAGAGAGGGGTGAACTCCTTTATCATTTGTTGTGGTATGTGTTCATTATTGATGGTTTTTATATGTCTGATATGTTTCTCATGATTAAGTAAAAAATATTTAAACTTATGTGTTATTAACTTGATCCAATTACCCAAACACATACCATTTTTACACTTGCAATTTAAAGGAAAACAAACCCATTTCAATTTCAGATCAGTTGGTCTCAGAGCATAGGTTTGAGGGTTTGATTGTTTGTGCAAGTGTTGTTTTCTGATGCTTACAAGGTTGAAGATCATAAGAGGAGAAGGACAACTTGTGGAGCCAAGTTCTTAGCTCTCAAGAAGGAGAGTTTCACATTCACCTCAGGGTTCAAGGAAACATTCACCAAGCATGGTTCATATGGGGAGTCAAGAGCACCTTTCTTCAGAAGAGGAAACTTTCAGGAAAGATTTATTTGATATGGATGAAATGGTGAAAGTGTTATTTGATGAAAGGAATGCAATATTGTAGGGTGAAAGTTCTAATCCTCCAAAAGATGATGGAGACCATGAGGAAAACACTCCAAAAGGGAATGGAGGGAATGGTGGCACTCCACCTCCTTCACCTCCATCTTCTTCTTCCTCTAATATTTCAGAACCAACTCCTATTTCTCCAAAGGAGCATGGTAAAACTATAGCACATACTCCTTTACTTAAGATTCATATTAAATTTGAATTGCCTATGTACAATGGAGAGGTGAATGCTGAAATGTTGGACAATTGGGTTCGTCAAATAGAGGTGTATTGTAGGATACAAAGGATCCAAGATAATGAAACCAAAGTTCAGCTTGCCTCTCTTAGATTGGAAGGTGCAACACTAATTTGGTGGGAATACAAAACTCAATAGGACATGAAGAAACATGGTAAAGTTTTATCCTCTTGGAATGATTTTATTGTTGAAATTAGAAGGCAATTTTATCCATTAGCATACATGCAGAAAGCTATAATGGATTGGAAATTTTTTAGACAAGCTAAGGGGCAAAATGTATGAAGCTATACTCAAGAGTTTAGGAAAAGAGCTTTGGTTTTGGGTGTAGATTTGTCTTCACAAGATACTTTGCTCAAATACATTGGAGGATGGCATAGTTATTTGAGACATAGCATACTTATGTTTAACCCCACAAATCTAGATGAAGTATGTGTGCATGCTACTCATTTAGAAGCAAGAGGAAAGAATGTTCCTCAAGAGGGAAACAAGCAACCTTTCTTTAATGGAGATAAAGGAAAGGGAAAGTTCAAGGGAAAAGGAAATAAGAATGCTTGAGTGAGGAAAGATGAAGAAAAATTGACATGCAAGCATTGTTCTAAGGATGGCCACGATGAAGACCATTGTTGTAAACTTCACCATGAGATGAGATCTGAAAAGTTCAACAACAAAGGGAAGCCAAAGACTGTTGCAACTACCCAACATGATTTGGGTTCAGATTCCGGCGATGAGACAAAGATTACAACCATGGGATATAAAGGTAAGGAATCCATTGCTATCACTAGTTCTTCAAATTCTACCATCAATGAAACTCAACTTGAAAAAGAAAGAATAAAGCTTTTCCACATAAGGGTGATTTCAAAACATACCAAAATAAACACACTTTTTGATAGTGGTTCACAAACAAATCTCATATATGAAGACACTGTTATCACTCCAGGAAACTCTCCTAGGTTGTAAGTCAGAGATGCCTGGTAACTTAGTCTTTTGGTAACTGTTTTCTCAATAATAAGTGTGGATTTGGATCAAGTTGGATGACTGAATCATTTCTCACTCAAAACATGCATGAACACATTTAGATGGACAAGGCTTTTAACCACAAATGTTCAGAGAGTTTACAAATAAAGGGATGTATGGAGAAATAACTATTATATCAGCAGGATCACATATAAAACATATATGAATGGCCAATCACAATAATCACAGGAATACTTGCAAAGTTTTACTTATGAATGCAATGATAAGATGATAGTTATCGGGCATAAACAAGCACAACAACATGAATATAATATCCAGGTGCAAGTATAAAATAGATTAGAAGATGAAATCTGAACAAGTTATGGCAAAATAAGCTTGTATTACTTAATATGAAAATGAGAAATTTGAGTACATAATATGAAAAAAGTCTCCAAGGTCGAACCCTTAGTTCCTATTCTACCTTTAACTTTATAGCTTTACAATGTAGTTTTGAGATCCTAAAAGCATGGATCAAATATGCTAAATATAGAAAGTCAAAATTCAGTTTGCAAAAGATATGGAATGATCCCCAAAAATGAGGTCAATCCCAGATTTCATGGTCTACATATCCTGTAGAGTCATGATGCAGTGCAGAATAGCCTTCCAAGGCTGAATTATGACTCTTCCAAGAGATACAAATTCAAATTTGTTGAGGTGAGCAAGCATCCTGATTTTCTGCCTTTGTCAAAGGTACAAAAAATGATTTAAACACCTCTTCTTTCCCTTATCCATCAAAAATAGCTATTGGATCTGACTTGACAATTCAACAAATGTCCATTCAAAGAGGTTTCAAATCATTCCAACTCAAAAAACTTCGATCTGTTCAAAAATTTGGTCATTCTGGCAGTGACAGGCTTTCGGTGGTTAACCTAGAAGAATCCTGAGTGAATTATATACCGAAAGCTCTGTTTTCGGTGGTTAATGAACAATCGTCCTGTTCACCTAAACCACCGAAACTTCAGCTTTGAGAAAACTTCAAAATTTGCAAAAATGATTACCTTGATTCTTTGTTGAATGTTCAAGGTCTTTTGGACGATGTAGCCCTTGTTCGTGCAGATCTTCGAACTTCAACTGGCTGTGTGGAAGGCTCTGGTGTATCTACTATGGTTGTAGCTAAGTTGGCTAGAGTCTCCAAACCTGTTTCCTCATGTGTTGGCAATTGAGAATCTTTTAATTTCAGCCTCAGAATTCTAAGCTGTCTGTACAGCTTCATGTTCTCCCTTATCAACACCCTGTTCCTATCTTTGATCTTGTCATGCTTTTCTTTGAGGGTTTGGTTTATTTTGAAAAGCTCTGCATTTCTTTCGATCAAGTTTGTATTAGATTTTTTAATAACTCTTTCGAAGACTTCCATTTCATAGACTTGTTGCAGGAGTTTATTGATTTTCCGTGCTCTAGATGCTCTAGGCTTACTTGAAGAGGATTTTGCCAATGGTGGACTGTGTGCCTTTGGAGGATTTGGTGAGGGTAAGTTGGAACAATCGTCTACAACTTGACTAGCCTGTAAATTACCTTGTGTCTCTGCTAACTCCTGTTCTGGCTCTGAATCACTATAGGGTAGGTTTAAAGGGTTACTTCCTTCAACAGGATCCTTGGACTGCTCACCCTCAAACTATAACTTTCTTTTGATTCTTTTCTTTTTAACAGAGGATGATTCTATCGGATCTCTTGGTGGTGAGATACCCTTCCGTTTTCTATGAATGATTTTAGGAGTAATATTCTTCTTAGTGGCAGCCTTTTTACCCTTCTCCTGTTGTTGCCAATCGGTCTGGAATTCATTCCAGAAGAGGAAATAGTTCCAATCTACCTGCCTTTTCTTCAATGACTCTTTAACAATGAGAGTAATGAGTCCTTGATGAGACAATCTACTTGCCACCTTAGTGGGCTTGGCCTTGACCTGTCTAGCCATTTTCATGAGGGCTTTGTGCAAGTAAAATGGTAAATTGATGGGAGATCTCCCCGTGAAATGATTTAAATGCTTGAAGTGGTAGAACATGACTCTGTTGTATCTACCTTCACAGGTGATATAGACAAAGATTTCCTTCAGGAGAGATTTCCATTTAGGTTCCAGATAAGACATTGGTATGTCTTTTTTCCATGTAAGATCTTTGTGCAGAGGCTGTAGGGAGGACCTGAATTCAATGTTTGAAGGTACAATTGATTTGAACCAACAATCGCTTGTTCTGGGAAGACCTGTGAACTCAGCTATGGCTGCCTCATCAACCACAAACTGCTCCTTTCCCACTGTTGTTGTTCTTCCATCATACGAGCTAGGAAAAGTCTCGGACACTTGTTGATGAAAATCTGCCAGTTTTTCACAATACATATAGAATCCAGTCTGCTTGAAGAACTCAACCACCTCAGGGTGCGCCTCGAGGTACCAAACTCCATCCAATTCGGCCCTGCTTTCGGCATTAGTAAATGCTGACTGTACCTGTGATTAAGGAAAAACTTTGTGCCAAGGAGACAAAGACTCTATGATTTAGGATGACAGAGAGTATGACTCATAGAAAAGCAAACGGGACAGGGTGACACAGAGTTCGGATTGCAAAGCTCAATCACTAACCGAGTTTAGGCAACAGACTGACTAAAAACATGATGAAAATTTAGGGTTTCGGTGGGATATACATTTAAAATGAAACAATATGAGTTTTGAACCTACCTAATGACTCGACCCGACTTGATTGGTATGAAAATTGGCCTGAGAGCGATTTGCTGGACTCTAACTGCGCTCGACGATCACCACGAGAAACAAGATTATGATCTCTGGATATACGTTTGCTTGATCAAATCACGGGCTCAAGACTGTCTCAATAACTCCCGAATTCGAATTGATAATGAATGAATATCAGATCAGAGATTAATCGGGGTCATAATGGATTGTGTACTCATGACTGGAAATGGTGAGAGGCTACGTGACTAATCATTTCTGTTAGTCAGGAAACAAGCATGAATTTCTGTATCTTTGCGAGTTTTAATTTTGAAAAGACAAATGCAGTTGAAAGGACAATAGGATATCAATCTTTGGATAGATATAACAAGAACTTGCATACCTGATCTGGATTATTTTCAGCACGAAATGAGATCGGAGATATAATAAAGAAATGCACAGAAATATCATAGATATTCAATAATATAACAGAAATGTATCAGAGATGCAACCATAAACATAGATATACAGTAATACACGATTTTTATTAATGAAAGAAATGTACAGAGACTGTAAAAATACAGAGTGAAAGACTCGCTAAAATGGTGACAACTTATCTCTGAGAAGAGATGTGACGGCTACTCGCATTCACAAGAATATGGTTACATTAAGGCTCTGAAGGTCTTTTTACAATAAATGGGAATGTCAAAAGTCTTAGACATCAAAAAACCTAGCCCTAGGATATGAAGCGCCAAAAGTCATGTGGGCCTTGTTTGGGTAAGTTAGTACATCAACTTCCTGGGGTCGTAACTTTTGCATACGATCTCCATTTTAGGCGTATGATAGCTCATTGGAAAGGTATCATCGAGGATATTCATTTTTGGGGCTCAATCATGCCTTTGGCTATCATTTATAACCTCGATCTCGAAAAACCTTCATTTGGGCCCTCAAAATGGCCCCGGAAGTTAAAACCTACTAAAAATAGTAAATTGCCAAAATTGCCAGAAAGCTGTTTTGAGCCATTTGGAAAAGCTGGGTGGCCACCGATATCCACCTGGATCAATCCTCCCTCCTTAGGAAGCAATCGTCTCCATTGCGTTGAGTTCCCAGGGGAGAGGGAAAAACATTTGTTGAATCTGCATCTTGGCGAGCTGCTTGTCTTGTTGGAGACGTCGCGCTGCTCAGTTTGTGGAAATCTGTCACGAACCTGTTGCGGTTGAGGCTGCTCAACAAGTCGAGATACATGAGAGGACGATGTGCAGAAGGAATCTTTCCACTTTGCTGCAGCCTTGTCGACCTGCTTCTGTTGGATAGAAGGTGCTTGGGGCAAGAATGTAGTGGTTGCAATGTCCTTTTGTTCTCCTTTTGAACAGATTGTGAAGAAGCTGAATTTTGCAGTATGAGATACTACCTTGTGACACTTTTTAGGTGGAACAGTAGTTGGAACTACCTCTGTTATTCTATAGAGATGACCCCCCAAAGTAACAATGACACTACGGGGTTGAGACTCAAAAACAACATGGCGTCTCCACATATATGGTTGGCCCAAGAGAACATCACAGACATCCAGTGGGGCAACATCACATAATACCTCATCCTTGAAGGGTTGGATGCCGTATGACAATCGAAACTGTTGGTTGACACGAAGATCTCGTCCTTGCCGAAGCCACCCGATGTTGTATGGCTGTGGGTGTGGTGTTGTCGACAATCCCAACTGTCTGACGACCTCTGCTGAGATGAGGTTCTTTTGGCTTCCGCTATCAACAATAAAATGCAGCGGGGTCCCCTTCACCCACATCTGTGAATGAAAAAGGCGCTCCCCCTCTTCAGGATCTGTTGGTTCTTCTGGTTG
This sequence comes from Picea engelmannii, assembly GCA_009831015.1. Classification (NCBI taxonomy): domain Eukaryota; kingdom Viridiplantae; phylum Streptophyta; class Pinopsida; order Pinales; family Pinaceae; genus Picea; species Picea engelmannii. Next base: position 114,436 of record ML790829.1, read on the forward strand.
AATTGCTGCGGTCACGACAATAGCAGTGGGGTCTGTGTCAATGATTTGTCCTTCACCATTATTTTTAGAATCATATTCAAAATCAAGGTTCGGCTCTTTGTCTTTGATCTCGGCCACCAATGACTGTTTTGAGCAACATTCATCGGTGTTGTGCCAGGGGCTTTTGTGGAACTCGCACCATTTTCCAGTGTCCTTCTTTGTCTTCCTGTGAACCTTCTTTTCTTGTGTCTTCAACTGGTTTTCGGGAGACTGCTTGTTAGGGCCGTCTTTTTCATACTTTGGTTGTTGCGGATTTGTAGACCCAAATTCTCGTTTGTTCTGGTGCTTAAATTTCTGCTCAATTTTAACAGCATATCGATAAGCGACACCGAGTGATGAGATGTCCAGAAAATCCATTTCAGTTTGGATGTATCTGTGTAGAGCCCCACGGTATTTCAGAACCAAATTTCGCTCGGAGTCTTTGATACCCAGCTTGGTGCACAAGGTATGGAAGGTATTGGTGAACTCCGAAACTGCTTGGCCCCTCTTTTGCCACAGTGTGGTCCATCTCATGTACTGGTCCTCATAGTTGTCAACAGGGTAATACTGTTCTTTTACCGCATCCACAAAAAATCCCAAGTGGGATCAACCCCATATATTCCAGACTCCTCTGTGGAACTTTGCTCCCAGTAAGTTTCCCACCAATGTTTGACATGAGGGAGAGATTTAAGGAGTGCAAAGGTGATTTTTTCTTTGTCGAAAAAATTGTGAACAGAGAAATAACCTTCCAGCAGAGTTAACCATTTTTCTAGGGCTTCTGCATCTATCTGTCCTTCAAATACAGGAATATAAAAATTAACTTGTACCTTGAAAGGTGAGGTTCCTCCAAAGTGGCCGCTTGATTAAGATGCGCCTGATGCTATCAGCAGGCGTTGAAGGATGTGGGAAAAATTCTCCATCATTTTGTCCCTCTGTCGCGTGAGAGCTTGCTCAAGCAACAGATTGATAGGATCGTCTGCTCCGTCAATTTTCATTTCTTCTGCCATTGAGGGTTTCTTGGGTGTGCGAGAGCGATTGTATTCAAGAGAGACAAGCTCGAGACCCAAATTTCTATACTCGGACCTCATCGGGGACATGCACTGAAAAAAAACAATCAAGAGCAGCCTGCTCTGATACCACTGATCCGGATTATTTTCGGCACGAAATGAGATTGGAGATATAATAAAAAAATGCACAGAAATATCGTAGATATTCAATAATATAAAAAAAATGTATCAGAGATGCAACCATAAACATAGATATACAGTAATACACGATTTTTATTAATGAAAGAAATGTACAGAGACTGTAAAAATACAGAGTGAAAGACTCGCTAGAATGGTGGCAACTTATCTCTGAGAAGAGATGTGACGGCTACTCGCATTCACAAGAAGATGGTTACATTGAGGCTCTGAAGGCCTTTTTAGAATAAATGAGAATGTCAAAAGTCTTAGACATCCAAAAACCTAACCCTAGGAGATGAAGCGCCAAAAGTCATGTGGGCCCTGTTTGGGTAAGTTAGTACATCAACTTCCCGGGGTCGTAACTTTTGCATACGATCTCCGTTTTAGGCGTATGATAACTCATTGGAAAGGTATCGTCGAGGAGATTCATTTTGGGGGCTCAATCATGCCTTTGGCTATCATTGAGAACCTATATCTCAAAAAACCTTCATTTGGGCCCTCAAAATGGCCCCGAAAGTTAAAACCTGCTAAAAATAGTAAATTGCCAAAATTGCCAGAAAGCCGTTTTGAGCCATTTGGAAAAGCTGGGTGGCCACCGATATCCACTTGGATCAATACCTTACCACCTTCATGAGTTTTCGGTGGTTATTTTTTCATCATTGCACCAATTGACAACTGGCTCATGCGAAAGCACATGCTTTTCATTTTTCCTGTTGAAATCTTTTCGGTAGTTAACCATGCTTTTGCTTTTCCCTTTTAACTGCCGGGAACAAAGGCTTTCGGTGGTTAATGAGCGCGTTGCAGGCTTGCCTAAACCACCGAAACCTGAGATTCTGTCTTTTTCTTGACCAAACCAAATCAAAAGTTCTTTCTGAGCTTATTTACAGATAATAGACTCTCTAAAATACCTACAAAAATTTAGAAATAAATTTTGGACCACAACCTATCACCTCAAAAGAAAAATTTCCACCAATTTATTTGAGGAGATAACAGATACAATAAAGAAATTAAACTTGGAGACAACACCTGATCCAAAACCATACCCTTTAGGATGGATATGTGACAATGCAAAGTTGCATGTAACAAGAAGGTGTAAACTCAGATTTGCCATTACTGCAAACTTTATAGATGAGGTAGAGCTTGATGTCATTCCATTGGATATATGTGGTATTGTTTTGGGAAGTCCATATTTGTATGATAGGAGAGTTGTCTTTCATAGACATGAGAACACATCATTTGTTTAAAAATGGAGTTGAATACATTGTTAGAGCACATAAAAAGAAGATGAACATGTCACTTGTAAATCCTGGACAAATGAAGATATTAGTGAATGCTAGTAAGAATTTTGTTCCCTTGATGATAAAACCAAAAGAGAATGTTGAAAAGGAAGCCTTCCAAGGATGTGACTCAAAACTGAAATCTGATTTATACGAGGTTATTAATGCTCATGGTGAGATGTTTCAGGAACCGAAATGATTGCCTCCAAAAAGAGGAGTCCAACATGATATTTCTTTGCAACATGATTGTCCTCTTCCAAACATTGGTATGTACAAGATGTCAGTGATGGAAAATGAAAAAATTAAAAAACAAATCCAAGAGTTGCTTGACAAAGGGTTTATTCGGTCAAGCACTTCGTTGTGTGGGTCATCGATTATCTTAGTACCAAAGAAAGATGGTACATGGCGCATGTGCATTGATTTCAGAGCCTTGAACAAGATTACGGTAAAGAATCGTTATCCTCTTCCTCGTATTGATGATTTGCTTGATCAGTTAAAAGATGCCAAGTATTTTACTAAGTTGGATTTGAGAAGTGGAAATCATTAGATTAGGATTGCTGAGGGAGACACATGGAAGACAACTTTCAAAACCAAGCAAGGTTTGTATGAGTGGATGGTAATGCCATTTGGTCTTTGTAATGCTCCTGTTACATTCATGAGAGTTATGAATGATGTGTTGGGACCTTTTCTTGATGATTGTGTGATTGTTTACTTGGATGATATCTCAATTTTTAGCAAGTCATGTGAAGAGCATGTCAAGCATGTGAAATAGGTACTAGATGTCTTACAGAAAGAGGAGTTGTTCTTGAAGATGTCTAAGTGTGAATTTGGCAAGACCTCACTTGTCTACTTGGGTCATATTGTGGGAGGAGGAGAGAAGATGTGGATTGGCCCCAACCCAACAATGAAACAGAGGTGAGAAGATTTTTGGGAGCAACCCAATATTGGAGGAAGTTTATTTCTAACTTCTCTTACATTGTAGCTCCATCACATGCTTTGACAAGTACTAAACAAAATTTTCAATGGGGAGGCAAGCAACAAAATGAATTTGATGAATTGAAGGAAAATATTAGTTCAACCTCTGTTCTTGCACTTCCTGATTTGAGATATCCATTTGAGATCAAAACAGATGCAAGCAATTATGCAATGGGAGCAGTCTTGTTATAGCATGGTAAGCCCATTTGTTTTCATTCAAATTTTTTTAATGGAGCAATGATTAACTATCCTACCTATGATAAGGAATTGCATGCATTGTTACAAATTGTGAAGAAGTGGAAACACTACTTGTTGGGAAAAGAAACTATCATTCACATAGATCATCAACCATTGCAATACTTACAATCACAAACCAAGCTACAACAAGCAAGGCACTTCATATGGATGGGATTTCTTCAACAATTTCACTTGGTTATCAGGTATAAGAAGGGCATTTTTAATAAAGTTGCTGATATGCTTTCTAGGCCTATTGTTAGTGCTTTAGTTATTCTTAAGCATAATTCTATCATGCATGAGAGCTATGTTGAGCAGTATGCTTTAGATTCTGGTTTTAAAGAATTTTATGCAACTTTATGTGATTCTAACTAAGTTGAGGAATTGGACTATCATGTACATGATAAGTTATTGTATCGCCTTGGCAAGCTTTGTATTCCACATGGTAAGAGAGTCAACATCATAAGAGAAGCACATTCTTCTCTTATTGCTAGTCACTTTGGTGTAGGCAAAACAATGGCAAACTTGCAAAGGTATTGCTATTGGCCTAAGATGAATGCAAGTGTTTCAAGATATGTAAGAGGACGTTCATTATGTGCTACAAGCAAGCCTAGCAACATAAAGTTGGGTTTGTATACTCCACTTCCGGTACCTACTTGTTCTTGGGAAAGCATCTCTATGGATTTTGTAGGAGGTCTACCTATGTCAAGAAAGAATCATGATTAACTTTTTGTTGTGGTAGATCATTTAAGAAAAATGTGTATTTTGATGCCTTGTAAGAAACATGTTACAGCTGAACAAATGACACATATGTTCTTTCAAAATGTTTGAGTTCATTTTGGGTTGCCCAAATCCATTATTTATGATCGAGATTCTCAATTTGTTGGGAGTTTTTGGTCAAGTTTATGGGCACTCATGGATACCAAGATGAAAAAGAGAACCACTTTTCATCCACAAACAAATGGTCAGACATAGGTGGTGAATAGAATGGTAGTACATATTCTTCGTGGATATTGCAACACACATCATAAGCTTTGGGATGAGCATTTACACTACATTCAACATGCTTATAACCGAGTAAAGCATTCCTCAACTCAAACTTCTCCATTTGAGGCTTGTTTCGGTTATTTACCAAAGTATCCTTTATATTTTATCTTTGGGAAAGATGTGGCTATTGATGGTCATAGTGATGTTGACAAGGCCAAGAAGTTCATTGAACAAGTTCAGTTTGTGCATCAAACTGTTCAAGAACAGTTGGAAAAGAGCCAAGCCAAGTACAAAGCAAGACATGACAAGCATTGTGTTGATCACAAATTCCAAGTTGGAGATGAAGTTTGGATTTACATTAGAAAAGAGAAGCTTGAAGGAGAAGGTAAAAAACTGAAACCACTTAGATATGGTCCTTTCAAGATACTTGAAAATATTGGGAACAATGCCTTTCGTTTGGATTTTCCTCCTTATATGCATATTTATGTTGTTGTTAATGTTGAGAACTTGAGATTGTATGAGCCTCCTCTGATTGATGATCAAGGAGATCATGTTCAGATTCCATCAATTGAAGATTTCTCCCCAGATTTTCTTTTAGAATTGCATGAAGATACAATCCTTGACAGGAAGACAAGGTCTTCAAAGCGATGGGACGTTGATTACCTTCGTATTGGTCTCAAAGGCACCAATCCAAGAAAGGATAGATGGATTGATGTTGTAAAGGTGAGGGAATTGTACCCTCATCTTCAAATAGACTGAAAGTAGTCTTTTGGAGGTCCAAAATCTTCCCAATGGGGAGGACTTATCTAGGGGATCAAATTTTGCTTAAAAATAAAAGTGCTTAGAATCGCTTCAAAACAGACACGTGTGTAGGCCTCATCCTCATGATCCCAACGCAACTTGAACAAGTTCAAACAAATGTCATATGAGAAAGAGATCATGTTCTTTTCATTTTGCCAAACATGAAATTTTTTTCTAACAGTGCAGTCCATATAGTGTTGACGTGGCAGTTGACCGTATAGAGCATATGACCATACATTGACGTGGAGAATGAGTTAGCATTCTGACTCAGTAGGCTATGTGGCAGATAAGTGGGAAAATCGACTGTTGACATGTGTTATAGTTGTTGGCAAGTTGTATGGTGCCACGTGGCACCCCTCTAGTGAGTAAAATGGATGAAGTTCGTGGGGGTCGAACCCCCGACCTTCGGATGGCACATAAAATCTTTGGCAGGGCCCGTGCTACCAGCCCACCCATGGTGTTACTTAACCATATGGCGTGTTTAAATTTATTTGAATTAGAGTTATGGTTTGGGCAGCGGAATAAAGGCCCTAGCCCCCCAGTTGATGCAATGTGAACATACAATATGACCTTTGGCACACGTGTGGACCATCACAATAGTGTTAAGCCCTCGATCACATATCTCTTTAGCACATGACCACACACCTTCATGCGGAGGAGCTAGTCGATGGGTGTGCAAAACCGTTAGGTCGTTGGCCACATGGGGCCATACGACTAGGTTCTTCGCCGAAGATTGGGCGTCGGCGCAAACGATCCTACATTTTTGCCCATTTTGTGGGATCATGGCCTGTGCTAGGTTTTGGCATGGAAAACACATAGAGGTCAAGTTATTCTGACAGTGGGTGAAATTTGGCGACCATGTACAACAATATTGAAGGGGAAAACTTCTAGGAGGTGTAACTTCTTCATTTTTTGGCCAAACCAGGTGCCGAAAAAGCCCAACTATGGGTTTTTGGACATTCTAGAGTCATTGAAGCCATCTATTTTGTATTCTAAGCACTGTAAAATAATTTTTTTAAGCATAATGAAAATGATCCAAGGGAAGCTAGACCAAGAGATGTAGCCCAAGAGGGGGGTGAACTCCTTTATCATTTGCTGTGTTATGTGTTCATTATTAATGGTTTTTATATGTCTGATATGATGCTGATGATTAAGTAAAAACTCTTTAAACTTATGTTTTAGTAACTTGATCCAATTACCCAAACAAATACCATTTTTACAGTTGCAATTTAAAGGAAACAAACCCATTTCAATTTTAGATCATTGGCAGAGGGTGTTCATGGTCGTGTTTAGTGAAGTGGCCTGACCAAGTCTTCCATGGTCTGAGCATGGGTTTGAGGAGGGGACATGGGGAAAATTGAGGGAGAGTGTACAACCTAGAATAAGGATGATGGTGGGATAGGGGACCAATAGGGGGGCAAGAAAGGGGTTGGTCCATAGAAAAATAGGGTTAAAAAGGATAGGTACCATTGCGATCAGTACGAATAAAGGAATCCAATGGGATAGGTCTAAAATAGGGGGGTGGGAAAGGGGTCAGGACACAAAACAATAGGATTACAAATGATAGGTACCACTGCGATGAAGATGAATAGAGAAATCTAATGGGATAGGTCTCAGATAAGGGTGCGAGCGACCCTAGACTTTTTTTTTTACTCCTACAGAGTTATACTCTGATCTGAAGAATACTACAGTGTTGAAAGGACCAAATTCTTAACAAAAAAAAATGTGTAGTAATTTCGCAGCCAGAATGCATGAGGTAAAGTTGCACAACAATAAATCTTGTCTGTTCTATTTTTGTTTCCATCCCAAGGGTTAGGGTATTCAAGGTTTCTACAAACAAGGGTTTTCCCTATGCTATAACTCCCTGATATACGTGCGGGGTCCAACAATAGTACTCGACCCAGTATCTCTGGGCATCAACTAGGAAGGCTAGACCATGCCCTTAGACATACTACCTGACTACCCAGGTATATGAGAGTATCTTCCCGAGTGTTGTTCTCAGTGGCACTATTGCAGCTAGGCGGTCGATTGGTTTATCTACGAAGGGATTCAAGATATCTAGGCCGATCTATATACAAGTGTTGTATGATGCGCTACCACTCGAAGGGGTACCAACAAGGGTTACAAGGGTGGCCAACGATGTGTGCTTAAATATCACTTGTAGTTCCTGCATGTATGCTTCCTCGACCATGGATTTATGCTTTGAATGACAGATCTCTGTAGCTTTAAGATGCCAGAATACATCTCTACCCTGAAAAAAAATAAACCAAACTTTTCTACCAAGGAAAGTGCTCTGATACCACTTGTAAGGCACCAGATCTATTATAATAGCCAAAACAAAAATATTGTAGAGAATAACAACGAAACAACATAGTAGGTGAAACCATAACATATAAATAATACCTTTATTGATAGGAAACAATGTTCACTTGCCTCTTCAATGGGGAAACCTCCAATAGAGCAACACTCTATTACAATAATTCTCAAGACAAGCTATCAAATACCTCCTACTCTTATTTATACTAATTATATCTTCTAAAGAAAATTCTAGAGGAAGATCTTTCTAGAAGCATAAGCTTTTATTAGGTCTTCTTACATTGACTTATTCTCCTTTATTTAATAGGCCTTATTAACTAATTTTGACCTTTATTACATATAAAATATATCATACTAACTAATGACCCATGAAGAGGGGTTAGGATCGGATCCTAATAGGGTGAATAGGGAATGAGAGGTGATTAGGTGTAGGGAGTAAGTGAATGAGAGGGGATCAAGATTAGGTGTAGGGAGCGAGTGTAGTGAGAGGGAATCAAGATCAGGTGTAAGGAGTGAGTGAATGAGAGGGGATCGAGATCAGGTGTAGAGAGTTGGTGAAGTGAGGAAGGGGAAATGGGTGTGGCGTTGAGAGGATGTGAGGAGTGAAGTGGAATATAGAAATAAGACTAAGTATGATGGAATGTGGGAATAAGACTTGGAATATAGAAATAAGACTCATGGTATATGAGATAAGAAGAGAAGAAGACTAAGAGATGAAGTGTGGACTAGTGTAAAAGAGACTAAGTACAAGAATATAAGTAAGAGAAAATAATATTAGATGAAAGTAATATGAAAGTAAAAGAGAGGAAATTGAAAGTACCGAGAGATAAATCAACTCCGTTGCACATGTGATAAATGCTCTTTTATGGGAGATTGAGTAGTTGGAAAAAAACGTGGATATCTTTGGCATACAGACTCCGATTTTAATTTCATGAAATGCATGATGAAGTTGAGATTGAGGGATGCACCATGAGCTTATGATTGTTCAAAATTTGGTTATTTTGATATCATTTTTTTTATTAATCAAAGAGCAGAAAATTGAGGTGACCAAATTTTTGATCAACAACTTGAAAATCAGGGCACATGCGCCACATACCTTCTTTGTTAAGTACCATGACAAAATTAGAAGAATAAAGGCTTGTACTAGGGAAGATGACACCCACAACTAAAAACTCTTGAACAATTTTCTTAATTTCATTTTTTGTGTGCAAATAGGTGATGATAATGGTGAACATTGGGAGGAAGACTACCAGGGACAAGTGGAATGGAATGATCACGAGGGCCACAAGACGGTGGGATTCCCTGGGGGTTGTAAAAAACATATTGGTGTTTGGAGAGGATAAGTTACATGTCGAGATGAAGAGTGGGAGAGGGTTTCTCAAATGATTGAATGGCACAGAATTAGGAAATAATGCCAAAATGACCCTTTTTGAGGATATTCTCCAATCAGTGTGAATTGACAATCTTGGGGGAACTTACCATGGTGCACTGGAACTTGTACCTCTGTCCATCTTGTTGGAAGCTCATGTATAATTCCTTGAATTCCATGGTGATGGGGCCTAGTGTGCATAACCATTCAACACCCAAAACAACGTCACGAATGCCCATTTCAATAGCAAACATGTGGGATTTCAGATTATAAAGACCAATTTGTAGGTACACATTTTCACAACAACTCCCATACTTCATGGAACCACCATTATCAATCATGATTTGGAATTTATTTACTGCATGGATATATCAAAGGGTCTTCTGAGTGATTCGAAAATGAATAAAATTATGGGCGCTTCCACTGTCGATGAGAATAATGACTTTTTGATGCTCGATATATCCAATTAACTTAAGGATTTGGGGAGATGAGATAATAGTGAGAGAATATAAAGGAGGGGTTAAACTTCTGGTGGATCAAAGGGATGGTTGTTATCATTGGTCTGGGGCAGTTCTTTAGGAGGGGAAACATCACCATCATATTTAGAAATGTCCTAAAAAATGGCCATAAGAAGCTTTTTCTCCTTACATTTGTGCCCCGAAAAATATTTTTCATCATAGTTGTAGCAAAGACATCAACACAAAGTTTGATCAAGTCATCAGGGATGTCATGTAATGAGAAATAATGTTCCATTTGAGTGACCCAACCTGTGGAGTCTGAGCCATCAAATTTATTCACCTTAACTTTAGGCAGAGGCAAGTCACGAGTAAGGGGGTTAGAATGAAAGGTTATGGAATGCGATGAGTCGACGCCCTATTGGTGTGAAGGTTGTTTAGAGGAGAAAGGACCCTAGGATTTATGAATCAATGCAATCAAGGTTTTCATATTGGCAGAGATTCTATCAAGTGTAGTGATCCTAGAATTTATGGTAGCAATGTTTGAAGTAGGTTGAGTGATATCATGCTTGTTCTAAGCTTGGGATATGTTGAATGCATTTTTGAGGTTGTTGAATGACTTGTCTAGGGTAGTGATGCAGTTGTCAAAGTCTTGGTTGTGGGTGGCTATCGTGAAGCTAAGATGGTAATAATAGGGTTGGCGAGCCGCACAAAAAGGGATTATGAGAGAGTGGTATCACTGCGATTGGTGCGAAAAGATAAATCTAATGAGATGAGCCCAAATAAGGGTTCCAGAGAGGGTGGGTGGGTCACACAATTTTTTTTTATGAGGGAGGGATACCACGACGATTAGTGTGAAGAGAGGAATCTAGTGGGATAGGTCCCAAATAAGGGTGTTAGTGGGACCATTATACTCTTGTTGATCAACATTTGCTAATCAATGTTCAAGTGTCGTGGTAATACTTACTCATTCTGTATTTCCCACACTTTGTCATTTTATTTGCAAAATGTGGGTTGCAAGAAGAACCCTTATTATTATCTCAAGTCTGAAATCTTGTAATCTCGCAAGTCCCCAAGTTCCCATACTTAGTCACTTTTCCACTTTCCACCACTTCACAAGTCAATACTTAGCCATTTCTTCATTTGCGGGAGTCCTATTGTAGAAGTGAAAATCATCCCTAAGACCCACAATCCCACAACCCACAACCTCCAAAATGAACCCACCAAATTCTGCATTATGCAAAATGAACCATCCTTCTCAAACTTAGTTTATTTCACGAATGTAGTTGCGGGGGATTCCCCCTCATCTTCCCCTTTCATTCCCACATCTCGCAACCCACAATTTTGCAATCTCGAAAAAGACCTTCACATCATGCATTTTTCACTTTCCATACTCAACCAATTTTCATTAATCCCGACACATGATCACATTTTCCAAGAACATTAATTATCTTACTGCCAGATCAATCATCACACATTATGAATTAATACCATTATTTATGTGACACGAATCTCGTAAAAGCTCCGCTTTAAATCCAAATGAAATTAGTAATTAACATTTATGAACTAAGAGTTATGGAATATGATATCAAGGCAATACATGGTGAGTTTAGTAATGTATTAAATTCATATTGTAAAGAATATTGCTTCGACAAAATCGCCACCTATTCATTGAGTTAATTTTTGCAAAGTATGTCGAATAAGAAAAATCAACTATATTGCAAAGATACCATCAACATTTTGGAATGAGAAGACCATGATTTCAAGTGGTCTGAAGGTTTCAAGTGGTATTCGATGCTTTCGCCCCGAGAGAGAAAATCAAACAAATTGTTGACTTCTAGAATTGCACTAGCTGGGTGTATGCCAGAGGTATTTTGTTAGCCTACGACTTACCTTAACAATCACTAAGTCTAATTATCACCTATATTTGTATTATTCATTTAGGATATCAGTAATATATCCTCAAGTGATGACTAATGAGTTAGTTAATATTTCCTAGCCTAGTCATCATGTATGATTTTAGGATCTAGAGAAAATCTCTCTATTAGTTGGCATCACCCATTGTACTATAAATATGTAACATTGGTGTGAATACAAAAAAAAGAGTTGGCTAGTGAGCCTTTTCCGCCATCTTGTTGTTCCTGTCTATATTTTGTCAATTGATATCAGAGCCATGGTGATAATATCAGAGCCTCTTAGTTTTAAGGAGCAGAGCATGATTGATCCTCTATGATAATGGTTAATGATAGTTGCTCATAGGAATTTTGTAATATCCTCCATGGGAGTACTCCATGGAATTTAAAAAAAAATCAAAGTAGATAAGGAGGCTTCACTGGTCTAATTTTGACAATCCAAGCATACAACCATCAATCTGGATATTGAATCTGATGTCCGTGGATTTTGAATCTGGTGTCAATATCATAGGTGACTTCTCTGCTATATGGAAGCACGAGACTCTAGGAAAATGAATAAATCAATGACCAACGAACTGTCTGGATTGTATGTAGAATTGTTGACTATTGTGAATTGTCGTCGCCACCAAAGGTATTTCTAAATCTCTTATAATTGTTTTCTATCAGATCCGAGTGATAGATCTGCATGATAGATCTGAGTCAAGCCTGTGTATGTTGCTATCAATGTTTGAGTCATTTTTTTTTGTTTTAAATTGACAGTGCCACTCTTTATAATGAAATCGGGCACCCTTAAGAGCCAATGCATTGTGGTTGTTTATTATATCTGGAAATGGCTTAAAGATTTGCCCAACAATTAGTGATCTGCGAAATTCAACCTGGAAAGATGGGATTGGAATACAAAGTTAATAGATTTGTGCACCAAGCTCAAGTTTTCCAGATCACATTATTCCATATAATTGAAGAACACAATAACTAGTGTTGATAATCTAACCATTGCAACCAGGTAGACATGACCTCTTTGATCTACAATTGGGATACAAACAAAGTCAAGAGGTGATTTTGAAAGAATTGGTGGTGATATTTTTTGAAGATCCGTGTTACTCCATTGCACACAATAACAAATTGTTGTCCTAGATTTGTGTGGGCCCTCTCATTCACCAACAAATTCCTAGACGCCATTCTCTTGGATATTTGGCACTCATTATTGCAGAATTCGTGGATTGTGGCCCTAAAATATGCCACTTATTGCTCAGATCTTTATCTTCATGCACATATTCGTGACAGTCCTACAACCCTACGTCAATCGACCAAGCCACAAACTAATGGTCATCTTCAGTACAATTAAAATGATTGTATAAGGTGCATAGAGTTGTTGCGCAATCACTACTTGGTTTTTGGATTTGGAAGGGTGAGAATCAATGGTTAAGAGATGGATCAAGCCAAATCGTTGGTGATCGTTGGCTCCATTATTTAAATTATGTAGCATTCTCTAGAAGAGACAAATCATGTTAAAGCTTGTGGAATGGTAGCATTGAACAAAGGATAGTTGTCGCAACTTGTAATGTTGTTTTCTTCTCAACAGGAATTGAACACAGAATCTTGACCTTCATGGATTGGCTTGGTTGAAGAGTCCAATTCTGATACTGTCTATGTAATTCCAACCAAACAATGATCAACTCCTCACCTCTTCATGCAATCAAATGGACAAACATTTTCTAGTGGATATTTTAATACTCAAGTAATAAAAAAATCTACGTCAACCTTGGTGGCTAGTGTTGGACACACTTACCACACTTAGAGGGGCGGGGGGGTGTGTGAATGAGTGTGGGGATCTTTTTCCCAAAACTTCCCTCTTACACAAAACTCATTAGTTAGCATTAGACATTTACTCATTACTCATTGCTGTCATTAATAATCAGTTAGATGTGAATACACATTAACAACATATATCAACAATATATCATCAACAAATCATCTCCACAAGGAACACAAGGAACACAAGATGTATGTACAATTTTTCTTTTTATTATGGACTTCAATCCGGGGGTTTTTCAGCAACAACTTAATATCGTACAACTCTACGAGAGCACTAGCTCTATATGCAAGAATCAACTTACATTCTCAGCACCAACTGGGATGAGGCAACAATCCTCAACAGATATCAATCTGTACCATAAACAAGAGCATCAACCATGCACCAACCTGTGCCAAACAACCTGTACCATAAACAAGTGCATCCAACCATGTACCAAGTATATACCAATCATGTGTCAACTACTCATCAACAATGACTCATCAATATGTACCAATATCATCAACTAAACACCTCATGTATGTGCCAACTCATCAACTGCTTGTCTTAACCATGACTAGTTTTGGATTAGTCAACAACCCTAACTTGAAATAATCATAACTTTGTACCTGTAATGAATAAAGATCTGAAACTGATACACAATGTTCTTCAG
>ML790829.1:135961-146282 GCA_009831015.1 Picea engelmannii
TGATAGTGTGACAGTGGTTCCATAATTCTACTTCTACTTCAGGGTGGCAGGACAGGGCAAGGATAGGTGGTTGTAGCCACCTTCCAGTTGTATATGAAGAACATAGGGGGTTGTAGCCTCCTTCTGGTTGTAGCCAGAGAATTGGGGACTTGGAGCTTCCCTCAAGTTGTAGCCTGAGAAACTAGGGGGTTGGAGCCTCCTTCCAGTTGTAGCTGGAAAACAAAGGAAGTTGGTTCTTCCAATGAGTGTAATTCTTCAAGACATATAAGAAAAAACATTCTGTGGTTTTCTCCCGATTTGGGTTTCCACGTAAAACACTGGTGTACTGTGTATGTGTATGATTGTTCATTTGTTCATTGCTTATTTACTCTGTAGTTATTGGATGATAATGCTTCATTGATATAACACTTGAATTATATGGTTAAAAGAGATTAAATTGCTCTATTACTGATTCACCCCCCCTCTCAGTAATCCAACAACATGTTCACAATCAATTATGGTTCATCATTTACCAAATCAACTCAATTGGATGAATTAGGAGGGGATAATAAAAAAGATCAATAAGGTTCCCTTGAGAGACACCCGGATGACGTTGATACTCTAGTTAGCATAGATGAACAAAACAAACAAAAAGGGAAAACCACAACAAGTGGTAACCTTGGCTCACCAAACATTTCTTAGAAAAGTTCTTCAATAAGGATAAAAGCTCATGGAAACAACTAAGAACAAAGTAAGTCTCTCACTGGGAGCTCTGGTGATGGAGGTGACAAAAATCCTCCTAAAAAGGCTCTTGAAAAATCACATATAGTCCCAGTAAATATAAAAAGGAAAAGAGAATTTGTTGAAAAAGCAAGTTAGGAAGTGCCAGAATGTGAAGTCATGGAAGTTGATCTTGAAATTGGAAAGCCTAATTGGGTTGAACAATGGTTGATTGAAAGTAGGATTGTGGAAGAAGAAATGGATTGTGAAGAGCCATTGGTTTTTGAAGAAGGATCAATCACTCTCCACCATGTTGCATTTAATCAAAACTCAAAGAAATTACAAATTGAGAAGGTAAATTTAAAAAATAAAAAAGCTGTTGAAAAATGGAGATAGACATGACACGAGTAAACCATTCTAAGGTTTTGAAATTCCATCAAGCCACATGGGATTCCCTGAAATAATCCATTGATGAACAAGAAAAGGAGAACCTGGTTCTAAAGAAGAGGATAAAAGATTTAGAGGATGCTTTGTTTCCCCAACCTTTTTTCGCCGACCAATTTATGCAATTAGACAACTCAATGTGTTGGAGGATATACTAGAATCAAACTCAAGTTTAAAAGGTGCTTCGAGTCTGTTGATAGCTATTAGAAAACATGTATGATATAACATTAAAAAGAGGGTCACTTTAATCCTCGACATTTGGGAACTAGGAACTAGTTCAACTACTCTCTCCGCAAGGATTTTAAATCTCAAAGAATATCTCCAAAAGGATTTAGAGAATGATGAGCATTTTTACAAAGAAGTTGTCGACACCTTTTCTACCAAGATATCAATCAAGAATTATGTCCATAAGAGGAAACACAATCTTCCTTCCAAGGTTCAACTTAAACAAATAAATTCATATTGGCTAAGGAGGATCAAGTGTTTACGAGAAATGATTATTGAGTGTGATGATATAAATTCAAAAAGAAGTGATTTATTTATGAAGCTCATTGACTTAACTAAGGAATTGAAGGGCCCACATTTGATAATGAAAACAATATTACTTTCAAAGTGTCAACTACAAGAACAACTAGAGGACCTTAAAACCTCATGGGCTAGTGAATTCGAGAACCTAAATGAATTTTTGGAGGAAGAAGTTGAGAAATGGCTAATTCATTATGTAAACAAAAATGAAGATAATGAAGATACAATTCACCAATTAGGTTTTGAGTTTAATTATATGGAAAATTAGTTGTTCAATACCAATATTAATCATGAGATAATTGTTTCCCCCATGCATCAGTACATTAAACAATGGTTAAAGAATGCCTTGGTTAAAGTAACCAAGCCAGATCATCAAGAAGTAGTTACAACCATTATGACACCTCCATCTGAACAATATACAAAATAAACTTCAACAAACAAATGACAGAGAGTTCTTTCCATCATTCATCCATTTTTATTTCTTTTCCTCTCAATTAGATGTCATCCAACCTTTTATCTCATGATAAGTGAATACCAAAGGTCGATACCTAACTATGTTTTGTATTTTCTTCTAGGTCTTTTTATTTACTAGTTTAGAAGAGCCCCATCCTAGTTCGTTTAGGATGAATGAATTTACTTTTCAATTTTTATAAACTCTTTTGAAATATATTTGTATATTTTTTGAGGTTCCCAAAGAACTATTCAGGGAACTGTACTAGTGATTTTTCATACTTTGAGTTTTAAGCATGAGATTTTAAGCATGTGTTTATCAAAATCCCTTTCAATTTTAATTGAATGATCATGTTAAGTTCTCTTCATATGTGGTCCTTAATTCCCATCATGCTAAATATTGTATCTTACTTTACAATATGTTATGATGGAAATGTCATTGTGTGAGATTCCTTACTCTATTGGTTTATAATCTTGTACAATATCATGAATATTTATTTTCGAAAAAGCCTAGTCCTTTCTGAGGCCTTCTCTGCATGTGAATATTTGTTTCAAGAATAATCCCAGTCTTCTCTTAGGCATTTTTATATTCTTGTATTTTATTTATCATAGAGGATTACCACCTCTCTAAAAACACAGAAGGATTTATCCTTGTGATGTTATCTTCAAGACTTTGAATATTCATAAAGATCAACATTTTTGGCGACCATACTGGGGGATAAAACAAAACGATGGTTTCACAGACTAGGAGAGTTGAATGACTTGAGAAAATCCCAACCAACCTCAAATACCGATTGGACTTGAAGACCAAAGAAGCATATTAAACCAGTTATACAACTTGGCTCTTTATACAACAAGAAATCAAGAGAAACTTGAATGTACCTAGAAAGTATTGGCACAACAGGAAGAGGAAGCTGAATTTTGAAGAAAAAGGAGACACCAATAAAATCCTAAAGCTGGACTCATACAAAGGACCACTAATAAGAAGCAAAAAGAAGATTCTTGAGACCAATCAATAAAATCAAGGTTCCACATCTCAACCTTTGATCATATCAATGGGAGACAGAGAAGAGGAAAGAAATGTGATTCCCAACAATAATAGAAGGGAAAATGAGGGTCAGAGAAACCAAAGAAGAAGACCAAGATCCAGTCCGCTTAATTTACATGGTGAGCAACATTAGCTTCCCAATATTCCTCAAGGTGTCCTTCCTATTTTTATAGGAGATGGGATTATGGATCCAAAAAAGCATTTGGATTAGTTTCTCACTATTTGTGACATTCATTTGATTGAATGTGATGATGATAGTTTTTCTCCAAAATTTATAGGTCCACCTTATGGCTGGTATCTCTCTCTCCCAACAAATTCCATTTGTTCCTTTGATGATATGGAAGATATGTTTATGACCAGATACTCTCAATCTATTTCTTATCATACTTTACTCACTTAATTCACTCAAATACACCTTGAAAACAATGAAAGGATTATATATTTTAGTTTACATTTCTTCAAGACTTTATACCAAAATCTAGAATACCAACACCTGAATGAGCCAATCATCTTTGGGTGCTATAAGTATTCAATTCCATCAAATGTTAATTATGTAATACAAGTTGCGCAAATAATGACATTGGATGAGGTGATGAGGAAAGTGACTGAGATGGAAGGATACATGTTGGAAAGTAATGTCGACTCAGAAATTATTCTTGGAAGAGTCCAAATATAGATGGAAAGATTATATGTATCATCTCAGGCTCCATCTTCATCCAGAGCAATCGGAGAATGAGGGATTGGAAGAGGATTTTTTCAAAGACAACCCTTGAATGTGATAAATATTCATGCTCCTAAAGATGCTCAAAGAACCCATCAAAATACAAAGATAACACAGTTGAATCAAACAATCTGACATATGAAAAATGAAATAAATCGTTTAAACATAAATGATAATTTTGTTCCACAACATCAGGATACAAGGCCCTTGCTACAAAATTTTAGAAATAGATCATAGACCTAGAGCACCTCGAGTCCCAAATCCAAATGCTGCCATGCTTGAGGAAATTAAAGAAGAAGATTTTACTGAAGTTAACAAAGAATCAATTAATGACCAGAATCAAATATTAGAGTTAGTGAAAATGGAATAAGGTTCATCAACTCTAGAAATATCTAATGAACAAGACAATTATGATTATGCAGAGCAAGAAATGTTGTTCAAACCAGGAATCCAGAAAACAAGTTTAAATTTGGAGATCAACTGGATAAATAAATAGCAAAAAGTAACATCCTATAACCATCAAAACAATAGCCAATTCATCATCGAGTTGTAAATCAATCCAAACAACCACCACGGATGATTTATTATGTAGTCAATGAAGTGACCAAGCTTCAGATCACTCTGCCATTTATGGAGGTAGTCAAAATAGTTCAACAAAGAGATAATATTTTAAATTTTTTGGATGATACAAGTTCACCTGGTCCCATGATAGAAGCAACTGCTATAAACACCAAACAACAACAACATAATTCCTTACCAATAATACCAAGAGGCAATGTTCCACCATTCTACATATCATCGGAAAGTCATGATTTTACACTACACAAATGCTTGATTGATAGTGGAGATACTAATAATATTATGCCATTATCTATTATGGAAACTTTGGGAATGGAATGCACAAAGTATTATGATATGGGAGAAATCATTTATGTAATTGATTCTAGAAAAGTACCCACTGTTGGAACACATAGAGATACTGAGGGGGGGTGAATAAGTATCTAACAAAATTTTCCACTTTATTCTAATTATTAACATCAAAGATTAGTATACACCAATTAACCAAAAATACAACAACACATTCACCATCATAAGATAAACACAGTACACAAGATGTAACGTGGAAACCTTTAATAGGGAGAAAACCACAAAATATATTTATTTTATAATTAAAATATTACAGTATCAAGCTCCAACTTGTGAGGGAAACCCATCCCTGTTTTAAGCACCAACTTACAAGAATGCAGGGACCAACCTGTCATAACAAGCACCTACTTGTAATTGCATACACCAATTAGCCAAGGACACTAATCCTTGCTACATGCACAGACTTGTAGAAATGCAGGCACCAACCTGCACTGCAAGCACCCACTTGCTAATTGCAAAAACAAATCTGCTAGGGACACCAATCCTTGCTACAATCACTAACTTTTAGAACTCCAGGCACCAACCTACACTGCAAGCACCCAATTTCGAAAAAGGAAAGAACCAACCTTCTATGTAAGCACCAACTTACAATGAGGACTTCAATCCTCTCCCAAGCTCCACCTTGCCACCCTGAAGTAATTATATATCCAATGATCTCTTTATTTTAACACGATAGTTAACATATATGCATAATTCTAGAAAATTCCTTGCACCTCCCAACCACCCTGAGACGTCCATATCTTCCTTTCTTCCATTTACTTGCATTCTCAGACATGTGAGCCTTAGATCTTATCTTACTTGTACATACTCTTCACTCTCTTGGTTCTGCAGACTCAAAACCTCTTGAACTCCATCAACTCATCTAAGTTCTTGCACTTCTTGGCATACTTTCTCTTTCACACAAGAGCCTCAAAATTGCAAAGCTTCTCATTTCAACACACACACACACACACAATCTTTTCTTGATTAGGGATTCATTATTTATAGAGCTTTCTACCTCCACGTATTTGTCCACATACACAAAATGTACTTGTGAGGTCGGCTCCAGATCTCCATTAAAATTGGGCTACACCATTTCTTCTCACACTTGTGCAAGCCCCTTCTTTTCGTTCTCGATTTGTTCATGGGATTCTACACCCAACAAATGTCGAATCATCTCTGTGACTAATCCTCAACCGTCGATCTAATCTTCTTCATATAAGGTCCACTGGGATGTCAAAACACTCAACACCATCATGATGCTCAGTAGTCATCCAATCATATCTCCATTTGATCTCGTCTGTCGATTGTTCACAGCCCCAAAAAACACATAACATAGGTTGCTGGCCCTTGGTTATGGATTAAGGAAGAAAGAAAAGATTCAGGAAGAAGAAAGATGAAGTGTGCGGAAGGCACACAAATTGAGGAAGGGTCAAAGTGGTTAAAGAAGCAGAAAAGAAGGAATGAAGAAGATCAAGGAAGATAAAGCAACAAAGAATATCATGGAAAACTCAACAAGCAGAAGAAGACATCAATAGATGCTTTGGAGCACCTCATGGAAAATAAGGAAGGACAGGCTGACAAAGCCTTGAAAACACGGGTCATGTGGACCTAGGGTTTTGGATCTAGGGTTTTGACACCTAGAATTCGGTCTAAGGTTGTCTAAGAGTCATGTAATGTATAAATAAAGGTCTAGAAGAGTCGAGGGGGTTGGTGATTTTATTGAGTTACTATTATTGTGGGTGAGAGCGACATTGATATCGAAGTATTGTGCATTCTTGCATTGTAAGATCTTTAGCTGGCTGCGAAGATCAAACCTGCAGCTGGGTGCGCAGGGAGGGGAGAAAGAGAGAAAGAGAGAGAGAAGATCTGCAGCTAAGTGAACAGATAGAACAATATGTTTTCATCTAATACATCAAGAAACACAGTTTTGTGGATGTAGCCCTAGGGAGAGGGTGAACCACGTAAATCTTGTCGTTCTTTAAGGGTGATGTTGTGTTATTGGCTGTCTGTTATACTATTATGCCTTGTGATTGTTCTTATTAAATATAGAAGGTATAATCTAACTTCGTGAAGCTAAGTGTAAGACTGTTAAGGAATCTCTGTGTTATATTGCGTTGTTGTTCTAGATTCACTTGCATTTCCTCTGGTTTTAGACACCTGTGTCCTACAACTCCCTATTGCTACTTCTAGTGAGACTTCATTTGCTTTGCAGGTGTTTCCAAAAGGGCCAGTAGTTAGGGTTTGTTGGTGCACTGTTAGAGTTGAACTTTGGGTCTGCCCCTGTGCCAACAAATGGTTCTTGAGGGAATGTCAAGGTGGTTTCCATCAAAGACAAAGATTCAGAAGTGGATAGAAGAACAAGAAAGGGACTTCACCAAATCGTAGGACAAGAACCCTAGCATTAGTACAAAAGATTGGTTAAGACGGTACATCTTTACAGATGTGCATTATATTTTCTTTGGAGGAATTCATAAGGAGTTGTATCATTGGTTAGCCAGATTAGCAGACACCCAGTTTAAGATCAGATCTAGACCACCTGTGGTTTGGACAATGTTGCTGATCAAGAAAGTCAAGAGAGTTGATAACATTGTGTCAAGAGCAGTAGATCTCTGGTTTGATAGCACTATTGGAGGGTACATTACAAAGTTTGATATTGACAGAGTAGAATCATACAGTGAAGAAGAGAGGTATTTATTTAAGGGACCTAGAGGGAAGTTTCTACACTTTTTGAAGCTAAAGATTAAGATGCTATTGCATGAGAAGAATATCCTAAAGATATAGTAATCAGTTGGATTTAAAAGCTAATGTTCAAGAATTCAGACAATGATAGTGACGCAGAGGTTGGACACACGCGCAGTGGGAGATCGTCCAGAAAGGTTCCTCTTGTGGACCTATTTAAGCAGGGTTACAGACCATTGAATCAAGATGAAGATTTCTACAGTGAAGAGGAAGTAGGGAGGCCAGGCGAAGAGTATTCAGAGTTGGAAAAAACAAAACAAGTAGAGATTGAGGAACTTCGTCGAGAAGAACTAGAAACTTCAGGGGCTGCACCTACTATCAAAGTAAGTACTATTACTCCTCCTATTTTTTTAGCAACATTAAGTAACCAGAGTAACCAGAGTAGTCAAAGCAATTAGAGTACTGTTACAAGCAGTTTAGCACATACTCAGTCAAGAAACCAAGGAATATCTATGGTAGATGAAATGAGGTTACCTATCTTCATAGGAGATGGATCTAAAGATTCTGACCAACATTGGTTCTTATGCGAAGCTGTATGGAGCATTAAGAAAGTCACCGATGAAGTTGTCAAGAGATCTTAGTTTAGTACTACCTTGAGGGATCACGCACTGAGATGGTACATGAAGTTTGCTTCAGGATCTGCACAACCTAAGCCACTGAATGACATCAAGACTACGTTGAGTGCGGAGTTCAAGAAACCTAAGTCGGAGTCGCAGTGTATTACATAGTTGAAGGAGATCAAGCAGAAGGTGACTGAACCTGTTTGGGAATTTGATCAGAGGTTTAAGACTCTAACATGCCATTTAATTTTTCATATTCCAGATGAGTAGCATAAAGAATGGTTCATCGCTGCCCTCCTACCAAACATCTGATTTCCTTTGATGCAACAGAAGGTTGCTTCACAGGCTGAATCATTGGATATTTACATGAAACTAGAAGCATCCCATGTAGGAGAAACCAACGCAGGTATGAGTCCGATTTTGAATCAGCTAACTAGTTTATCTTTATAGGTCGAAGATATGAAGAAGGACAAAGTAAAGGAGAAAAGAGAAGATATCTGGTGTATTAGATGTAAATTAGAGGGCCACGACAAGGAACACTGCCCCTTATTTAATGAATACTTGGAATCTGGAGCCCCTAACCCATTGAAGTAGGCTACTGTACCTTGGTGCGAGGTATGCATAACTAGACATCGCCTGGATGAATGTTATTATATGCAAAAATATATCCATACCCCCACCAATACTTATTGTACATTTTGTAAATCTGTGGGACATGATGAAAATGACTATAGTGCTTACTACCTCATGCATGAAAGATCAAGGGATACCTATAGAATTGAAGGAGAATTACAACAAGAAGGAAATGCTGCACAGTTCAAATCCCCAGGAAGAGGAAACTTCAACCCTTGTGGTGGATTCAAAGGAAGAGGATGAGGAGGAGGCATGGGTTGAGGTCAAGGTTAGATTATTTTCTATAACTGCGCACAAATAGGTCATTTTCCAAGGGATTGTTAGAACCCTTGTACTACTTGCAACTACTTGCAACTCATTTGATCATGTCATCGAAGAATGTCCAATATTGTTAGCTAAACTTCAGGATAAATGAGGAGGAAACCAACAAGTCCAATTAATATCAGCAGAACCTCGCGGCGAGGATATTAGAGTCACTGTTATTACTCGAGGAGGCGCTGTTATAGGAGAAGATTGGGTGACTCCTGGAAAAACTACAGATGGATCAGGGATCAGAAGAGATGTAGAGAAGGCACAAATGTTTGATCCAAGGAGAGAAAAACATACTTTTGAAGAAGCAAGGAAAGAATTTGTAGGAGAAAAAGCTTCTTCATCTAGGGAACAACCAGAAGTAAGGGAATGTGAAATGCCACCAACATTTGATCAGTATGCCCTAGCTAGACAAGGAAAAGAGGTAAGCAAGCTCATGGACTTCTTGTATACTTGTATCAATTTGATTAAACATGAGAAAGTTGTGTAGGAGCTACAACACCTTGTAAGATAGTATGAAATTGGAAGAATAGATCCTCTGTTGAGTAGAGCTATGAATCAAGTATCTAGGAAAAGGAGGACAAACAAGGAACTACACCTTAGTGCTTAAATTGGAGACTATAATGTGGACTATGTGGTCCTCGACTTGGGATCATAATTAAATGTTATGACGAAGTAGAGTTGGGCACTGATGGGAAAACCTAAGTTGATTTACTCTCCTATTAGGCTTAGAATGGCTAATCAGCAGGCGGTGAGCCCCTTTGGAAGACTAGAACATGTCCCTGTAGACATCAACGAAGTAAGGACATTTGGAGACTTCGAAGTGATTGAGATTGTTGATGACAACTGTCCCTATCCTGCATTGTTGGGAATTGATTGGGATTTCAACAATTCAACTGTTGTTGACCTAAAAAAGAGAAGAATGACATTCAAGGGTAATGACCTTAAGGTCATTGCACCCTTTGATCCCGATGAAGTTCGCAGATACACAGAGCCTATAACAGAAGAAGAATGTGCACTAGAGAACATCTATAAAATCACAACAAGACAACATGGTTACATTAATGCTACAATAGATGGAAATATTAGCTGGTGAAGTGAGAGTGCATGCTCATCATACTTAGAATAAGCATTGGATAATTTGATCCAGGTGGATATCGGTGGCCACCCACCTTTTCCGACTGGCTCAAAACAGTTTTTTGGCAATTTTGGCAATTTACTATTTTTAGCAGGTTTTAACTTCCGGGGCCATTTTGAGGGCCTAAATGAAGGTTTTTTGAGATC
>ML790829.1:151765-202701 GCA_009831015.1 Picea engelmannii
TCTCCTAGGGTTAGGTTTTTGGATGTATATGACTTTTGGAATTCTCGTCTATTGTAAAAAGGCCTCTAGAGCCTCATTGTAATCATCTTCTCACGGATGCGAGTAGCAGCCACATCTCTTCTCAGAGATAAGCTACCAACGCCTTAGCTAGTTTATCTACATTCTGTTTGTAAGCATATTTCAGTCATTTGTTATTAATGAAATGAAGTCTTATTTCCGCTACATCTCTGCGTTTATGTGTATTTCTGTATTTCATTGTGTTCCTACATAAATCCGGATCAGAATTAGCAGAACATAATGTATGAAGTCTC
This sequence comes from Picea engelmannii, assembly GCA_009831015.1. Lineage (NCBI taxonomy): Eukaryota > Viridiplantae > Streptophyta > Pinopsida > Pinales > Pinaceae > Picea > Picea engelmannii. The sequence continues at coordinate 152,077 of ML790829.1, forward strand.
TATGTGGAGATGTGCTAGATTGACCAGGGCAGTTCACTGGATTCGTATAGAAGTAAGTAATCCTCCTACATTTGATGGTTTGAATCATTTAGAGAAATTTCTAGCTAAATTTGAGAGAATTGTACCAGTACAATAGAGATTGTTGGCACTGGATGAAGCCTTGAAAGCTACACCAACTAGANCACAAGAGGAACATCACAGAGTGGGTACAATGCCACACCTTATTGACAGTGCACTTTTCAGACCAAGCTGAAGGATGCAAAGTTTGATACACAGGTCAGAGTTTTCCTAAGGACCATGTGTGAAGTTATGAGGAATCCTGGAGCAACATCCCTAAAGAACAGTGGGTACATAAGTTTATTACCACCTTAGATACTACACCTATCAACTGCTACCTTCAAGCAGAACTACGCCTAAGCACTACAGATTAGTATGATATGACCCAGAACTTTATAGCTACATTCCTCTTTGAAAGTCAGTACCCTACAATAGATCAGGATTTACAAATTGTAAGACATAAGGTCTTTGAGGAGGCACCTAACCTCCCTCTTGAACAAGAAGAAGATGAATGGACTGCATCACTTCAATGGTTACATGGTTGTTACATTATTAATGCTGATGAAGATGAGGATCCTAGGAATGTGAAAATATCAGAAACTGAGGGACAAAGAGACATAGAAGGGCCATGGATTGAATTACCTTTTGTAGGTCAGCCTATTAAACTTAAGAAAGTTAACACTGGAACAGAGCAAGCACCTAAGATGGCAAACATTGGAGACTATTGAGATGATGCTACCATTAGCAAGATCACACAACTATTGCATGAATATCAGGATTTGTTTTGAACCAAGTTCACAGACATGAAGAGCATTGAAGGACCCATGGGAGAAATGAAGATTCCCTTAATAGAAGATGCCATACCTATCAATCAGAGACCTTATAGACTGAATCCCAAGTACAAGCAGAAAGTTAAGATTGAATTGGATAGAATGATTGAAGCAGGAATCATAGATCATGTTGAAGAATCTGAATGGATCAACCCTATGGTGGTCTAGGATAAAAATTCAGGAGAAATCAGAATCTGTGTGGACCTAAGGAAGTTGAATGATGCATGTTTACATGATCCACATTCCCTACACCTTTTATTGATGAGGTTCTAGATAATTCAGAAGGACAAGAGGTCTACTCATTCACAGATGGATTTTTAGGTTATCACCAGATCATAATGGCTAAGGAAGATCGACATAAGACCACATTTACAACATAATGGGGTTCTTTTCAGTACACTATGATGCCCTTTGGGTTGAAGAATGAACCAACCATATTTTCCAGGGTGGTGGTCGAGGCATTTAAGGATTTTTTACACAAGTTCTTGGAAGCATATTTTTATGATTGCACTGTCTTTAGCCTACTAAAAAATCATATTGAATGCTTGAGATTGATATTAGATAAGTGTAGACAATGTGAGATTGCCCTGAATTTGAAGAAATGTATTTTATTTTCACCTTTTGGAGTGTTGTTAGGACATATTGTTTGTAAGAAAGGGTTGTTGGTAGATCCTTCCAAGATTGCTATCATTGTTGATCTACCTCCCCCCACTTCGGTTAGACAGTTGTGCACTGCATTAGGACATACTGGATATTACATAACAATTATTAAGGGTTATGCACAGATAACAACACCCATGGAGAAGCTATTAAATAAGGACAGTAAGTTCCAATGGACAGAAGAATTCCAACAGAGCTTCAACACACTAAAGCAAAAAATGGTCACTACGCCTATCTTGGTTTTTCTGGATTGGAGTAAGGATTTCAATGTTCATGTTGATGCTTCGTCCATTTCATTAGGAGTAGTCTTGGCACAACTAGGTGCAAGAGACATTGACCACCCTATAGCCTTTGCTAGCAAGAAGCTTTCTATAGTTGAAAGGAATTATACTACCACTGAAAGAGAAGGCTTGGCTATGGTATATACACTGTAAAAGTTTAGACACTACTTGCTGGGAGGACATTTTAAGATGATTACTGATAATTATGCATTGAAGTACTTAGTCAACAAGCCAGTGTCGGGGGGAAGAATATGCAGATGGCTACTACTATTTCAGGAGTATGAATTTGAGATTGTGGTCAAGCCAGGGAGAATGCATAAAGCACCTGATCACTTATCCAGGTTAGAACATGGCGAGGAACCTACCAGTCTGGAGGATACACTACCATATGAACGGTTGTTGTCCATCATAAAAGTCGATGATCATTTCATCGAGATAGTTCAGTTTTTGTACATAGTAATGGCACCTCGCAAGTATACAGTTATTCAGAAGAAACAATTGGTAGTCCACACTGCAGATTTTCAACTTATAGCTGGACAATTATATAAGATGGGACCGAATGAGATCTTGAGGAGATGTGTTATGGAGGTAGAAAGACCATTGATTCTTGCAGAAGCACATGAAGGCATCGCAGGAGGACATTATGTAGGGAAAGAAACAACACAGAAGGTTCTTAGAGTTGGCCTCTGGTGACCTACTTTACATAAGGATGCTAAGGAATTCTATAGAGCCTGCGATGTATGGCAAAGAGTAGGGAAGCCCTCTAGATGGGATGAGATGCCTTTAACACCTCAGTTAACTTTGCAAGCATTTGAGAAATGGGCTATTGACTTTGTGGGACCTATTAACCCACCAAGAAAGCACACAGGAGCTCGATATATCATCACTACTACAAAGTATTTGACCAGATGGGCAGAAGCAAGAGCAGTTAAGGACTGTAGTGCAGCCACATGTGCATAGTTCATCTTTGAGGATATTATAACCAGACTTGGATGCCTGAAGATCCTTATGAGTGATCAAGGCAGACATTTCATCAACAAAACTATTGAAGCCTTGACTCGGGAATTCGAAGTTCACCATCAAAAGAGCACTCCATACCATCCACAGGCGAATGGAACAGTCGAAGCCTTCAATAAGATCTTGGAGACAACTAACTAAGATTTGCAGTTTTAATAGAGATGATTGGGATTTAAGAATTCCAATAATATTATGGGCTTATAGAACTACTTGCATAAAGTTAACAACGCAGACCCCATTTAAGTTAGTTTATGGCTTGGAAGTAGTGGTACCCATGGAATACTTGGTTCCTAGTTTAAGAATTGAAACATTTATAGGTATGGATGAAACTGACGTTGTTCAAGATAGGCTTGCGCAGTTGCTGGAACTGGAGGAAGACTGGTTAATTGCAGGATTTGATCAACAGGTACAAAAAGAACGAGAAAAGGCCTACCATGATAGACATATCAAGAAGAAATCATTTAATCAAGGAGATTTGGTGTTGTTATATGAGAGCAAGTTCATGAAGCATCCATGGAAGTTTAGGACACATTAGCTTGGACCATTCGAAGTTGCCTATGTTACAGAAGGAGGCACTGCGCAGTTGAAGACCCTTAATGGAGAATGGAAAGAAGGTTTGGTAAATGGGAGCCGGTTGAAACTATATTATGACAACCAACTGCCTCACAACTCTCATTAAACACACATGAAGAAGGGTCCAGGTACCAAGTGTAATTGAAACTCATTACTAGACACAAAAAATACAGTTTGCACAAGATGGGGAGGGACAAAGCAAAAAGCATAGGCTGCTCCGCGCAATCTGAAGTCGAAGCGATACAGAGGGTTCAACCCTGTAGTGACTCGGGACAAGTCACAGGTGAGTGTTGGGGGCCTGTTGGCCCTTGGTTATGGATTAAGGATGAAATAAAAGATTCAGGAGGAAGAAAGATGAAGTACGAAGTTCACAGAAGGAACACAAACCGAGGAAGGGTTGAAGTGGTTAAAGAAGCAGAAAAGAAGGAATGAAGAAAGGAAAAGCTATCCATTGAAAGATACGATCAAGGAAGATAAAGCAACAAAGAAGATGGATCGTGGACAACTCAACGAGTGGAAGAAGACACCAACGAATGATTTGGATCACCTCATGGAAAAGAAGGAATGATAGGCTAGCGAAGCCATGAAAACACGGGTCATGTGGACCTAGGGTTTTGGATCTAGGGTTTTGACACCTTGACTTCGGTCTAAGGTTGTCTAAGAGTCATGTAATGTATAAATAAAGGTCTATAAGAGTCAAGGGGGTTGGTGATTATCTTTAGTTACTATTATTTTCGGTGAGATCGACATTGAGATCGAAGTATTTTGGATTCTTGCATTGTAAGATCTTCAACTAGGTGTGAAGAGAAACCCTGCAGCTGGGTGCACAGGGAGGGGAGAAAGAGAGAAAGAGAGAGATAAGATCTGTAACTAAGCGCACGGATAGAACTATATGTTTTCATCTAATACATCAAGAAACAAAGTTCTATGGATGTAGCCCTAGGGAGAGGGTGAACCACACAAATATTGTTGTTCTTTATGGTTGATGTTGTGTTATTGGCTGCCTGTTATACTGTTATGCATTGTGATTATTCCTATTAAAGATAGAAGGTATAAGCTAACTTCGCGAAGCTAAGTGTAAGACTGTTAAGGAATCTCTATGTTATATTGCATTGTTGTTCTGGATTCACTTGCATTTGCTTTGGTTGTAGACACCTGTGTCCTGCAACCCACTATTGCTACTTCAGGTGAGACTTCATCTTCTTCACAGGTGTTTCCGAAAGGGCCAGTAGTTAGGGTTTGTTGGTGTGCTGTTAGAGTTGAACCCTAGGTATGCCCCTGTGCCAAAATAGGCCTCATTTCTCAACAACCTTCCGATCAATCCTTGAAATAATGGAGGCTATCGATTTGTGATTGTGTTTATCGGGACCATCGGGCTAACGAGCAATCGACACTCCCCAGATCATAGATTAATGATGGAGGTAGGTCCTTCGATGGATATACGGTCCAAATTATTTCTCAGAGCTCCTCTTCATCTAGGTGCATCCACTCTGATGTCGTCAATCAGTACAACCATCTTACTCTAACCTCCCATTCTCTAACGAGCCTTACAAACTTCAACCAATGGTCATGATCCTATCAACACCTCAAGTTAACCGAAGATAAACATGTGTTGCTCATAAGATGGTCTGGTGGGACCATGACGATTCTACGATTGAGATTGCATCTTTCCTGCATGCCGACCTACAGTTTAGATTTCTCCTAGGAGATATTTCGTTGGAGTACCTCCTCTGTAGGTAACACAATCTACTCTGACCAGAGCCTCTCCGATGAAAGATGGAGATCTGCTCACTACCCAGATCAATGGATCATATTTGACACCATAACTTGCGATGTGGCTTGTGCTTGAAGTTTGAACAACATGCCAAAATATATGTGTAGCAAGATTAAACCAAGATGCTTATCAAAAAAAACATTTTCCTCCTCTCTATATTTTCAAATTAAATTGCTAGCACACTCATCATTCATCCATTTCACATGGAAACCGGCTTGAATTTCTGTGTTTATTCTCAAACTGTAGAATCCTTTTTAACAAGGTAGTCATCAACGCAAATCAAAGAAGTGTCTTTCATCATTATTAGTAATAAGGGGGTCCCACCTATTTAGTTTATTATTAAATATATATAAGTAATAAGGCATTGCAACCCATTTGCAAGCATGGATTCCATGTCGTGATTTTGGGCGTCAACACTCACGTCACTCTGACTGCCAAGCTGTCACAACAAGTCATCTTGACATCACTCTTCCTGATCTAGATTTTATGAGCAGAAAGAAATGAATACAGATTATTAAAAGATACGTAACATGGAATAACATAGATATAGTAAAACTAGCTTTTCAAAGGTGCCCCAAGGACAAATAAAAGCATTTTTGTGTTGATCCGCGGGCAAGATGTTTATTTGATTATAGCCAGAGAAACCATCCATTAAAGAGAAGATTTCACTCCCGATGCAATCGTCGATGATCTGGTCAACGATGGGGGTGGGAAAGTTGTTCTTAGAACAAGCTTGACTTATATCCCTATAATCGATGTAGACATAGATTGTACCTTGTTTCTTGTTAACTGGAACGAGATTGGATGCCCAATTAGTTAAAGCCATAGGATAAATAAATCCAACTTTAAGAAGTTTTTCGACTTTAAGCTTAATAGCAGATGCTTTACGGGGGTGGAATGGACGGAGTCTCTGTCGGACGGGTCTAGCGCCCGGGTACGTCTTGATTTCGTGTACAATAATATCAGGATCAATACCCGACATTTCTTCATATCTCCAAGTGAAGATGTCACAAAATTCTTGGAAAAGTGATTTATAGGTGACAACCTCGTCAATAGAGCACGAAGCTCTGATGTGTATATTTTCAACAACTCCAGGTTTAATGGATATGTCGAGGGGGATGGTGGGTGAAATATTGCTTAAGTTACCTTCATATAACACATCATGTGATGTCTCAGGAACAGAGGAAATGACAACAACGGTCAACAGAGTCGAGATCCGTTGGTAACTCTTGATGGTGTGTTGTTCGAGGAAGAGAATGGAATGATGATGTCCATCATCCCAATGGGGTATCTTCCATCGACATAATCATCTCGTCTGTGGGAAAAACAACATGGAATGGGTCAGGAGACGAATCATCAAGAGAGGGGGTAGAAGGGGTTGCCGATTGAATGGCTTGATAGGCAGATTCAACCAGACTTAAAGGCATTTGGTTGCCGTAGAGAGGATAATCACCAGGTTCGGGTATGATCCACGGGTCAGAAGACGGGTGAGTTTGGAGAACCGAGGTGGAAATCATGTTGATCGAGGCAACCAAAGGAGGTGGAACATTGGGAGGTGGGATTAGGAACATTCCCATTAGAGTGGAATCTCTAAGTAGGCCCACACCAACGTTCTCATACCCAGGAGGTGTCTTCACGATAAAAGGGACGTTGCTAGTACGTGTGTCAGAGTTGAAAAAGGCTAGCCGGTCGACAGTGATGACCTTTCCCTGATGTGGAAAATGTAAAACATGGAAAAGGGTAGACACAACGATGCACATTGAATCAATCCAACTACGTCCAAGTAAGAGTTTATAATCGAGAGGTGCATCGAAGACCTCAACTTCAACATTGACCGATTTGCCTTCCAACGTAATAGACAATGAAGGAAGTACGTCATAGGGTTTAAAGCTAGACCCATTGAAGGCTTTAAGCGTGTTATGCAATTCAGTAAGAGGAGGAGAGTCGATGGCTTTCCAACAAGCAACAAAAATTACACACGTGTAGACACCCTCATCAATAACATTCCTACAAATGTTCTTGTCGGAGACAACAACTTGTATTTGGAATGCTAGTTGAGGGGGGAGTCTCGGAATGTGATCTTTGAGGTAAAAAATTATCAAATTTGTATCCATAGAATCAATTCCACAGATATCCTTTAGCAGTGCCTTTCATTGAGTAGGGAAACTTTGAAGGACTTCGAGAGCCGACATCGCAGAAGGTGCTTGCGCCCGATCTTCTACAATACTGTAGTTCTGAGCAACACGTGCATGAGGGTTTAAGGAGAACTTTCGAACAACACCCTTTGGGGGAGGGCGAAGAACTGTATCGAGACTCGGTATTTCGAGATGAAGAGGACCATTGGAAGGTGAAGTTGAAGGAGGTTGTTGAACCAATGAAGATGGTATATCGTCAACGTTCTCCTTTGAGGAAGAATAATCTTTGGCTCGAGTGGTTAATGTAACGTCATTATTTCTGGAATCGCCAGTACACATGAGTACATAAGAGGTAGTGGAGGGAGAGGGATGGTCATGGATGACTAGTTGGGCCTGTTGTTGAGAAGGGAAAGGTTGAGACAAAACGAAAGGTGTGGGAGGTTTCATAGTCCCTTGGAGGAACTTAGTAACCTCAGCCCGTCTTGGACAATCTTTCGTATAGTGATCGTGACCACAGATAAGGCAAGGATATCGAGGTTTGCGCTTATCCTTATCATCAGTAGGTTGGGTTTTGGCTTTCTCAGACTGTGGGTTATTTTTGTCCTCCTTATTCTTACCCTTCCCTTTTTTAGATTTATTTTTTTCGGCAGGGGTAGATTGAACAGAGTTAACCTCAGAGGTTTTGCTGGTGGGAGGAGTAGGAGACATAGAATTTTGAAAATTAGAATCATTAGACTTGGGGTTGGTGGGAGAGGTTTGCGTAATTTTAGGTTGAGCATGGAAAGTTCCAATCACACCATCAGCCACATGAGAAGCAACAGGGGTAGTTGAAGTAGTGGTAGTAGAAGGGCAAGGTGCATCAGGGAGTAAGTCGTAAAGAGTACCCTCCTGTGAATAAACAAGGTCAAGGTACTGAGCATGACTGATAGCCTATTCTTTGGTGACAACTCCACCCATGGAAATATCATGAGAGATATTATTCATGAATGATTTCGTGAACCACTCTTCCAATAACTGATTGGGAAGATCAAGTTTGAAAAAACATCGTCTTCGTCTCCACGCATGAATGTGATCAGAGATGTGAGTGGCTTTATTTTGTTTGAAGGAACTTAGGATCTCGGTTCCTATTTCATAATTGATCGATAATTGGTAGTGTGTAAGGGAATCCATGGAGAGGGTATTAAAGTCAGTGAATAAACCTCATGGTAGTTCTATACACCACATTGCAACCGAACCCGTGAGAGTTCGTTGGAAGAGTCATAGCCAAATGGAATCATCCATCAAAGAGTTGGATGAAAACCAAAGGTGGAAAGTCATGACATGGTTGTTCGGATCCTCTCCTGATTTACCATCAAATTTTGGGATGTCGGACGGTAATTTGTCTGGTATCACGGGCCAGTGGGGAGAATGTAGGATAGGATAATTCAAGATTCTAGACAAATCAGTTGGATCCAAGGTGGATAAAAAAGGTAATTGTCTATTCACAGGAGGATACTGGTAACTTTGGGGAGGGAGTCTCGTCGGTAGACCAGTATAACCATAAGCAATTTGTATGTGATGCGAAGGTCCTAACAGATTCGAGCGTGTGTGCGAAGGCAGGTAGGCCACAAGGTTGTACTGATTGGGGATGGTCGCTTGGGGAGGGACACTAGGTTGAATGTTCAAACCCCAAATGGGATTGGAAGAACTGAGGTATGACTGGCCCGAACTAGGGGGTATAAAAGAGCTAACTTGAGGTTGTTTCCCCCTAGACGATTGTGGATTCCCTTGAATAAGAAGATTCCAATACTGGGCTAGTTATCCAGGGATGTTCTGTCCATACTGTGGATTATATCCTCTGAGTAGGGATTGTCCTCCAGGTGAGGATGATGCCCCAATTTGGGTTTGACCTCCAAATTGAGTTTTCCCCCCTGGGTTATACTGTCCCCCAATAGGAATCTGATAACCATAAGTGAATAACAGAGTAGAAATTCCAAAGGTAGTAGAGCCACTGGGTCCAAATCCTCCTATAAAAGGCGGATTAGACCCTCTGGAGAGGAACTGGGATGGTGTTGGAATAGAACTAGAAGCAATATTATACCCAGGAGGAGTTAAGACTCCATAAGCTCTGGATGAAACTTTGGTAGGAATGGGGATAGAAACATTCAAGGCATTATACCCAAGAGGGAGTGACAGGATTTGTTTAGACGAATACAGTGTACCAATAGGAGGTTGGCTAGCCACAGTGTTCCCGTTGGGGATAATTGTTTCAGGATTAATCCGTAAGTGCGGACACGAACCGATCTCCCTAGATCCACCTGGATCTAGAACAAAATAGGACAGAATAATACTCTTTCCCTAGATTTATACTATTGAATGAACTAGGAGGCAAAGATTATGTACATACCTTATGAACGCTTCCTTGGGTATCTGTTGTACCAATTTCGCTCCAATGCTCTTGCACCGTCAAGACCAAAACAGTACAAACCAATCGAAGTGAAGGCAATTCAATATATTCAACAACTAATCTATACATATGATCAAGGAGTTATGTAATAAAGTGACGTTGGCTTTATGGGAAAGAGACATATTACTGTATTAAATTGATAGAAAGTAAGACTTACAACCTGAGCCTTGATGCTGTAGATCTTCTTTCGATGGATCCTAGCTCTGACACACACACTTGCTCATGCATGAAGAAGATCAACCACTTTTGATAACCTTGCTGGTGTCTCTAGCTGTTGTAGCATCAGTCCTTCATACAATCTGGCACTAATTCTCCAATCAATCTCTTGCTAGTTTTCTTCTAACCTTTTCCATGAGCAATCCCCTCAATATATAGGAGAGAATAGATTAGTTACTTGGATATGAATGATCCCAAGATATCAGGAAAGCTAGTACTTAGATAACCATTCGAAAGCCAACTCACCCTTCTAGAAGATTCCCTTCTAAAAGATTCGAGAATTTATCTTTTTCCTTCCTTTAGAAGATGTTCGCACCCTGATAATTAGGTACAGTGCGAACCCCTCGCACCCTAGCTTAATGCAGCCTGCGAGAATCATGCATTCTCTCAGGCAAATATATAAGTAGCCTGGGAACCTTCCTTAAAAATATGATTTCTGGAAGCAGACAAAGGTAACTTTTCTCAGGAAAGTGTTCTTAGTGAAGAGATTGATTTTCCATCATCATTACATCATTATGACAACCAAAATTGTGGATAACAGAATGCCCCCCAAAGTCTGAGAGTGGAACCAGTGACAGTCAATAGACTTTGTAAGTTACATGTGTGTGTCAAGAACCAAGAGTACATCTAATCGGAAACCTGCAAACATCCAAGCATCAATAGAATATCATGTATACCAATTTCCAAGGTAGGCATTCCCATATTCAGATCATAGACTGATGACATCAGAAACAAGGGTCATGGCCACCAATCATACACTATGGATCCATGCTGTCATAATATAGCATAGCCACCTGAATACACTGTGGATCCATGCCATCATAATATAGCATAGCCACCTGAATACACTGTGGATCTATGCGACAAAGTTTAAATCAAGATGACATAGCCATGAAACATACACAGTGGATCTATGTGTCACAAATCATACATACTCCATCGCAACCTGGATCACAAAGATAATATCCAGGGTCTTCAATCCCGTCGCCCAAAGTACGAATCTAACCATGTGATTACATGTGTTGAAGTCGAACATGGCAGAAACCACTTGATTACCGGTCATTGAAGTAACCGTTAACAAGTGCGAGGGAAATCACCATTGATGTCAATGACTCCCAAGGTATGATAGTACAATCCATCGACTGTGAATAAATGAGTTGAAGTCGAACACCCGACGGAATCTCTTGATCAGGGGTCAATGATGTAAACCCACTGTCGAAAGCGAGAAACTTGCCATTGAGGCATGCAAGCTTCAAGATACTAAATAATTTCTAAGTCTTGATTCTGGATAATGTGCTGAAGTCGACGGAACAAAACTTGTCACAGGAGGGCCTTGATGTATCCCCCATCAATGACACGAAATGAGTAACAGAGTTTGAAGGAGAAACAGAGCATGCAACAATTTAGACTTTGGACACAGGGAAGGCCGACACAGAGTGAATGGATAACTGCAGATGGCCGACTCAATATAAGTTTCGGATGGACTTCTCTTGAACATATGAATGACACGACCAATCATTTGGCAGCACTGACTCAAATACAACACATGGAATGACCTTGTTATCAAAACGAATGAGAGGCAAATGGATTTCCCAAATCGGTTTCAAATGATGAATAGGGGGTGTCATGTTCAAGAGCGACACTTATTGCCAATCAATACAAAGATGAAACATATCCCTTTCCCAAATTTCCCCCCACCATTTCTGGCAAGTACCTCTTTATTTTTACGCAAGCTTGAAGAGGATCACATATGCTTGTTGATATAAGCTCCTCCTTCGGACGAGTCCCTCGGATTATTTTTAACGAACCCTAGGAAGGAGTGGTTCAGTCCCATTACAGGTCTGTCAATGTTTGTTTAACGAGTCCAGAGATAGTAAACTCGAAGGTTTTTCAAGATTATAGAGTTTGGAAAAACACTTTAAAAGAGAACTCTCTCAGTTCCTTTTTTGTACAGTAGTCCAACGAGACCGAAAAAGGGTTAAACTATTGCTCGAAAGACGCATACTTCAAATACTTTAGCGAGCGTGAAAATAGCAAGGTCGCTCGACAATCTTTTCATATTTAGAGAGTCTGAAAAGAGCTTAAAGAGAACTCCAGGGGGGTTCCTTTTTCGTATAACCACAGCGAGCCCGAAAAAGTGATAAAACAACGCTCAGTCACATTCTTATGTTTTTCACAAGCGCAAGAACGGACAAAAGGCGCTCGAGGTTTTAAGTAAAAACCATAACAAACAATCAAAATCACACCACACCAGAAAAAACTCTGTCCATAATCATCCATGTTTCGCTCCTGCAAGTCATTTCACTCATTTTCACATTAGTGATTAGGTTTAAATAATAAATAAACATAAAAAACCAACATTTGATATAGTAAAAAGTAATTAAAATGAGTGAATAAACAAATTTACCATATCATTTTACACTTTTACCATTGAGTTCAGCCAAAAAACCCTCATTTTACCCTTTGCATTCGGTGTCGATTTTCGGGAGCTACAGGTGATCGTTTGATGAGCCGTCAGCAACATCTTGGTAAGTTCTTCATTCCTGATCTTTCCATGGTTTAAAAATTTGATTTCATTGGTTAAAAGTCCAGTTTTAAGTTAGTTTTTTGAACCCTTTTGCGTGGAGACATTCTCGCAGGTGGCCCATACGGGACCTGCGAGAATGACTCATTCTCGCAAGTGGGCCTTAAGCCGCCTGCGAGAAGTTCGCACTGTACATAGTATGTCACCTGCGAGCATCGCATAATCCAATTTTTTTTGAAACGTTTAACCAATAGAAAAGATTTATTACATGAAAAAAATCATTAATCATGTTTGTATGTTTCTTATGTAGGTAACTAGCCACAAACATGGTGCTTGAGTGGCGAGAATGAGAACACGAGGAGGATAACGCAAACGCCGAAAATCACCCTCCAACCATAGCTGCTTTAAGAGACTGTGGTCTCTTAAAATACTTTTGTATCCCGGGTATGAGAGCCCAAGTCCGTTTGTTGGAGTATCTAGTCCGAATGTGGGATCCAGACCAACAAGTTTTCATTGTGGGAGCTCATACATTAGCTATTGACATCGAGGACATATATTTCTTGACCGGATTATCCAGGCGTGGGTCCTATGTCAGTTTGACCGGCAGCAGAGCAGGCGGGTTGAAAATGAGTGAATATTGCAACCAATACTGCGTACCTGAGCTTGAAAGAAAGAAAGGGAAAGTGGCAATTTGGGGAGTAACTGACTTGACTCTCCGTACTATTCTCTTTATGATTGCTCAGATGGTGGAAAGTGCTGCTCCCCATAAGGCATTGCAGAGCTATTTCCAGTACGCCATCGAGTGTACTGAGCCTCGGGTATTTAACTGGGCTGATGCAGTATTGCGCAATATCAAGAAACAGTTGACTAAGTGCAGGCGAGGAGATCTGAAACAATTTGGATATGGTTCTTTGTTAGTGTCCTTATTCCTAGAGAGGGTCCCTGTGTTTCGTCTACAGGCTGAGTGGGACCTTCCTGGTCCAAGAGATCCGAGGATGCTTCGATGGTGTAGGCTTATGGCCAGACATGTGGCAGGACCAATCGTCAAATATGACGATATATTCTTTGACTGGTTGCAAAACCAGATGCTGATGGTGGACGACTATGCCTATGCCAGGTTGGATTTCCGAGGAGATCCAGATCTTGCACTACCTGAGGATGCTCAGTGGGGAGACCTCGGTAAGAAAAACACAAATTTTCTCTTTTTAAAATGTTTTTGAATTTTTATCATATTTAAATGTTTTTGTTTTATAAATTTATCCAAAGACTAACCCAAAACATTGTCGGTGACACAGATGTCGGAGCATATAGACCTGCTGGCTCTTTTCCTATCCAGCGACGAGGAGAGGCAACATCAGCAGTACCATAGTACGTCGAGGATTATCTGACAGTGGAGCAGAGTTTAGAGGGTCTGACAGCTGATATTCCAGATATGACTCTGGAAGAAATTCCATGATGTGATCAACGTCACACTGTAGGAGTTTCCGCAGCTATGGGTCGACTACTCCGCAGAGTAGCTAGGGTTGTAGTGTGTTACCGTGAACGTCATCCGTGACATCACCTTGTAGAATCTATAAGCTTCAATTTTTGATATTTTGGTCTTTGGACAAACATTTTGTAAAAACAAAACTCTTTTGATCGTTATATATAGACAGACGGCTTCTACCGGTTTACTTTACATTGTGTGAATTGTAATGTGTTTGATTTATAAATGGTTCAAATGCCTGTCCAATACATAATTAGCTAAAGCATCTGTTAATGTATTAAGACGTCTAGGAATATGCTGATATTCAATGTGATCAAAATACCATTCCAAGAGGCGAATCCGCAAATATACCCTTAACAAAGTAGGACTTCGAATAGAATAGATATTACTTAGCTGTAGCACTACCAGCTGCGAGTCAATTCACACAACCAAATGACGAATTCCTCGGGAGATAACATCAACCAATAATTCAATAACGACGCTATACTCTGCGATGTTGTTGGTTGCACGGCCAAGACATACACCTCGTAAAGATATAAGTTCGCTTGTTGGGGCATAGATTGCCCATGCAACGGAAGCTAGGTTCCGAGTACTACGGTTAGCACCATCAGCGAAGCCAATATAAGGTGGCGAATACCCTGACATCTGGCAATCAAACACAACGTCACGTAAGGGCATAGACCAAATAACGTCAAAAGCAAACTAAAAGTAACACACACAAAGTATGATACATAAAATACAAGTACTCCTGCACAAAAAATTATGCATAGTACTTCTTCAAGTACAACCCATTTTTGGGTTCACTCAAAGGTATACCATCATAATCAACTAGCTCATATGCTCCTTTTTCCAACACTTTGCGAACAATGTAAGGACCATGCCACATTGGTTCAAATTTGCCAGCTCCTAAGACATCTTTATCTTGTTCATACAGAAGAACAAGATCTCCTTCAGAGAAAACACGAGGCTTGACATACTTGTCATACTGTTCCTTAACACATTTCTTCTGGGCTTCTATTACTAGAGTAGCGTCACGTTGAGTCTCGTCTAATCGCATCAGATACAATAGACGTTCCTCTTCAGCAGAAGTATTGGGTAAGAGTTCTACAGCTAGCTTCAGAGAAGGTATCTCACATTCTATTGGCAGAATGGCTTCCATGCCATAGACTAATTGAAAAGGCGTAAACCCCGTAGTGGATTTAACAGATGTCCGATATGCCCATAATGCCGAAAACAACATCGTGTGCCAGCTGGTTTTATGAATGCCTATCATCCGTCGAATCATAGTTATAAGAACTTTATTGATGGCTTTGACTTGGCCATTATCCTGCGGATAATAGGGTGTTGAGCTATCATGACGAAGACCCAACTTCTCCGTAAGTTCAGACATCATAAAATTCCTAAAATGACTACCACGATCGGTAACGATAGCCTAAGGAACACCAAAACGTGCTATAACATGGTTAAAAAGAAATAAGGCTGCAGTCTTTCCAGTATTATCGAATGTTGGCATTGCCTCGGCCCACTTTGTAAAGTAATCAATAGCTACAATAATGTAACCATGCCCCCCGGTCGAGTGAGGGTGACATGTCATGAAATCAATGCCCCATTTTGCAAAAGGACCAACTGAGACCACAGGATGAAGGGGAGCAGGATGCGGCTGAATTTTTTGATTGTAGGTCTGGCAGGCATGACACTTCTGAACAACAGTAATGCAGTCATTGAACAAGGAAGGCCAAAAATATCCTGCACGTAAGATCTTCTGGGCAGTAGCATACCCAAACATATTACCACCACATGCTCCAGAATGGCAGTCATTCAAAGCTTTCTCAGCTTCGTCAAAATTTAAACAACGTCGAAAAACAGAGTCAATACCTCGACGGTAAAGAGTATCTCCAAGGATAATATATTGACGTGCTTGATAATGAATACGATGTCGTTCGGTGCTAGACAAAGCAGGCCGAAAAGTTTGAGTTTGGAGATATATAATGATATCTCCGTACCAAATATCGTCAGTACTGATAAGGAAAAGTGATTCATCTGGTAACAAATCAACTGCTACAGTTTCCATGGCAGAGTGGGGAAAATCACAAATTAACTCAGCAAAAACTAAGGATTTCTTTGACGTGGCGTGATCGAATTCCAAGTCGAACTCCTGGAGAATGACAATCCACTTGGAGTATTTGCCCCCCAGCAATTGGCGTGTCAAAATATGTTGCATGGGGTTACAATGTGAAATCACTGTAGTTTTCCTGGAGAGAATATAATGGCGAAAACGTTGAACTGCTTGAACAGCATCCAAGGCCAGCTTTTCAACATGTTGGTACTTGATTTCAGTGGAAGTGAGACTTCGACTCAAGTAATATATAACATGTTCATCATGTGCATCATCCTCCTGAACAAGAACCATGCCGATAGTATACTCAGAAGCAGCTAGATAAAGAAAGTAATCCCGACTATAATCAGGAGGGAAAAGAAGTGGAGCTTTCGTGAGGGATAGTTTCAAAGCTTCAAAAGCGTCGTTGGCAACTTTATCCCAAACAAACTCCGAACCTTTCTTTAGAAGACGCTTGAAACCACAAGTAATCTCGGCGTAATTAGGGATGAAACGACGAAGAAAGTTTGCTTTCCCCTGCAAACTTTGTAACTGGCGCAAAGAAGAAGGAGGAGGGAGATTAAGAATCACCTCAACCTTAATAGGATCTACCCGGATCCCTTGACGTGAAACAATGAAACCAAGGAGACGGCTGGACTCTATGCAAAAGACACATTTATGAGGATTCAGGCGAATGCGATAGAACCGACAATGAACGAAAATGATAGAACCGACAATGAACGAAAATTGCTCGGAGATGATTAAGCTGATCGATTCAACGTAAAGAATGAGCTGGCAAGTCGTCCAAATAAGGTTGAACGATATGCTTATTATCATGAAACGCATAAGACATAGCACGTTGAAACGTTGCACCTGCATTCTTAAGACCGAAGGGAATTTTTCTATAGGTGAAAGTACCCCAAGGACAAATAAAAGCAGTTTTATGTTGGTCCTCAGGAGCGATGTGAATTTGATTATAGCCGGAAAATCCATCCATGAGAGAAAAGATTTCACTGCCAGCATAGTCATCGACGATCTGGTCGACGAAAGGGGTTGGAAAATTGTCCTTTGGACAGGCTTTGTTAATATCCCGATAATCAACACAAACACGTATACTACCACCTTTCTTATCAATCGTTACAGGGTGGAAACCCACTCTGTCAGAGCCACAGGATAAATAAAACCGGCTTTGAGAAGCTTTTCAACTTCGAGTTTAATAGCTGCCGCTTTACGTGGATGGACAGGACAAAGGCGCTACCGGAATGGCTTAGCTCCGAGGTATGTATTAATTTCATGGACAACAATAGCAAGGTCGATACCTGGCATCTCTTCGTAGCTCCAGGCAAAGATATCATGAAATTCTTTAAACAAGGAAGTATAAGTGACAATTTCTTCGGGAGAACACGAAGCTCCAATATGAACATTTTCAACTATCCCAGGTTTGACTGATATATCAATGGGTATCGTGGGAGAAATATTACTGAGGTTCCCTTCTGCGAACACATCATGTGTAGATTGGGGAACGGTGGATATGACAACAACGGTCGACGGAGTCAAAATCCGCTGATAATTCTCGAGAGTGTGTTGTTCCAGAAACAGTATGGAACGATGATGCCCATCGTTCCAAGGGGTGTCTTCCATGACGGACATGATCATCTCGTCAGTGGGAAAGATGACACGAAAAGGATCAGGAGACAACTCATCAAAAGAGGGTGTAGAAAGGGTTGCCGATTGAATGGCTTGATAAGCAGACTCAACCAGACTTAACGGCATGACGTCGCCGAAACGAGTATGATCTCCAGGATCAGGGACTATCCAAGGGTCGACAGACACAGGAATTTCATGAGGTACATTAGAGATCATATTAATAGAAGCAACTGACGAGCGTGGAATATCGGGTGGTGGGGGTATGGGGAACGTACCCATTAACGAAGAATCTTTTAAAAGACCGACTCCAACATTCTCGTAACCCGGTGGGGTTTTAGCTATAAACGACACGTTGCCAGTGCGAGTATCGGCATTAAATAAGGCAAGTTGATCAACCGTAACAACTTTTCCTTGGTGAGGAAATCGTACGACACGGAAAAGTGTTGACACAACAGCACGCATAGAATCGACCCAGCTACGACCAAGTAGAAGATTATAATCCAGGGGAGCATCGAAAACTTCCACTTCAACTTGGACCGTCTTACCTTCAAGAGTAACAGGCAACGATGGAAGAACATCGTAAGGCTTAAAACCAGAGCCATTGAAGGCTCTCAAAGTATTTTGTGATTCATTTAAAGGAGGAGAGCCAATGGATTTCCAACAAGTAAAGGACATTACACACGTAGAGGCACCCTCATCAATAACAGTTCGACAAATGCTCTTGTCGGCAACAACAAATTGTATCTGAAATGCAAGCTGTGGGGGTAACCTTGGAATATGGTCTTCCAAGTCAAATACTATCAAATTCGTATCCGTTGGATCAATTCCACCTATAGCTTTCAACAGAGCCCTTCGTTGTGCAGGACAAGACTGAAGGACTTCAAGGGCAGACATCGCTGAAGGTGCTTGGGCTAGATCTTCGACAATGTTATAGTTCTGGGCTACACGAGCATGAGGATTGAGGGCCTATTTCTTAACGACACCTTTCAGGGGTGGTCGTATAACTGTATCAAGGCTCGGTCGTTCGAGATGAAGAGGACCGTTTGTGGGCGGATTCGGTGGAGAGGGTTGTACCAGATCAGGAGGTAAATCGTCAACCTTCTCCTTAGATGGAGTATAGTCTTTAGCTCTAGTGGTGAGTGCAACATTGTATTTCTTGGAATCACCGGTACACATCAAAACATATGATGTCGTAGAAGTAGAGGGTTGGTCATGGATGACCAACGAAGCCTGTTGTTGAGACGGGAAGGGTTGAGATAAGACTGTCGACGTAGAGGGTTTCAACGTTCCTTGAAGGAACTTAGTAACCTCGGCGTGTCGAGGACAATCCTTCGTGTAGTGATCGTCACCACAGATAAGGCAAGGGTAGCGTGGTTTGTGCTTATCCCGGTCTTCAACAGGAGGGGTTTTAGTTTTCTCATTTTGATTATTATTTTTACTCTCCTTATTCTTGCCTCTCCCTTTCTTGGATTTATTTTTACCGGTCGACGTAGATTGAATAGCGTTCACTTCCGAGGTTTTACCGGCGGGAGGAGCAGGAGACGGAGCACTTTGAACATTAGAAGAATTGGATTTAGGGGTTGTAGTTGAAACATAATGTGAGTGGGTATGAGCAGTACCAATCACACCATCAGCTGCATGCGAGGCAGCTGGAGCAGTTGAAGTGCTGGAAGTACCAGGACGAGGTAGTTCAGGTAGTAAATCGTAGAGTGTTCTCGTTTGCGAATAAACAAGATCAAGATACTGAGCCCGACTTATAGCCTGCTCCTCTGTAACACCACCACCCATAGAAATGTCTTTACCAATTTCGTTCACGAAAGATTTCCTAAACCATTCTGCCAGTAACTGATCAGGGAGTTCAAGTTTGATGAGACGTCGTCTCCTTCGCCACTCATGAATATGATCTGATATATGAGTGCCTTTGGTTTGTTTGAAAGAGGTCAAGATCTCAGTCCCAGTATCGTAACGGATCTGTAACTGGTAATGTGTCAGAAAAGCCATAGCTAGGGTGTTGAAATCAGAAAAGAAACCTCGTGGCAATTCAATATACCACTTCGCAGCTGAATCGGTAAGGGTTCATTGAGAAAGATGTAGACGAATGTTGTCATCCATCAGTGAGTTGGACGAACACCATAAATGAAAAGTCATGACATGATTATTTGTGTCCTCTCCCGCCTTTCCATCGAATTTCGGAATATCCGATGGGAGCTTAGCAGGAATAGCAGGCCATTGGGGAGAGTGACGAATAGGATCATTTAGAATCCTAGACAAATCTGGAAAATACAAGGTAGCAAGAAAGGGTAACTGTCGGTTTACTTGCGGGTACAGGTGGCTTTGGGGTGGAAGCCCCATCGACAGACCAGTAGGACCATAAGCAGACTGTCCGTAGAGGGAAGACCCTGGCTGATTCGGTGGTGGCCAGATAGGGTAGTAGCCCCAAGGATTGTAACCTTGAGTTTGAGTAGGGACCTGAGGTTGAGTAGTTTGACCCGAACCCCAAATAGGATTAGTTACACCCGGATATGGTTGGCCTACAGGAGGGACAGTTGTCTGCCCCCCAACATTTTGAGGAAATTTTTGTAAAAGCTAATTCCAATATTGGGCCAATTCAGGAGGTATATTTTGTCCAAAAGGAGAGGTTGGTCCCTCTACCGTAGGTATAGTTCCACCCAGAAGTTGTGTACCAACTTTAGGTTGCATAGTAACTGTGTTGTGTCCGGGAAAAGGAAAAGGAACCGTACCACCCTGTCCAACAATAAGAATCTGCAAGTTTGGTGCAACAGTCGGGATAGTGCCATTAGGATTAGGATTGCCAGTAGGAAACTGAGGGAGTGTCAGGATAAAACCGGGAATAGGATGCCCAGGAAACGGAGGACCACCTGGAGAATCGGTTGGGGTTTGCGGAGGTGTTGGATTGGAAGCATTCAACAAAGCATTCAAAGCATGGTAACCAGGTGGTAACGTCGGGATGACATCAGGTGTTCTCTGGGTATTGATAGGAGCAAGAGTAGTTGCAGGAATTTCGGTTTGGACACTCGTAGTATTCGCGATATGGGCCATCTCGGGAGGGAGAAAAAAGTGATAAGTGGTAGTCTCTGGTGCAGTTTCTGTCTCAGAAGACACAGGAGGGTTGATTTCGTAGATAGGAGGTGACTCAGTACCAAACAAGACTCGTCGGAAATCACCCGACCAAAAAGGATCTTGGCCTACTACACCGTGAGAAGGCCCAACGGTTGATTCAGAAGATGTAACAACAACTTCTTCAGGAGGATTTAATCGCAAAAAAGGTCGTTCACCATGGTGAATGCGATAGTCCTCTCTAGTATTGGTAATTCTAAAATATTCTAGAGAATCAGTGCGTTCTACTCGTGGAGGTGGAGTAGAAACGTCTTGGACTTCACTCTGATGAGGGGAACCTTCAGGGGTACCCTCAGGTGTCACTGTAGTCAAGGGTTGTGAAACATCCGGATGTTCCGGAGATAAACCTTGCATTCTACATGAACGTCATGGGGGAGAAATTGTAAACTTATGACAAGCTCCGCGAAGAAAATCCTATGGTCAACTTCGAGAAACAAACAACACACACTAGAAAACAAAATCTAGAAGCAATCACCAAGCAAACAAAACCTTCTAATATCGAAGCCACTAGTTGGTGATGAAATCCAACGTCGCAACAACGAGACGAGAAGGGGCGGGGCTAAGGTGGAAAAGTTACGTTGACGATTTGCTTAACAGACTTACACCTTGGTGCAAGCTCCCACACATAATCGTGGGTATACCCTCCAAGGAGCCCGAGTGAGTTTGATCAACGTCGATTCCAGGTACCATGAAGACTTTCCCCTTCACAGTCACCTTGGGTAAGAACCTAGAGAGATAGGCAACTAAGGTCACCACAAACAACAATACAGCCTGGGGGAACAGTCGTCAGTCCGATCCACACGCAAGGGCAGGGTATCAAGCCTGAAATCAACTCAAAGGCTTCCACTCATAATTGTGGGTTTACCTCATAGTGATCCCCGTAATACGTGCAATCTCTACACCAATGTCAACAAAGCAGGGTTAGTAACTCTGCCAACACCAATGCGACCTAGTGCTTGACCCTTGTGTTAGAAGGGCTTCCCAAGAAAGTATGCTGCAAATGGAATTTAACACTCCCTAACTCAGGATGCTATTGTGTGTTTTGAGCTTTTGGAGAGTGTATCTCTCTTCCTACTCCAAAGCACTAGCCTAGATAAATGTTGGTGTAAAAGAGCCCTAGAAAAGAGTTACTAGATAAATTTTAAGATTACGCAATGTTTTTAAGAGTTGTTGTTTACTCAAAGGTAACGGAAGGGAAACTCATGTCATGTGACTCTGACTCAAATAATGCAAGGATGATGATGAAATATGACTCGTTTCATTCCATGAATCCTATTTATGGGAAAGAGAGAAAATTTTCCAAATCAACTCAATACTACAATGCAATGCACAATTTCCTTTCAGATGTCACTGCAAACAATCATTGAACAAAGGACAATCTCTATATGTCTTTTTCAAGTACTTCAATAAACTCTGAAATTTGGTTTTTTCAATGTTTTCTACAAGGCAAAAACAAAGTTTTTGAAAGAAAAAATTATTATTCACTTTTCAAAATGAATTCTCACTATATCAATGAGAAATCATAAAACCAGATCATACAAAATCAATCAACAACAACCCAATCACTGCTTTCAATGAAAGTAAAAACAAAAAGCAAACTAATGAGTCTTCTCAATGCCAATGAAAATGTTCTTTCGAATCAACAAGCAAAAGAAAAAAATCAAACACCTAACTCTCAACCAATCACTGGTTCTCAGCCAATCAGACACACTCAACTCCAGAAGTCAGAGAGAATGAAATTGCCAATAAGAGCTAAGAAATGAAAGTCAAGCTACAATAGACCAGAAAAAACCTTGAAACCCTAAAACAGTTCAAGTATGCAAACTAAAGAAAGAGCTGTATCAATCGATGATCCAATAAGCCTATCATAGGTGAATCAACTGATCTGAGCAGTCAAAACTCCAATTCAAAATTTTCAAAAATCTTGCTCGCAGGCAAGTAGTGTAACACAGTGCGAGAAGATAGTATTCTCGCAGGCCACCTTAAAGCAAGGTGCGAGGTGTTCGCACTGGACCCTATGTGTAGGGTGCAAACCTGACCAGTTATCGCAGGCTGCAGTTGAACGCAGTGCGAGAAGTCCTGAAGATGACAAAAAATTTGAAAGTAAAATAAAAATTGACAAAGGCTTATAGACCCAGGAGGTTTCTCAGGATATCTTGAGGACTCAAAGACTGACAAGACAAGAGAAAAATGGAACCGGAGCAAATGGCCACAGAAAATACAAAAAACCACCAAAAAAATGGGATAGGTCCCCAGTGGAGTCGCCAATTTTGTTTCAGGATTAATCCATAAGTGCGGACACAAACCGATCTCCCTAGATCCACCTGGATCTAGAACAAAACAGGACAGAATAATACTCTTTCCCTAGATTTATACTATTGAATGAAATAGGAGGCAACGATTATGTACATACCTTATGAACGCTTCCTTGGGTCTCTGTTGTACCAATTTCGCTCCAATGCTCTTGCACCGTCAAGACCACAACAGTACAAACCAATCGAAGTGAAGGCAATTCAATATATTCAACAGCTAATCTATACATATGATCAAGGAGTTATGTAATAAAGTGACATTGGCTTTATGGGAAATAGACATATTACTGTATTAAATTGATAGAAAGTAAGACTTACAACCTGAGCCTTGATGCTGTAGATATCCTTTCGATGGCTCCTAGCTCTGACACACACACTTGCTCATGCATGAAGAAGATCAACCACTTTTGATAACCTTGCTGGTGTCTCTAGCTGCTATAGCATCAGTCCTTCATACAATCTGGCACTAATTCTCCAATCAATCTCTTGCTAGTTTGCTTCTAACCTTTTCCATGAGCAATCCCCTCAATATATAGGAGAGAATAGATTAGTTACTTGGATAGGAATGATCCCAAGATATCAGGAAAACCACTACTTAGATAACCATTCGAAATCCAACTCACCCTCCTAGAAGATTCCCTTCTAGAAGATTCGAGAATTTATCTTTTTCCTTCCTTTAGAAGATGTTCGCACCCTGATAATTAGGTACAGTGCGAACCCCTCGCACCCTATCTTAATGCAGCCTACGAGAATCATGCATTCTCGCAGGCAAATATATAAGTAGCCTGCGAACCTTCCTTAAAAATATGATTTCTGGAAGCAGACAAAGGTAACTTTTCTCAGGAAAGTGTTCTTAGTGAAGAGCTTGATTTTCCATCATCATTACATCATTATGACAACCAAAATTGTGGATAACAATAATCGTAGTGTTTGGAACCATTGTGGAATAGGCTTGTTGAAGAGGGATAGTGGAACTAGGACCAACCTCTGAACCAATGAAGAAATAACAAGTTGTACTGTTAAAATGATCTAAAGGTATCACAAACGTAGTAGATGTTTCGGGTGGTTCAGAAATGATAGGTATCTCAGCTTCTGCCTTTGAGATGGGAGGGTTCCGTCTAGAAGTCAGAGTTCGAGATATGTCAGTGGTCCAAAAAAGATCCTCATTTTCAATGTTAGGAAGGACTTCAACTGGTATTCCATAATTGTCAACAACAAGTTCTTTGGACGAGTTGAGTCAGAGAATACGTCTCTCATATCCATGAGGTAAGCGGAAAGTGTCCAAAGAATCATAAATGATTCGAAAAATTTCTAAAGAGTCAGTTCTCTCCACTTGTGAAGGTATGTTGTCCTAGATCTCACTCTGTTGAGTAGAGTCCTCCGGTGGATTAGGGATCAAGGGTTGGGAAACTTGCGGATCTTCCGGAGGTAGTCCTTGCATCTTAGGTGAACGACATGGAGGGTCAATGTTGGTCGAACATAAATTTTTACGGAAAAAATCTATGGCCAAATATGTAAACAAACAACACTTGCTAGTAGAATCTAGGAATCAAAACCAAGCAAACAAAACCTTCTTGTTCCAAACTCACTAGTTGGTGATGAAATCCAATGTCGTGAAATCAAGACAAGAAGGCGCTGGGCGAGGGTGGAAAAGTTACATTGACGACCTGCTTAATGGACTTACAACCTGGTGCAAGCTCCCACACATAATCATGGGTATACCCTCCAAGGAGCCCGAGTGAGTCTGGCCAACGTTGATTCCAGGTACCATGAAGACTTGCCCCTCCACAGTCACCTTGTGTAAGACCCTAAGAAGATAGGCAACTAAGGCTACCAAAAACAACAATGATGCCTGGGGAGACACTGGATGGTCTGATCCACCCGCAAGGGCAAGGTATCTAGCCCGAAATCAACTTTAGAGGATTCCACTCATCATTGTGGGTATACATTCAAGCGACCCCCATAATATGCACAATCTCTACACCGAGACCAACAAAGCAGGGTGAGTAACTCTACTAATCTCAATGCGACCTCAGGTTTGACCCTTGTGTGAGAAGGGCTTCCTAGGACAAAATGTTGCAAATGGAATTTTACACTCCCTATCAAAAGATTCTATTGTGTGTTTTGTGATTTGGAGAGCGTGTCTCACTGCCTATTCCAAAGATCTAGCCTAGCTAATGTTGGTGTAAAAGAGCCCTAGAAAAAAATACTAGTTAAATTTTAGATTTTCGCAATATTTTTAAAGGCTGTCGTTACTCAAGAGGGAGACGGGATTGAAACCGATGTTGTGTATGACCTTGACCCAATAATACGCAAATAAAAATGAATGATGCAAATTTTCTTTCAATGAATTCTATCTACAACAGGGAGAAGGTGTTTCCGGAATAATGTAAACTACGAAATATACTTCCTTTTTCTTTAAATGAACACAATTTCAAACAACCAATAAACAATGAAATTCTTGAATGTTCTCTTCTCTTAAATGCAATAAATTTTCTTATATATGTTTATTCAAACGAATGGATAACTTCAAATTTTTTCTTTCTAAGAGCAGACCAAGGGCATGGCAGAGAAAAGACAAGAAATCCAAGAAAATCTATACCTTCAACAAGCTCCCAAATCGAACTTTCAATGAAGACAAAAAACAAAAAATGACGAGAGAGTATTTCCTCAAATGCAAATGAAGAGACAACTTCTCAATCATCAAGCAATCCAGAATATGTAATCAATCCAAAATTTCAAATCCAATCGAAGATTTTTAATCGAACAAGCACTTAGATACAAGCTCAGAGATTACACCCTTGTTGTTAAAAATCAAAAAAGAAAACTAGAAAATGACAAAGAGAGTTGTTCGATCTCCAAAAACCAATCAATAGTGAGTCAAATGTTTAGAAAAGGTCATATGTTGGTATTAAAAATCCTTTCCAGTTGGTTAAAGCAAAAACTAGGCATTAATAGAGGCTAAGACCCAACTCAAAAATTTCACAGACGCCGCTGCAAGCTGATAGCATATCACAGTGCGGAAATTAATGGTTTCCGTAGGGAAAAAATGGATAGGGTGTGGAAATCCCACACTGAAGAAAACAACCAGGGTGCGGAAATTGGACGTTTCCACAAGCTATGTATAAGGTATAGTGTAGAGGTGTTTGTAAATCAAGAAATTCTGAGAAAAGGGCAAAGGATCTAAGTGAATTTTTAAATCCAGAGAGTCTGAACGGATCTCCCACAGACTCAAAGACTGATTTCAAATGAAAAGAATAGGTAAAGAGAAAATGGTCAACAAAAAACCACAATCAAGTCATATCCCCAGTGGAGTTGCCAATTTTGTTATTGGATAAATAGGTGAATGCGGACATAAACTAATCTCCCTAGATCCACCTGGATCTAGAGCAAAACAAGACAGGACATGACGCTTTCCCTAGGTTGCTACCATTGAATTTATCATCAAATAAGGAGTGTATGACATACCTTTATATATCGCTTCCTTATATCTCTGTTGTCCCTGCTTCGCGCTGGTGCTCTTGTGAGATCAGATCTGCAATGACACAAACCAACCAAAGTGAAAGTAGTAATTGTAGATTCAATGGAGACCTAGACATGTGATCAATGAGTCATGTCATAAAATGATAATGATTTTATGGGAAAGAGACGTGCCACTGTATCATATTAATTAAAAGTGGAAGATACAACCAGAGTTCCTTGATGTTGCAAGTTCCCTTTCGGTGGTCCTTTGTTCCGACACACACATACACTTGATCCAAATTTGCATGAAGATAATCCACAAGGCTTGATGGACAAATGGAGGCCTCAAGAATCAATTGTATCAAGATTCTTCACACAATCTTCAATCTATTCTTTTCCCAATCTTGCTTGACCTTGCTTAACCTTTTCCATGAGAAATCCATTATTATATAGAAGAATATGAAGTGGTTAACAGGATGAGGATGATCTCACCAAATTAGAAAAGCCAGTAAGATCATGATCAAAATCTGGACCAGGGGTCAAATTTTAGCTCAAAAATAAACATTCTCGGAATTGCCTCAAAACAAACGAGAGCATAGCCCTCATCGTCATGAATCCAATGCAATTCGTTTCGTCTCAAATGGACGTCGGGAGCGAGAGATATTATGATCTGTCCGAATCGCCAAACAAGAAAAAAAATGGATGCTGACTGTGAAGTCCGTACAGTCCATACGGATGTTGACGTGGCATGACCGTACGCTGATGTGGCTTGACCGTACATGCTGATGTGGTAGAGGTGATGTGGCAGTTTTGGATTGACTGACATCTGGGCGAATTGTGTTGTGACACGTGGCATCATTTTCGGCAAATGGTGTGGTGCCACATGGCCCAGTCATGGGCTGCCACGTGGCACCCCGGTATTGGTCTATATGGTTTGTTTATTAAAATTTTACACGAGTCCACGGGAGTCGAACCCTGGACCTCCTCCCATTGTGAAATATTTAACAAAGTCCACGTTACCAATGCGCCACACATTATTGCTTGTTTAATATATGTAAAGCAATATATTTAAATTTATTTTATATGACCGTTGGAGCGGGGGTCCGGGCTGGTGCTTAGCCCCAGCCCCCGGTCACATTTATAATGTATACGACCATAACCTTTGTTGCAAGGTGTGCGTGGATTTTATGTTTTCAAATCCACGGTTTTATTGTAGCGTCATGTGACCACAACTGGAGCGCGGGGGGCTTAAGTCCATTTAGCCCTTTTTCTTAATGCGCAAGGTCGTATTATGAATCATATGCCTAGGTGCTAGGTGGTTATGGGCTGGAGGCGCCCTAACCGTCCTACAGTTTGCACCGTTGGCGCGGTTGCACCTGGTGCTGGGTTTATACGCTTTAAAATGTGTGTGAGCCAGGTTCAAGCACACAAGGGTGCATTTTGGCGAACCAGTTTCAACAAGGTTGAAGGAGGAAAATGGAGGAGGCCTAACTTCTTCATATTTTGGTCGATTGAGGTGCTGTAAAAGCCCAGCTAGGGGTTTTTGGATGTCCTGGATCCATTGGCACTGTTATCAAGGCTATTTGAAGACTTCTTTTGTAGGTTTTTCACCATTGAAGTTTCAGCAAGCTCCAGGGAGCTTGAAGCCTTCATTGATCGAGGACATGTTTTGGTGAGCCTATGCTTGTTTTCTGTGATTGAATAATCATTTTTGGCTAATTGTTATGCTCTGAACACATTGGGACAGGTTTCAGAGGCTTTTGAGGACTTTTACAGGTGTTTTTTCCAAAGAGAAGATCAAGGAAGCTTATGGCTACATGTAGAAGAGGTCATGCCCGTATGAGCCATGATCCGTTTTCAGAGTTTCATTAGTCATTTTTGGGGTTTTTATGTGTTTTGATCTCAATGGTACAGTCTGTTTTTCCATTGGAGTTGAGACACAACTTGTAAAATAACTTTTGACTAATTAATCCTAGAGAGACAAGTCTATTGATGGAGGCTCAAGGAGATGTAGCCCAGAGGGGGGTGAACTCCTTTATCATGTTGTGATTGTTCTGAGTTTGATGGTTTATTTGTTGCAAGTTATGTTGCTGTGTATTTATTGAAAGTACATATTTAACCATTTAAAAGAACATATCCTCACACATAATCATTTACAAGAAGCTACATGAACTTAACACATAAGTTTATCTTGCATATTTATACACATGAAGCAAGGTCCTGTAAAGTTTATTTTAATGAAGTAGAGGGTGCTTGCATAGCATAACAAGTCAGCCTTCTATTTTCAGATCAGATCAAAACCATATGAACACCACCTCACATTCTAGAAGATTCTCTCTCTAGAAACTTCGTGAAACTTCTTCCTTTTCTTAGCTTCAAGCGCCGCTGCACCTTGCCTATATAGCAATATGCGGAAATCCCACAGGCCAGGAATAGAGCAGCCTGCGGAAATCCTTGATTTCTGCACTGTGTACCACTTTCATCCTGCGACGTCATTCTAAAAATGTGCCTTGTAGGGGAAGAACTCAACCATTTTCCTCATGTGAAAGATTGTTTTGGAAGACTGAACATATGCCTATGGGGTCATCATCAGAGTGACCAAAATAATTTGTAACAGAATGCCCCCCAAAGTATGAGGCTAGAACATGTGACAGCCGAAATACTTTGTAAAATGCGTGTGTGTGTCGAAAACAAGGAGCGCACGAATCAAGAACCTGCAAACAATCAAACATCTGCATAGAGTTATACCATTTATGAGGTAAGAATTCCCATGCTCAGATTACAAGTCATTGAAATCATAAATTCAAGGCATGGCCACCAATTATACACTGTGGATCCATGTCATCAAAGTTCTTCATAGCCACCAGAAATACACTGTGGATCTATGTATTAGAAAATGTAAATTTAGACACAACCACGAGACATAAAAAGTAGATCTGTGTGTCAATTCAAATCATAAATACTCCATCACAACCTGGGCCAAAATATATAAGACCCAAGGTCTTCAATCCCGTCGTCCATAAGTACGAATCTAACCATGCGATTATAGGTGTTGAAGTCGAACATGGTAGAAACCACTTGATTACCGGTCATTGATGAAAACTGTTAACAAGTGCAAGGGAAATCATCATTGATGTCAATGACTCCCAAGGTACCTTAGTACAATCCAAAAAATGTGAATAAATGATCTGAAGTTGAATAGTCGATTAAATCTCTTGATCAGGGACCAATGATGTGAATCCACTATCGAGAGCAAAGAAACCTGCCATTGAGGCATGCGGGCTCTAAGGTATTAAATGATTTCTAAGTCCTTTTCCCGGATGATGAGTTGAAGTCGACAATAAAAATACTCGTCACAGGAGGGCCTTGATGTATCCCCCATGAATGACACGAAATAAGTAACATATTAAGGGTAGATCAAAGTATGAGAATGAATTGAAACTGACACAGGGAAGGTCGACATGGTAAGAAATGACAATGCAGATGGCCGACTCGAAGGAGGGCTTGTTTGGACTTCTCTTGAACATATGAATGACACGAAACTGGTCTTGGTAGAATTGACTCAAAGACGACCCAAGATATGAATTTGATGAAGGCAAAATGAGAGACAAATGGATTTCCCAACCCAGATTCAAATGACGAAGGGGGTGTCATGTTCAAGAGCGACTAGTACTGCCACTAACACCAGTACAGAAACACATCTCTTTCCCAAATTTTCCCCCACCATTTCTGGCGAGTACCTCTTTATTTTTACACAAGCTTGAGGAGGATAACATATGCTTGTAATATAAGCTCATCCTTCGGATGAGTCCCTCGGAGTATTTTTACCGAACCCTAAGAAGGAGTGGTTCGGTCCCATGTGGGTCTTTCGATGTTTGTTTAACGAGTCCAAAGATAGAAAACTCAAGAGTTTTTCATGTTTATAGAGTCTGAAAAATACTTAAAGAGAACTCTCTCAGTTCTTTTTTCGTAAAGTAGCTCGATGGGACCGAAAAAGTGATAAACTATCGCCCATCGAACGTTTTATTCAAATAATTTTACGAGCGTGAACATAACAAGGTCGCTCAAAAATCTTTTCATTTTTATGGAGTGTGAAAAGAGCTTAAATGATACTCCATGTGTGTCGTTTTTCGTGTTACCAAGACGAGTACGAAAGGATGACAAAAGTATACTTGGTTGCGTTTTCATAAATTTTCGAGCATGAGAACGAACGAAGAGTGAACTCGAGGTTTTACTAGAAAACCCTAAAAAGTATCAATATGTGTAACGAAGAGAAAACAAATTACGAAACAAAGATCCAAACTCCGTTAATTAAGACTCTAATCTTCCTCCTGCAAGAAACAAGACACTTACGAAACTATTAGTTACGAGGGTTTATAACCAAACACATTTTATACTATAAAATATTATGAAAAAAGGTAAAAAATGAAATAAATAAGAGTAAGAGTTCTTTTTTACCATTTCATTTGTATTTGGTCAAGAACTTGTCAAAAAACCCCTTTTTCACCCCTTATTTTGACGGTCGATTGCGAGGAGCACAGGCGATCAATCGAAGAACGGTTTCCATGAAAACAGTAAGTGTTTCATCTTCTTCCTTTTCAATGGTTTAAAATTTGGTTTTGGTGGTCAAAAAATGATTTTTTGGGTGATTTTTGGGCCGGTAGGCATGCGCTGGGGCCGCCGCAGGTGGCCTATATCGGGCCCTACAGAAATCAAGGATTTCTGCAGGTGCCCAATGGATCGCCTGTGGAAATCCCGCACTGTAACTGAAGCTCAGTTGCGGCGGCTGAAAACCAAAATAGAAAAGTAAGCGTTGAACTAAAAAAGAATTCCAAAAATGGTGGATAAAGGTGCTAACTGTCCTGTTTTACTTCCATGCAGGTGTTTGATTGCAAAATTGTTGGAATGGAGAGAACATGAGCATGAAGATGATGATTCTATGGCTTTGAATGATCCAGGAACCATTGATTCCCTTCGACAATGTGGCCTATTAAAATTTTTCAAAGTCCAGGGCATGAGAGCCCAACAAAGACTATTAGAGTACCTGGTCCATATGTGGGACGCAAAACAATAATTATTTCATGTGGGTGTTCATGTACTCTCCTTGGACATTGAGGATATTTACTTTCTGATGGGGCTATCCCATCGTGGGGCACGTGTGAGTCTGATAGGGGGTCAAAGTGGTGGCTTGCCGATGAGCGAGTATATCCATCGACTCTGTGAACCAGATGCCGAAAGGCGCAAAGGTAAAGTGGCTATCTGAGGTGTGCAGGATCTGACTCTCAGAACCATCCTCTTTACCATTGCATGGATGGCAGGAAGTGCATCACCACACATGGAGCTCCAGAGTTATTTTCGATATGCCATTGAATGTCTGGAACCTCAAGTATTCAATTGGTGTGATGGTTTGCTCTGGAGTATGAAGACACAACTCACTAAAAGAAAGAGAGGAGACCTAAAGAAGTTTGGGTATGGGTCCATTTTGGTGTCTTTCTTCTTAGAAAGAGTCCCTCATTTGCGGCTACAGGTAGAGTGGGGGTTACCAGCCCCACGAGATCCAAGAAAGAAATGATGGTGTGACCTTATGGCATGACACATAGCGGGTCCTATAATCAAGTACAATGATGCATTTTTTGTTTGGTTAAGGCCCCGAATCTTGATGATTGATGATTATGCGTATGCCAGCCTATACTTTCGGGGTGATCCCGACTTGGTTCTCCCTGAGGGATTTCATTGGGGAGATTTAGGTAAGAAAGATATTTTGTTCTTTATAATGTTTTTGTAGTTTTTAGAATATTAGATGTTTTTCTTGTTTTTGATCTGAAGACTAATCATAGACTTTTGACTATGCAGATGTAGGGCCACATCGACCTCCGAGCACATCTCTGATTCAGAGGCGAGGAGATGCACGTGTGGTAGCAGGGTGGGATGCCGACGACTATGAGGCGATGGAGCAGAACTTAGAAGGCTTGACGACAAACATCCTCGACATGTCAATCGAGGAGGTCCCGAGGTGTTATCAATGCCATACTGTAGGCATGTCTGGCTCACTTAGTCGGTTACTTCGCCGGGTAGCACGGGAAGTGGTGTGCTATCACGAGTGATATCCATGATACTATTTCGAGCAGCATCTGTGATGCTCTTTTGTAGGAGCCATGGGCTCTATATTTTGATATTTTGGTCCTTGGATGGAAAACATTTTTGTAAATTTTTTTCATTATATATATACATGAGGCTTCTACCGACTTACTCTGCTTTTATATACAACGTGTAATGTGTGATTGGATTTATAAATGTCTCAAATTTCTGTCTAACACATAATTAGCTAGAGCATCAGTTAATGTATTTAGACATCTAGGAATGTGTTGATATTCAATATAATCAAAATAATGTTCCAAGAGGTGAATTCGTAGATATACTCGTAACAAAGTAGGACTTTGGATAGTGTATACATTACTTAACTAGAGTACTACTAGCTGCGAATCAAGTCGTACAACGAAGTGATGAATCCCAAGTGAGATAGCATCGGTCAATAACTCAATGACTGCACTATATTCTGCGATATTATTGGTTGCACAACCGAGGCAAACACCTTGTAAACTGATAAGTTTGTTGGTGGGTGTATAGATTGCCTAAGCAACAGAAGCTAGGTTCTGAGTACTACGGCTAGCACCATCGGCGAAGCCAATATAGGGTAGAGAAGATGTCAACATCTGGAAACCAAGCACAACGCAAGGTAAGCAGTTGGGGATCGAAACCAAATAATGAAAAACACACAAAAGTAACACACAAGAGTATGGTACAGTAAAAGTACAAGAACTCATGCAGATACAATCTAACCATAGTACTTCTTCAAGTAAATCCCATTTCTGGGTTCACTCAAAGGAATGCCATCATAATCTACTAACTCGTAATCTCCCTTCTCTAACACTCGTTTGATGATATATGGACCATGCCACATAGCTTCAAATTTTTCGGCTCCTAGCAGACCACGATCTTGTTCATAGAGGAGAACTAGATCTCCCTCAGAGAAAACACATAGCTTGACATGCTTTTCATATTGGGCTTTTACACGTTTCTTCTGGGTTTCAATAACTAGGGTGGAATCATGACGGGTCTCATCTAATTGCATAAGATACAATAGACATTCCTCTTCAACATAGGTGTTTGGGAGAAGTTCGATGGCTAGCTTTAAGGATGGTATTTCACATTCAATCAGGAGAATGAATTCGATGCTGTAGACTAGTTGAAAGGGGGTAAATCCCGTAACAGACTTCACAAACACCCGATAGGCCCATAATGCCGAAAACAACATCGTGTACTAGGTGGTCTTATGGATTCCTATTATCCGACGAAGCATAGTGATACAAATTTTATTTATTGCTTCAACTTGGCCGTTGGCATGTGGATAGTAGGGGGTTGAGTTTTCATGCCGAAGACCCAACTTATCGGTAAGTTCAGACATCATAAAGTTTCAAAAATGGCTACCGTGATCAGTAAAGATAGCTTGTGGGATCTCAAATCGAGTAATAATATGATTAAATATGAAAAGGGTTGCAGTTTTCTCGGTATTGTCGAAAGTAGGCATCGCCTCAACCCATTTGGTGAAATAATCCACGGCTACAATAATGTATCCTTGCCCCCCGACCGAGTGAGGGTTACAGGTCATGAAATGAATGCCCCATTTCGTGAAAGGTCCAACGGAAAATACAGGGTGTAAGGGAGCGGGGTGTGATCTTATTTTATTATTGTATGTTTGAAAAGCACAGAATTTTTGGATGGAAATAATACAATATTTAAATAAAGAAGGAAAAAAATGCCCTGCTTGTAAGATCTTCTGGGCAGTAGCATACCCAAACATGTGACCACCACATCCTCCAGAGTGGCAGTCATTAAAAGCTTTCTCAGCTTAATCATAGGTGAGACATCGTCGAAAAACAGAGTCAACCCCACGGCGATAAAGAGTGTCACCGAGAATAATGTACTGACGAGCTTGGTAATGTATGCGACAACGGTCAGTGCTAGACAAATCAGGCCAGAAAGTCTAAGTTTGGAGATAGATAATGATATCCCCATACCAAAGGTCATCAGAACTAATCAGAACAAGGGATTCATTGGGTAAAGAATCCTCTGCTACATTCTCTATCTCAGTGTAGGGAAAGTCACATATTAGTTCGGCAAACACCAAGGATTTCTTAGACTTAGCGCGTTCAAATTCTAATTCAAACTCCTGGAGAATTACTATCCATTTGGAGTATTTTCCCCCTAGCAATTTGTGTGTAAGAATGTGTTGCATGGGTTTGCAATCGAAAATTACAGTGGTATTGCGTAGTAAGATATAGTGATAGAAACGTTGGATAGCTTGAATAGTTTCCAAGGCCATATTTTCGACATGTAAGTATTTGGCTTCGGTAGTCATGAGACTCTGACTCAAATAATAAATGACATGTTTGTCGTGTGAATCATATTCTTGGACTAGAACCATGGCGATGGTAGAGTCCGAAGCAGCGAGATAAAGGAAGTAATCTCGACTATAATCAGGTGGGAAAAGTAATGGGGTACGAGTTAAATTCAGTTTCAAAGCTTCAAAAGATTTGTTGGCAGTGGAATCCCATACGAACATAGAACCTTTATTTAGTAGTCGAGTAAATTTGAGTGTTAATTGAGCATATTTTGGGATGAAACAACGTAAAAAGTTTGCCTTCCCTTGCAAACTTTGAAGCTGGCAAAGTGAAGAAGGAAGAGGGAGATTGAGGATCGCCTTGACCTTCAAAGGATCGACCTTGATCCCCTGGCATGACACGATAAAACCTAGAAGTCGGCCGGACTCCACAAAAAAAACACACTTGTGTGGGTTGAAGCGTATATGATAGAACCAACATCGAAGGAAAATGGTTCAGAGGTGTGCCAGATGGTCACTACGATGCATGGAATGTGCCGGTAGGTCATCTAGATATGGCTGTACAATGTGCTTAACATCATGAAAAGCATAAGACATGGCTCGTCGAAAAGTCACATCAATGTTCTTTAAACCGAAGGGTAGTTTCCGGTAGGCAAAGGTGCCCCAAGGACAAATAAAAGTGGTTTTGTGTTTATCCATGGGCAAGATGTTGATTTGATTATAGCTGGAGAGACTGTCTATTAAAGAGAATATTTCACTCTTGGCACAATCGTCGATGATCTAGTCAACGAAGGGGGTGGGAAAGTTGTCCTTAGGACAAGATGGATTTATATCCCTATAATTGACACAGACACAAATTGTACCTTGTTTCTTGTTAACTGGAATGAGATTGAATACCCAATCAACTAAATCCACAGGATCAATAAAGCTAGCTTTAAGAAGTTTTTTTACTTCAAGCTTAATAGCAGCTTCTTTACAGGGGTGGACCGGATGAAGTCTCTACCGGATGGGTCTAGCACCTGAGTACATCTTGATTTCACGTACAACAATATCAGGGTCAATACCCGACATTTCTTCATAGCTCCAAGTGAAGATGTCACGAAATTCTTGGAAACGTGATTTATATGAGACAACCTCGTCAGTAGAGCATGAAGCTCCAATGTGGACATTTTCAACAACTCCAGGTTTAATGGATATTTTGAGGGGGATGGTGGGTGAAATATTGCTTAAGTTCCCTTCATATAACACGTCGTGTGATCTCTCGGGAACAAAGGAAATGATAGCAACGGTCGATAGAGTCGAGATCCGTTGGTAACTCTCGATGGTCTGTTTTTCAAGGAAGAGAATGGAACAATGATGTCCATCATCCCAAGGGGTATATTCCATCAAAAAAACTGACACAATCATCTCATCTATGGGAAAAAAAACGTGGAACGGGTCAGGAGATGAATCACCAAGAGATGGGGTAGAAGGGGTTGCCGATTGAATGGCTTGATAGGCAGATTCAACCAGACTTAAAGGCATTTGGTTGCCGTAGCGAGGATAATCACCAGGTTTGGGTATGATCCACGGGTCGGAAGATGGGTGAGTTTGGCGAACCGAGGTGGAAATCATGTTAATCGAGGCAACCAAAGGAGGTGGAACATCAAGAGGTGGGATTGAGAACGTGCCCATTAGAGTGGAATCTTTAAGTAGGCCCACACCAATGTTCTCATACCTAGGAGGTGTCTTCGCGATAAAAGGGACGTTGCTAGTATGGGTGTTAGAGTTGAAAAAGGATAGCTGGTCGACAGTGATGGCCTTTCCCTAATGTGGAAAATGTAAAACATGGAAAAGGGTAGACACAACGGTGTGCATCGCATCAATCCAGCTATGACCAAGTAAGAGGTTATAATTGAGAGGTGCATCAAAGACCTCAACTTCAACGCTGACCAATTTGCCTTCCAACGTAATAGGCAAGGAAGGAAGTACACCGTAGGGTTTAAAGCTAGAGCCATTGAAGTCTTTAATCATGTTATGTGATTCAGTAAGAGGAGGAGAGCCAATGGCTTTCCAACATGCAAAAAACATTACACACGTGGAGGCACCCTCATCAATAACAATCCTATAGATGTTCTTGTCGGAGACAACAACTTGTATTTGGAATGCTATTTGAGGGGGGAGTCTCGAAATGTGATCTTCGAGTTAAAAAATTATCAAATTTGTATCCGCAGGATCAATTCCACTGATAGCCTTTAGCAGTGCCTTTCGTTGAGCATGGCCACTTTGAAGGACTTCGAGAGATGACATTGCAGAAGGTGCTTGCACCAGATATTCTACAATACTGTAGTTCTGAGAAGCACGTGCATGAAAGTTGAAGGAGGATTTTTGAACAACACCCTTTGGGGGAGGGCGAAGAACTATATTGAGACTTGGTATTTCGAGATGAAGAGGACTGTTGGAAGGTGAAGTTGAAGGAGGTTGTTGAACCAATGAAGGTGGTAGATCGTCGACCTTCTCCTTTGAGGAAGAATAATCTTTGGCTCGAGTGGTTAATGTAATGTCATTCTTTCTGGAATCACCAATACACATGAGTACATAAGAAGTAGTGGAGGGAGAGGGTTGGTCATGGATGACCAGTTGGGCCTGCTGTTGAGAAGGGAAAGGTTGAGACAACACAACAGGTGTGGGAGGTTTCACGGTCCCTTGGAGGAACTTAGTAACCTCAACCCGTCTTGGACAATCTTTCGTACAGTGATCGTCACCACATATAAGGCAAGGGTATTAGGGTTTGCGCTTATCCTTATCATCAACAGGCTGGGTTTTGGCTTTCTCAGACTGTGGGTTATTTTTATCCTCCTTATTCTTACCCTTCCATCTTTTAGATTTATTTTTTTCGGTAAGGGTAGATTGAACAGAGTTAACCTCAGAGGTTTTGCCGGTGGGAGGAGTAGGAGATGGATCATTTTGAACATTAGAATCATTAGACTTGGGGTTGGTGGGAGAGGTTTGCATATTTTGAGGTTGAGCATGGAAAGTTCCAATCACATCGTCATTCGCATGAGAAGCAACAGGGGTAGTTGAAGTAGAGGTAGTAGAAGGGCAAGGTGCATCAGGGAGTAAGTCGTAAAGATTACCCGTCTGTGAATAAACGAGGTCGAGGTACTGAGCGTGAGTGATAGCCTGTTCTTCGATGACAAATCCACCCATGGAAATATAATGAGAGATCTTATTCATGAATGATTTTGTGAACCACTCTGCCAATAATTGATTGGGAAGATCGAGTTTGATCAAATGTCGTCTTTGTCTCCACGCATGAATGTGATCAGAGATGTGAGTGGCTTTACTTTGTTTGAAGGAACTTAGGATATCAGTTTCTATTTAATAACAGATCGGTAATTGGTACTGTGTAAGGAAATCGATGGTGAGGGTATTAAAGTCAATGAAGAAACCTCGTGGTAGTTCTTTATACTACTTTACAGCCGAACCCGTGAGAGTTCATTGGAAGAGTCGTAATCGAATGGAATCATCCATAAAAGAGTTGGATGAACACCAAAGGTATAAAGTCATGACATGGTTGTTTGGATCCTCTCCTGATTTACCATAAAATTTTGGAATGTTGGACGGTAATTTGGCCGGTATCATGGGCCAGTGGGGAGAATGCAGGGAAGGATCATTCAATATTCTAGACAAATCAGGTAGATCCAAGGTGGCTAAAAAAGGTAATTGTCTATTTACAGGAGGATACTGGTAACTTTGGGGAGGGAGTCCCGTCGGTAGACCAATAGGACCATAAGCAGTTTGTATGTGAGGCAAAGGTCCTAACAGATTTGGGTGTGTGTGCGGAGGCAGGTAGGCCACATGGTTGTACTAATTGGGGAGGGTCGCTTGGGGAGGGACGCTAGGTTGAACGTTTGAACCCCAAATGGGATTGGAATAACCAAGGTATGACTGGCTTGAACTAGGGGGTATAAAAGATCCAACATGAGGTTGTTTCCCCCTAGACTATTGTGGATTCCCTTGAATAAAAAGATTCTAATACTGGGCTAGTGAATCGGGGATGTTCTGTCCATACTGTGGATTATACTGTTGATTATATCCTCTGAGTAGGGATTGTCCTCTAGGTGAGGATGATGCCCCAATTTGGTTTTGACCTCCAAATTGAGTTTCCCCCCCTGGGTTATATTGTCCCCTAATAGGAATCTGATAACCGGAAGTGAATAAAGAAGTAGAAATTCCAAAGGTAGTAGAGACACTGGGTCCGAATCCTCCTATAAAAGGTGGATTAGACCCTCTGGAGAGGAACTGGGATGGTTTTAGAATAGATCCAGAAACAACATTATACCCAGGAGGAGTAAAGACTCCAGAAGCTCCAGATGGAACTTGGGTAGGAATGGTGATAGAAGTATTCAAGGAATTATACCCAAGAGGGAGTGACGGGATTTGTCTAGACGAACGCGGTGTAACAATAGGAGGTTGGCTAGCCACCGTGTTCCCGGTGGGGATAATCATAGTATTTGGGACCATTGTGGAATATGCATGTTGAAGAGGGATATTGGAGCTAGGACTAGCCTTTGAACCAACGAAGAAATAACAAGTTGTACTGTTAAAATGATCTAAAGGTATCGTAAACGTAGTAGATGTTTCAGGTGGTTCAGAAATGACAGGAATCTCAGCTTTTACCTCTAAGCCGGGAGGGTTCCGTCTAGAAGTTGGAGTTCGAGATATGTCAGTGGTCCAAAAAGGATCCTCATTTTCAATGCTAGGAAGGACTTCAACTGGTATTCCAGAAGTGTCAACAACAAGTTCTCCAGACGATTTGAGTCAAAGAATATGTCTCTTGTATCTACGAGGTAAGTGGAAAGCGTCCAAAGAATCAGAAATGATTCAAAAACTTTCTAAAGAGTTAGTTCTCTTCACTTGTGAAGGTATGTGGTCCTGGATCTCACTCTATTGAGGAGAGCCCTCCGATGGATTAGGGAGAAAGGGTTGGGAAACTGCCAGATATTCTGGAGGTAGTCCTTGCATCCTACGCCAACGACGTGGAGGGTCAATGTTGGCTGAACCAAAAAGTTTACGGAAAAAATCTATGGCCAACTATGTAAACAAACAACACTCGCTAGTAGAATCTAGGAATCAAAACCAAAGAAACAAAACCTTCTTGTTTCGAAGTCACTAGTTGGTGATGAAATCCAACGTCGCGAAGTCAAGATAAGAAGGGGTTGGGTGAGGGTGGAAAAGTTATGTTGACGACCTGCTTAACAGACTTACACCCTGGTGCAAGCTCCCACACATAATCGTGGGTATACCCTCCAAGGAGCCCGAGTGAGTCTGGCCAACGTTGATTCCAGGTACCATGAAGGCTTGCCCCTCCACAGTCACCTTGTGTAAGACCCTAAGAAGATAGGCAACTAAGGCTACCAAAAACAACAATGATGCTTGGGGAGACAGTTGATAGTCTGATCCACGTGCAAGGGCAGGGTATCTAGCCTGAAATCAACTTGAGAGGCTTCCACTCATCATTATGGGTATACCTTCAAGCGACCCCCATAATATGTGCAATCTCTACACCAAGACCAACAAAGCAGGGTGAATAACTCTGCTAATCTTAATGCGACCTCAGGTTTGACCCTTGTGTGAGAAGGGCTTCCGAGGAAAAAATGTTGCAAATGGAATTTTACACTCCCTATAAAAATATTCTATTGTGTGTTTTGTGCTTTGAAGAGCGTGTCTCACAACCTATTCCAAAGCTCTAGCCTAGCTAATGTTGGTGTAAAAGAGCCCTAGAAAAAATTACTAGTTAAATTTTAGATTTTTGCAATATTTTTAAAGGCTGTTGTTACTCAAGAGGGAGATGGGATTGAAATCGATGTTGTGTATGACCTTGACCCAATAATATGCAAATAGAAATGAATGATGCAAATTTTCGTTCAATGAATTCTATCTATAGTAGGGAGAAGGTGTTTCTAGAATAATGTAAACTACGAAATATACTTCCTTTTTCTTTAAATGAACACAATTTCAAAAAACCAATAAACAATGAAATTCTTGAATGTTGTCTTCTATTAAATGCAATAAATTTTCTTATATATGTTTATTCAAATGAATGGATAACTTCAAATTTTTTCTTTCTAAGACCAGACCAAGGGCATGGCAGAGAAAAGACAAGAAATCCAAGAAAATTTATACCTTCAACAAGCACCCAAATCGAACTTTCAATGAAGACAAAAAATAAAAAATGATGAGAGAGTATTTCCTCAAATGAAAATGAACAGACAACTTCTCAATCATCAAGAAATCCAGAATACGTAATCAATCCAAAATTTCAAGTCCAATCCAAGATTTTTAATCGAACAAGCACTCAGATACAAGCTCAGAGATTGCACCCTTGTTGTTAAAAATAAAAAAGAAAACTGGAAAATGACTAAGAGAGGTGTTCGATCTTTGAAAACCAATCAACAAGAAGTCAAATGTTCAGAAAAGGTCATATGTTGGTATTAAAAATCCTTTCCAGCTGGTTAAAGAAAAAATTGGGCATCAACAAAGGCTAAGACCCAACTCAAAAATTTCATAGACGCCGCTGCAGGCTGATAGTATATCATAGTGCGGAAATTAATGGTTTCCGCAGGCCAGAAACGGATAGAGTGCGGAAATCCTGCACTGAAGAAAACAACCAGGGTGTAGGAATTGGAGGTTTCCGTAGGCTATGTATAAGGTACAGTGCAGAGGTGTTTGTAAATCAAGAAATTCTGAGAAAAGGGCAAAGGATCTAAGTGGATTTTTAAATCCAGAGAGTCTGAATGGATCTTCCACAGACTCAGAGACTGATTTCAAATGAAAATAATAGGTAAAGAGAAAATGGTAAAAAAAAACCACAATCAAGTCATATCACCAGTGGAGTTGCCAATTTTGTTATTGGATAAATCAGTGAATGCGGACATAAACTAATCTCCCTATATCCACCTTGATCTAGAACAAAACAAGACAGGACATGACGCTTTCCCTAAGTTTCTACCATTGAATTTATCATCAAAGAAGGAGTGTATGACATACCTTTATATATCGCTTCCTTATATTTCTATTGTCCCTGCTTTGCTTCGGTGCTCTTGTGAGATCAGATCTGAAATGACACAAACCAACCAAAGTGAAAGTAGTAATTTTAGATTCAATGGGGACCTAGACATGTGATCAAGGAGTCATGTAATAAAATGATAATTATTTTATGGGAAAGAGACATGCCACTGTATC
Source organism: Picea engelmannii (assembly GCA_009831015.1). Classification (NCBI taxonomy): domain Eukaryota; kingdom Viridiplantae; phylum Streptophyta; class Pinopsida; order Pinales; family Pinaceae; genus Picea; species Picea engelmannii. The sequence continues at coordinate 194,358 of ML790829.1, forward strand.
ATATTAAGTAAAAGTGGAATATACAACCAGAGTGCCTTGATGTCACAATTTCCCTTTCGGTGGTCCTTTGTTCCAACACACACATACACTTGCTCCGAATTTGCATGAAGATAATCCACAAGTCTTGATGGACAAATGGAGGCCTCAAGCATCAATTGTATTAGGATTCTTCACACAGTCTTCAGTCTATTATTTGCTCAATCTTGCTTGACCTTGCTTAACCTTTTCCACGAGAAATCCATTATTTTATAGAAGAAGATGAAGTGGTTACCAGGATGAGGATGATCCCACCAAATCAGAAAATCCAGTAAGATCACAACCATACGAACAACACCTCACATTCTAGAAGATTTTACCTCTAGAAAGTTCTTGAAACTTCTTCCTTTTCTTAGATTCAAGCGTCGCCGCACCCCGCGCATATAGCAGTATGTGGAAATCCCATAGGCTAGGAATAGAGCAGCCCGCAGAAATCCTTGATTTTCGCACTGTGTACCACTGTCAGCCTGCAGCGTCATTCTAAAAATGTGGCTTGTAGGGGAAGAATTCAACCATTTTCCTCATGTGAAAGATTTTTTTGGAAGCCCGAACACATGCCTATGGGGTCATCATCAGAATGACCAAAATAATGTGTAACAACCCTGTAAGGCGTTCTTTCTTAAAGTGCAACCAAACTTTGTCACCCACCTGAAGCTTATGTGGCACTCAATGTTGATCATGGTGCTGCTTTACTTGGCATTAGAATTTTGTAGAATATCCCGAACCTGTTGGAAAATGTGCTGGATCCACTCATTGAAACAGGTGGATTTGTCAGCTTCTGGTGGAGTAGAGGATGAGTCGATCGAGGTGGTCGCCAGGGGTGGTGCAACATCCATGGGGCCTAATGGTTGGAATCCCAACCTCACCTGAAAGGGGCCGTGGCCAATTGAGCTATGAAGGGCTTGGTTGTAGCTATGTTGGACATAGGGAAGACTCTCATCCCATGTGCAAGGGTGTTTTGAATTGTACATGTGCAGGATATGTACGATCATTCGATTGACGAACTTAGTTTTTCCATCTGTTTGGGGATGGAAGGTAGTGGATTTGGTGATCTTGGTATCCAACAGTGACCAGAGGCTCGACCAAAATGTGATGAGGAACCGAATGTCATGGTATTAGATAATGGTTTGTGGGATCCCAAAATGTATCCATACTCTTTCAAAGAAGAGCTTGTCAATGGCATATGCTGTGATGTTCTTCTTCCAGGCAGCTTAAGTCGCCATCTTGGAAAAGAGATCAACAACCACAAAAACATAGTCATTTCCCCTCTTGGTGGATGGGAGGCCTGACATGTAGTCAATTGAGATGGATTCCCACAACCTGTCAGGAGTAGGCAGAGGGGTGTACATGCCATGTTTCTTAGTGGCCGGTTTGGAAATATCGCAGGAGGTGCAGGACTTGATATACTTGCCGTCATCCTGTCGAAGTTTTGGCCAGTAGAACTGTTTCTGCATCACTGCCACTTTATTTTTGACACTAAAGTGTCCTTCCACCTGACTATAGTGAGCTTCCAAAATCAACTTCGCGTGCTCACTTGATGGAACACATAGATGGCCCAGATGACACAGTAACCCGTCCTGACTACTATGTGAAATATAACCACAGACTACAAAGTGATATATAACCAGAGTAGATGTTTTACTAAATTGTGATTTAAACATTCATCAAAGAAATGCATATGAAAATATGCTGTAATATGGAAGGACAAAAGAACACATAACTCAGAATAGACGAAATGTAGAATCGCTTGTCTGCAATTGTATTAATTCTCAATAAATAGAGTTTTCTTCTTTACAATCGACAAAAAGAAGCCCTTGATCCTTTCTCAAAATGTATATTTATACAAGATTTAAGCATTTGAAATTCTATCATTCTAAAGGTTTCAGTTACAAATGAGAAGGTGAAATGCTTCACTTCGTTATCCCTTGTCTTCTCTCATGCTGGCAGTGCGCTTTTCTTTCTTTGTCTCCTAGCACCAAAATAAGGTATTATGAGCAACTGTATTACTGACCTCTAGAAGTGTTTCCTTTCCCCTGTTCAATACAATTGATACACATTTCTACCAATTGATTTATCAACTTGGAAGGTTCTATTTGGTCATTTGCCTCGAAAATGTAACACTTCTTTTCCAGCTGTGGCAATCTTTCTCCTATTTTCCCATCTACTATAATGATAGACGATAGTTGTAGATTTGGTTTTATTAACCATTTATCTATTTGAGCAATGTCGACTTGTCTTATTTGAGAGAGCTCAACTTGGTCTCTTTCCACATTTTCCTTAATATCTAGCAGATGTTTGACTATGTTTATTTTACCCAACGTCCCAGAGCTACTTTCCTTATCAAGCTCTAACAACTTTTTATTCAGCAGGACAAATGTTTCTTCACAGGAATCTCTCACTTCTTTAGCCATTTTTCCGTTTTCCACTATATTGTGCTCCCATGCCTTTAGGAGGATGTTACCTCTGGTTTTCTCTGGAATCAATAATCTGGAAGCGATGACTATTTCCTCTTTCGCTGATGATATAATAGCCTCCTGGAAGACACCTCGAGTTTCCTTAGCTGCTCTTTCTCTTAAGGTGATGTTTGATCTATCATCTAAAAATGATTCTCGATGATTTCTACTTTAGAAAGTAGATCCTGTTGAGATTCTTCTATCTTCTTTCGTATTTCCATGGCTTGAGTTTGGAATACCGTTATATCTATGACCTGTATTTCAGTCGAATTCAATTTAGATTGCATCTGTTTTATTAACTCCTCTTGTTGATTGACATGTGTTTGGTTTATTTGAGCTGACTGGTGCATTTGCTCGAGATTGGATTTGAGTTGTTCGATTTCCTGTTGGTCAGTTGCTCTAGCTTGTTCAAGGTCTTTGTATGCCTCATTCCTGGCATTCGTCTCTACAGTTGTTATCTGAGTCTGTAATTTGCTAATTAACAGGTCTTTTTGTTTCAACCGTTCCTTCAAGGTCCCAATTGAATATTGGTTGGATTCTCCATCAATTAATATTCTTTATATTTTGGCCGCTGCACCCACCCTTTGGTGCGTTTCTCGCTTCACCATGGCTTTCCTTTTCTTGCTAAAAAAGAAATTGCGAGGAGGTAACTCTTCTATAGAGTGTTATCACTCTGTAAATTCCCAGAGGTTGTTGTGAGGTAAAAAGAAATTTATCAGAGGTAACCTTAACCAACCGCTTCGAAACTAGGAGCTAGCCCTACCAGTTTTAGAGAGGGATCTCTCTGTGAGTTTTAGATTTGTTTGGATTTTCAAGATTTTAGGCTAGTTAGAAAGAATATAACCAAATTGTTTGCATTGTTTTAAAATGAAATGGCTGAATATCACTTACGCTTCCATTGGGCTATGGGGTCTATTTTAAAAAGATAGAGGTTAAAGACAACTTTTATAAGATTCATTTTACAGGGTGAGATAGTGCTAATGCTGGATTCTCTAGGAATAAAATGGTGTATTGCTGAAAAAGGTGAGATATCAGTGAAAACAAAAAAGCATTTAAGAATTTCTTTGTTATAACATCAGAAGAAAAACATTTAAATCTATAAAAGATTAAGAAAATAGTACACAATGACAAATTCTGCAACTTTAACTTCTTTTAAAGATTAGATTTAGAAAGACAATATGATAACTGAGAAGGAAAAAACTTTTACGCAAACAAAGGAAACTTCACCAACAATTAACACGCAGGAATCCTGTGAAACTTCTCTTTGTATTACTGGAATAACCTCTTGATAAAAAATACAATGATTAGAGCTTGCTTAGGCGTAAAGATCAACAACCCTCAATACTTCTAAGTTGGAAATATTTATAATCAAAGTTACAAACGACCCTGTCATTAATGATCAGGACGTGATAGAGTCTGAGTCTAACTAACTAGCTAACAAGATGCAAAAATGTAGTAATTGATGACAATGTGTCGAATCTCTCATGCTGATTTCGGGGAAGACCGTTGGTGAGTCATTCGGATGACTTTAACTGTGCTGGATGCTGAGCTGGATGAGGCTTTACCTTTACTCAATCAATTCACACAACTCATCCCATCTTTGTGTTCTTGGGATGGTAACTTTCAATAGCAGGCGGTAGACTTTGTCCATCTCGGTGTATTTAGCAAAAGTCGGCTTGATGAGGAAGATGTACCTGATTTCGTGCTGTATGCTGAGGTCATGCTGTAGAGTCTCCAAGAACACTTTGCCCGTGATGCTTCCCTGTATCCCTGAAAAATTGGAACTATCTTTGGCCATGGTGGCGATATTTTGCTTGTAATCGGACAAAGTCATTAATTTATCATTTAGGACATGTAGATCAGGAAGACCCTTTTTCTGTAAGGCTTCAATCTTGCTAAAAAATATCTGAACTCGAATGTCCATGTTCTAAGCCTTTTCCTCCAATTGCAACATTAATCCCTTTTTAGTCAACACTCTTTTTACTTCGAGGATAGTCTCTGTTCTGTCTTCGACTTTCAGTTCTTCCATATCTTCTTTGGTTTTTGAGTTCATAAACTTAATGATCTCGTTGGATGTCGAGGGCATCTCACCTAGCTCTATTCTTATCCTATCAATGGCCTACCTACTCTTTAACACTAGATCATGTTGCTCGAACAGGATTTGCACCATGGACCAAATTTCATTTATGGATTTCGAGATATCTGTCCATATATTTTCCTTAGCCTTTGCTAATGTCTTGCCTGCCACTGTTTGTTTCTGAAGCTGTTGTATTTCCTGCTTGAGTTTCTATGATACCTGTCTCTCAATATTGTATCTTGTTTGGAAAGAAGACTTGAGTTCCTGTAGACTTTCAATCTCCATTTTCAGCCTATTGATCTCTGTTCCCTGCAGAGTCATTTCCTCCATGGACTTTGCTAGCTCCACAGTTTTTTCCAGTGCTGTCAATGGATCTGCTGATGGAATTTCTGCTATAGTGGTTGTTGGCATAGCTGCTGTAATGACTTTTGTGATGGGAACTGCACTCAATGGAATGAATTCCATCGGGGTCGATTGTTCTTTCTCTTTCAATAACTTTTCCAACTTTGCCTCCATTTCCTTGAGCTGTGCGTTTTGCTGCATGATAAGTTTCAACAATTCAACTTTCTCGTTTTCTGCCTCGACTATTTCTTTAGCTTGTGAATCCTCTGTTGGTGGAAATTTCAGTTGTTTTCTCAAAGCTATAATGTCAACATTCTTTTTCTTCAACATTTCCTCTACTGCTTTTACATTCGAGGGATCATACCCAATCTTCAGCACCAACTCCTCTAAGGATTTTATTCTGTTATCCTTTGCAAAAGAGGATATATTTTCCAACTTCAATTGGGTCTGAACATTTCTTAAAGACACCTGTAACTTTGCTGCTGTACAGGAAGCATGTGCCAATGTGGAGAAAACTATTTCTCTAGTATGTCTGTGCAATTCCATCTGGTCAGCTTGATGGACTTGTTTGGTGTCAAAAATGATAGTTGAACTCTTGTAATAAGTGATATCTTTGGGTTGAGACACTTGTGCTTGCAGAAATGCTAGATGCATTCTTCCTTTCTCTGTGTCAAAGGCTAACAACAATCGATGTTGTGCTATGGAAGTTTTCTTCCAAAACTGAGAGTAGGTGCTATTGGTCAGCGTCTGGTTCTTCTTTTTAATCATTTCATATTTTTCAAAAATGCTTAGAGGTACAAATCCTTGTGGAGTTTGGGTGGTCACAACTATCTCTGTCTGCTTCTTTGAAGAAGAAGTTGACACCACCTGCTGTCTTCTTTCAATCACTGTGGCAGAGTAGGGCTCTTCCTCACCAAGCATCTGAGTAGCATGAGTGGTTTTGGGTTTCTTGCCTGTTAAGCCCTAATATTGGCTCATTACCCCTTAATTGGGGCATATTATATTAGTAATGTTATTTTACTTATGTCAGCTTTAGGCCATTAGTTGTAATTATACATACTAGTCTACTATATATACCAAGGAGACATTTTCATTTTGAATCATCTTGTACTTGAACATTTAAGTGGGGTAAAAGGAGGTTGCCCCCTCGAAGAGGATTATTATCTGAAATTATCTCTTTTTCAAGGCGTTGATTACTTTTTCTGAGGTTTTTTCTATGCTATATTGATATTTGGTTCTTAAAATTGTTGTATACTTGAAAATCTTCTGCTGATACCTTAGTGCCTGAAGGTGAATCATCCTTTCTTGGCCTTTTCTCCTTGGGTACCTATGGAGTGGTAGTCAGTGAAAAAGAGACCGAAGGAGATTCCTATGGCTCTGTATCTACCAGAGTGTTTGCTTCCCACTCTGCTTGGTTCACATACTTTTCAATTTCTGGTTTGAGGGTGTGGGCATAAGGTGAACTTTTGTTCTTGGATATCATCTCTGCAATGATCCCACTGGGGTCATATTGCCAAATAAAACTGGTGCTGAATTTCATTTCCTTCAACAATTTATCTGCCTCTTCCCCAACAACTCGACTATTGCAGATAAACGGTCCTATTTTCCCTTTGATCCTCATCTGCTTTTTTTTCTTCAGAGACACAAAATGGATGTCATCTGAGTTTATCATCTAATGAATATACTCCAGTGCGAATATTAGAACAGACACATACTTGGGCAACTTGTATGGAGCTAGTTCACACCCATACACTCTGATTTCTGTGTGATTCTGGTATAGAAATTGGTCCCCAGTCTTTGCGAGATCTGAAAGGTGCATAACTCTTTGGATCTCCTCTCTTATCCTTGGCTCAGGTCTTCCACTAAGCATGCCTACAACTGGGTGATAAAACAACTCAATGAATTGTTTAAAAGTGAACTCAGTGGAGCTTCTCCTGAGCAATGATATCCATAAAGTGACTGCTTGAGGTTTTCCTTCCTTGTCCATCTTCTGCATGTGAAAGGAAAATTTGTCTACTAGATAGAACATGAACATGTAGGCCAGTATTGAAGAATACCAAAACATGCCTTCTGTAGGGAAATTTTCCAGCTGGTCATGCAGGTTCTCAGCCAAGAAACCGCTATAGTCGAAATGGGTGGCGACTTTCTCTTCAGCAGAGAAAATGGATAGGAAACCTAAGATAGGTTCATCCACCCATTCATCTGATAAGTAACCGAGCAAGAAACACAGTGTGGAGATAATCTAGTTTCCCCTTTCGAAAAATATGGAAGAATGGTAGGGAGGATTCTTTTTAGGGAATTGGGCATCTTGAGGGAGGAAAAGCTCAAAGATTTGTGCTCTTTGGGGAAATGATAAGTTCTGATACATTTCTGTCAGAATTTCAAGTGTAAGGGGAGAATGAGGTTCGGCTTTGGGTACCTGCATCATTTGATCGGTGGCCTCGGGTGTAATTAGGAAAAAGGTTTCTCCGGTCGAAGACACTATGGTTCTCTGATCAGGGAGGTAGTGTGCTTGGAATTTGAGAGCGAATTTGGGGAAATGATAGATCTAGGGAAAACGATACAGGGGGAAATTTGACTGCCAGAGCCCAATTTCACCACTTTGATCGATGAAGGTGTCTTTAAATCATGACTGTAGCTTGGAAAAATCAAAATCGGACCTGGTTTATGAAATCAAGTAGTCTTTGTCTGCTAATGGGATCTAGTCGAGATCGATAGGAGGTGGGAGAAAAGGATTTTCCTCCGCATTTGATTTTTTTCTTTTGGGCGCCATTGATTTCCACCGATACCTGCACACTGAACACACATTAGTAGGAAAAAAACTTTGGTTGGATGAGGTGTCACAGAGGCGAAGGAAAATGAGTCTCTGACACACAGGGAGTGTGAATAGAATGGGAACTGACCGAAACGGGGTTGAATTTGAGTGAACGGGTATCCGTTGGGTGAAAAAGGACAGGTCAGATGAACAACAAGTATGTGGTCAGTCATAAATGGCCAACGGGTCGTTTAGAGCGTGAGAGGGTAAGGTGAAGGACATCTGACATGTGAAAACGATTGATGTGTAGAAAGGCGATTGGGAGATGAACGAAATGGATATGACCTGTAATGGTTAGCTGGAGGGGACATGCTGACGGGGTGACGAAATGAGATTTGCAATGGATGTTTCGGGGTGAGACAATTCTGAATGGTGGTGGTGAGTTGGAAGAATGATAAGCGGTGGAAAGTTTGGAGTGGTGAGGTAGGATGTAATGAGATAATGCCATGTAGGATGGGGCCCGCCTGGACACAGCTTCATTTTGGACCCCCCTTGCCTTTAAAAGTGGAAAAGTTTGGGGAGTCTGGGATCAATGGTTGACCGTTGATCTGAACAAAGCTAGATCAACTGTTGATTCGAGCACACTCCTTAACCATCATGTCAGACCCCCCCCCCCCCCCC
>ML790829.1:202780-214484 GCA_009831015.1 Picea engelmannii
CAGGGGGGTCCAGAAACTCTTGTGGATCGTTGATTTGTGCACTGGTGGGATGACCGTAGATATGAGCGCACCTTTTAATTACCTTTTCGGACTCCCCCCATCATTAAAGGTCGAATGATTGGGGGGGGGGGTCCAGAGTCTTTTCTGATCCGTAGATTTGGGCGCCAACAACTCAGTCGTAGATCTAGGCCCAATCTTTAATTTCCAGGGCGCAATTCAATATATGATGCAAAACTTAGGCTTAATGAATTTTTATGGGTTTTGCGCACTGCATCTTTTGATTTTTATCACCATGGGGTTAGAAAAACATTTCATCATAAAAAATCATGCATTTTTCTTCGATCATCTTACATATTTTATTGAAAGGAAGCTGTCTAACCTATGTCCTAACCTACTCATTTGCACCTTTAGCCCAACTTAGATTGTTGGACTAAGAAAATACTCTACCTAGGGGCTATTTGACCAAGATTAGAATGTTTGGTCAAATTTATTCAATAACTAACCTGATTACTTGGCTAAGGTTAGACAGTTTAGCTAAGCTAATTCACTAATCCTAGATACTTAAATTTAAAAGACTTGTCCATGTTTAAATTGTATGGATCAAGTCATTGTCATTTCATGGGGATTTTATCCATTTTTTTTTTTTTTGGCCCTCTTTTATTTTTCTCATTTTTTCTTTTTCTTTTCTTCTTTTTCTTTTATTTTTAGAATACAACAATATCTGCTAGCTAAAAACACTAAAGGAACAAAATCACAATCACCAGTTGATCCTATAAATTATAGGGTTATAACACAAAGATATGTGTTAGATCTTCTTTGAATATTGTTCCTGCATCAGGGTTCCCCTTGGTATATTTTAAGGGTGTGACGAATGGAATGGGACTGCCAATTTTTGAAGATGTTTGTTTCATGGTAGCGTCTGTGACCGGTTCATTTGATGTAGACAAGGGTGTGTCTCCTATCCCTTTTGAGGGTATCTCTATTTGATCCTTGACCTGTTTACCTAGTGTATCTGTCTTTGGGGGTCTTTCTTCTTGGCTTGGGATCTCAGTTTCCTCTGTGTTCCCCTGAGTTTATTGTTTGCCAGGGATTGTGTCCATTGAACCTTTGGCTTCTATTTTCTGTATACCTAGAGGTATTGAGACTTTTCCCTGCAAAACTTTGGGGAGGCTACTTCTTTGGTGTTCCTAAAATTTGTAAAATTCGATCATCCCTTCGGGTGACAGAGCTCGAACCCGACTTAAGACTTATGAGTAGGATGTCGCTCCTCGGAAAATATCGTCATGAGGAGAATATTCGTACTCGTATCTTTTTAGACCACAACTTTCCATGTGGTTACCCATGACCTTATGAGGGTCGTGCTTCTTGAATTCAATGTCTACCAGTTTCATTTCTTCTAAGGTCGTGGCCTCCACTTTGGAATGGCCAAAATCAAATAAAGAAAATGTACCAATGTGCAGGGAAAAAAATGGCCATACCTTTTTCTGAACTCCTTTGAGTTCTTTGTTGATTCTTCCAAGTACCGTTTGCCTGGAAACCTTGCGACATACTAGCCTATCTGGTAAGAATAGCGGCAGGGCATATGGGGGAACATAACAACCAAAAACCTTGATATAATAGAACTGTTCTTCTATGTACCAGTCTGCCACACTACCTAAGTTGGCCACGATTTTATCTGAAATCCTGGGGGGAGGGTGGCCAAAGATAACGACATGCATTGGTACCATTACCCAGTTGAAAATCTCATAGACGAAGTCTTTGGATTTATCTTCCCAGAGTTTTGAGTGGTACACGTGAATAGGCTCTGTGTTATTTGGAGTCCAGCTCCATCTCATTAACGGAAAAGGTGCCATGAAGCAAATGGCGTCCATAATGTAAGCAAACATGAAAAATTACGATTCTTTCCCACTCGCCTTTTGTGCCCGATATTCTATAATTTGACTGGCTAGACTATCTGACAACATTTTGGCCTAGTCGAAAGAGTATCCCTCTACTACTATGTGGATAAGCGGTACCCATGGGAGAAATAAATGTGCAGTATTCTCTTTCCCATAAAGTCTACACACCATCATTGCTATATACATGAACTGTGGCTGTAACGATGAGATTGTGTATATACCATTAGAATCAACCCTGAACTTTTCAGGGCGCGAGCACTAATCCTTGATCAGGTCGGATAAGATTTTTCCAAATTTCTCACATTCTTTCTTTTCAAAACCCTCTAAGAATTCAACCTTGTAAGTAAAGTTTGGTGTGGGAGACAGTTTGTACATCGCTTGTAGATGCTCCGACCAAAATGTCCCAACAACCACCTTCTGAGAATTTAATATTGTTCTAGTCGGGACATCTACGTGATCTAGTGCCCATCCGATCATATCATAATAGGGAAAGAGCCGTGGCCTTGTTGCTACCTTGTGCAACCCCAATTGAGAAACAACCTTGTATTTGATATACAAGTCTTCTTTTTTATTGTTGGTCGAATCATCTAGGCAGTTTACTAGCTCGTATTGCAATGTGTTGAAAACATGCGTCCACGTTTTGACTATGTCGATGTTTCTAAGCGAGTTATCAAATAGAATATCTGAACCATGGCCTGAACTTTCACTAGATGTTTTGGGCGCTTTCCGTGGAGCCATGATATAGAATCTAAAAATCATATTTCCTATCACAGAGGATGAAAACACAAACAATGGTTATCTCGCTAAGCTGACTCTGTGAAAACTAGAATGAAATTCAACTAATGACAGAAATCCTTTCACATTGAGCACTCTAGTCTGCGCGGCTCCTTGCTGACACAATGTGTAATTCTTTTAATATAAATATTTGGAGATAAAGCAAGATCTTATTTCCAATCATTTCTCTAATCCACTTATAAATGCCATAAATGCTTGATATTTCGCGACTTGGGAGAATCGTAGAAGTATTTAATTTTTGCCCGTAAGTTTTACAAGGTAAAAGGTTGTTTAAGATATTAATTAATCCAGCTTAAACCTTTAATTAATCGTGATTAGTCCTTAATATTTTTTTGGAAATTGTAGCCTCAGGTGATTTTACTCTTAGTCTCGAGCTACGAACCCCAAATTTGCGAAATTGCAATTTGATTAATTAATTTTAATCATGCTTAAGTTTTTAATTAATTGTGATTAGCCTGGAAATTTCACAACCTCGAGTATCGGGGTTATAAGTTGTTGTTCAAGGAAAAATTGTCGAATCTAGAAGTCACGATAACAATTAATTATCGTTAGTTGTGTAATTAATCAGGTTTATCTTAAGTCACTTTCGCAACTTCATATATCGGGAAATTCGAAGGTTGCTCGAGGCGTGATTCCCGACTCGCGAAGGTGCGATGTATTAAATTAGTGATAATCATTTTTTAATGCTTCGACGATCATGATTAAGCTTAACCCAACTTCGCTTATTTCGCATGTCGGGGCATTGAGAGCTTCGACATATTGGACTGTTGGATCTGCAAAACCCCGAAATCCGATGTTTGAGGTTTATCGTTAGCGTTTTGTTGTTTAAAAGGTAGGTGACTTCCAATCCTTTAATATCTGGAGTATTTGAAAAGTATATGTGTTCCAACATAGGCTCGATCTAGGGATTTAGTCTGCCTGCGGGATGAGAAGAATAGTAGACCAAGTGCCTTTATTGGGTGAATGTAGTCATTACTTTATTTTTGTGAAACACCTAGAGAAAAATTTAAGGTTTCATCCTTATCTCTGAAAGCTTTTGAAACCTAATCATTCACTAATCTCAATTTTAGGCCTATCGATGACTTCCTCTTCCTTGAAACTGATTTCAGATCTGTTTAATATAATCAAAACAACCTTAGAAATTCTAACAAGTTCTGTTGATTTTTGCTTGCATCAAGGTGAAGCAATTTCAGTGTTTTTAAATCAGGGAGTCTCGTGTGGACTTGGGATGCATATCTAGTCAAAAAGAGAACTAATTACTAGAGTACAATATAATTCATGTATAACAACCTTACATATTTCTTAGACATTGCTTCACTGCCAACGAGCTTGTTCAGTGCCCTGATGAAGTTATCTGATTCCCTTTATTGAATTTCCTTTCACCACTTCAATTTGTAACTTTGCATTTAAATGCTGAGATGAGGGCAATCATTTAATGAATTTCCTTTCATCACCTCTTTTTTTTTTTTGGACTTGATGGGGGCAATCATTTATGAATTTCCTTTCACCATCTGTCTTATATTTTTTCTTTTAAAACATGAAGTGGGGGCAATTAATTTGTATAAAGTATACCAGGGGTGATATCTATTTATAATTTAGCAACAAAGGTCTGTTAACTCACTTTGATTTACTTTGGACTAGTCTTCTTTTGACCTTCAAAACATCTTAGTCTGTAGGAAAATTCTTATGGGGGATTTTTATTTCCAGGGGCCTCCTTTGAGCAAGACTAGACACTTTAAACCTGTTAAAAGAACTAAGAGAGTTAGGATTATCTTATACATACTTTTGTTTAGTAGAAGTCCAAGGAGCCGCGAGGGCTTTCCCTTTTTCAAAGATTCGTTTGTCGGCTTTCAGAGTTAAAGTGTGACCCCCCCTTTTTTTTTCTGTGGAGGCCATGGGAAGGCGTCTGGAGTCAAGGGAGACTACACCAAAATTTGAACAGGGTGACAAAGGGAGGTTTCGGATTTCATAAACGTAGTTGTTTATAGTGCAAACCTGATTCTTGGAACCTTTTCTTTGAGGTCACTTTATTTCTTCTTTCTTGGTTTATTTTAATCGTTTTTATCTTATCTAGAGGAACTTTTTATAATCTATGATAAAATTTCGTTCTTCTGATAATAAATCAGACGAGTGTCTTTATACATACAAGACTGTTGTTGCACCAGGTGATATTCTTTGGAAATCTAAACAATTCAGAGACTCATACCTTTGATTTACCACTTCATTCTCATCTAAGTAAATTATTTATTTATCACTTGTTTCAGGACAATCAATTTTCTGATATACGACTGTTGGTTTTTCTTCTTTTTGATGTTTGAGATGTAGACAAAAATCCCGCGTGAAGACAAAATGAAAAGTGTCAGGGTTTTAAGAGTCACAAAGTTCAATGTGTTAAATATTTTATATTTCCTTTTCTATGAAATCACTAACCTGTTTTATTTGCGGTGGAAGTAAAACTTACCGAAAAACTGTAAAAAATAGAAAACACAAACTGATATATACAGTGGGATTTTGGAAATCGTTTATTGCATAAAGTGCTTCAGATAACGCCCGTTGATAGTGGCGTTGAGGATTTTACCGTCCAGATTTTCTAGTAGAAATAAGTTATTCCCTTCAAAAGCTGTAACTTTGAATGGTCCATACCAGATATGATCGAATTTTCCATGTTTTGCCTAGTCTTATTTCCTAGCTTCCCATTTCAAAACTAAGTCGCCAGGGAGGAATTCCCTATCTTTAGCCTTATGATCAAAGAAGGCCTTCATGTTGTATTGATATTTCTGAAGTTTTTCATCCACTTCAGCCCTATTTTGTTGAACTTCGATCAGTTGATTTATTCTTCTTGTGACATGATTTGGTTCTTCTTTTTCATCTTACCAAAGTTTCATTACATGTAGAGCCAAATTTATGGGTAATACTACATCAGTCTCGTATACCATTTGAAATGGAGAAGTACCGATCGATTTCTTGGTGCCTATCCAATTTGCCCATAAAGCATATTTCAAATGCACATGCTAGGCTTTCTTATTTTCGTTCAACACCTTCTTAATTATGGTGATTAAGCTTTTGTTAGATGATTAAGCTAACCCATTTCCTTGAGGGTAGGATGTCATAGAATGGCCCAGTATAATATTGTATTTTTGGCAAAATCTAACCATTGCCATAGATTTGAATGCCTGTGCATTATCTGTAACTATCTTTCGGGGACAGCCAAATCTAGATAATATATTTTCTTCCAAGAAATTTATCACCACTGAATCTATCACGTTTCCAGTCGGGATAACTTCTACCCATTTTCTGAAATAATATGTAGCGGTCAGAATCCATCTATGTTGCACGCTGGAATTTGGATTGATTTCACCTATAAAATCCAACCCCCATTGTTGAAACAAGGCTTTTGTTTTAATCGGGACCAAAGGTAACACTGGAAGTTTTTGTTTGCCTGAAAATAATTGGCAAGAGTTACAGGCTCTGACTTTGGAATTCACATTTGAGAATAATTTCGGCCAATAATATCTTGCTCTCAGGATTTTATAAGCTGTTGCTCTCCACGCGTGATGTCCTCCGCACACTCCCTTGTGAAATTCATTTATGACTCTTTCTGTTTCTGATTCTACCAAACAAACTAGTAGAAATCCTAGAGGGTCTTTCCAATACAATTGGCTCTCTGAGATACAATACTTTACCGCATGCAATTTCAATGTTCTAGTTTTAGATGGAGTCATATCGCTTGGGCATTTTAGACTCATAAGATAAGATACTATATATTTATACCAAACCGAAGATGCAAACTTGTTTTCGATTCTGGTTGTAGCTATTTGGTCGTCGAATTCGTCTATGCCCAAATATCTTTCATGCTCTTGTAGGTTATTTATTCCAAGCGCTCTGAAATTTGATTCGGCTTGTAGCTTAGCCAAACCTTGTCCTTTTACGAGCTTTGTTGGTTTCACCTCTAGATCGAATTCTTGAATTTTAGCAAGCCATCGACCCCTCTTCCCGTCACTATCAGGATGAACCAATATGTCTTTAATGGAACTGGCAGGTACATATGCAATTATCTTGGAGTGTAATACGTAGGTTCTAAAATCCTTTAGTGCCTTCACCATAGCATATGCCTGCTTTTCCATTATGTCATATTTCAACTCTGCGTCTCTAAGGATTTTACTGAAGAATGCTATTGGTTGCTCGAAACCTTCTTCATTCTTCCGGAGGAGTACAACCACAATTGTGTGTTCAGATGCAAACGAGAAGATAAAAAGTTCTTTCAGATAATTAGGGCTTGCCAATACAGGCGCTTCACCTATAATTTTATTGATGTGTGCAAACGATGCTTTAGCTTATACTGTCCATTTAACTTCGTTGTTCTTATTAAGCATATCTGTGATCAATTTCACGATTTCAATAAAGTTCGAGATAAGTCTTCTCAAAAAAATTATTTTCCCTACAAATGACTGAATTTCTTTTACATTTCTAGGAATATTTATAGTGTCTATAGCTTCGAGCCTTTTAGGATGAATTTTAGTTCTATCCCGAGATACAATATGGCCCAAGAGTTTGCGTTCTTGCATTGCAAAGTGATATTTCTTTGGATTTGAAGACAAACCAAATTTATGACATTTCTCGAACGTCTGCTTGAGGTGTATCAGATGATATTCGTTAGATTTGGAAAAAACGGTCAGATCATCAAGATAAATAACAATGAATTTATCTCTTTCGCCGATGAAGGCGATGTCCATAGCTTGCTGGAAAGTAGCACCCGCATTCATCAAACCAAATGGAATTTTTTCATACATAAATGTACCCCATGGGGTGGTGAATGCAGTTTTTTCCTTATCATCTTCGTTGACAACAATCTGATTGTAACCGGAAAAACCGTCGATCATTGACATTCTATTTTCTTAGACCACTTTTTCTAAAACATGATCCATTTTGGGTAGCAGATAATTGTCTTTGAGGGATGATTTATTTAGATTTCTAAAATCTACACACAGTCTGATTTCTCCGCTCTTCTTCCTAACCGGGACCAAGTTAGCTACCCACTCAGAATACCTAAGTGGTACAATTATTTTAGCGTCTAGGAGATTTTTTACTTCTTTTTCGACCATGGGCAATAATATGGGATTGATTTTTCTGAGCTTATGTCTGAAAGGTTTAACACCTAGATTTAAAGGAATCTTGTGTTCGATCACAGTGGTGTCATAAGTTCTCAGCTCATCATAAGACCGAGAAAAAATGTCTTTATATTGCTTGAGTAAATCTACATACTTACCTTTCATCCAAGGAGGAAGATACTTTGATATTTTTACTATTCTAGGCTTTTCTTTGGTGCCTATATCACAATCTTCGACTTCTTCTGGCTGAGGTTGCAAGGTAGATTTTAATGGTATGTCATTGTGGTCAAATAATCTTTCTAGAGGGCTTAGACCTTTAGGGATTTGGTTGTTTTTTAGTACTAACATGCGATTATTCATGATCTTTTCTTGGAACTCTTGAGGGTCCTCCCCTTCTTGCATAATCCAAGCATGGTTGTTCTGGTTTTCCTGGTCAATGTGCGTTTCATCAAAGTCTTCCACCATTTCAAGGAATTTTCTGATTTGTTCATCATCTTCGAACACCTGCCAGTGTTGTATATTGTTTGGTATGGAGGGTCTGTGCCTCATCTCTATGTGATACTTTAGTTTGAAAGCTGGAGGAGGTATGAAAGTTGAGGCTGCTTTGGCTAAAGAATTGGCATGTAGATTTTCTGTACCGGGAATGTAATGAAACTTAAAAGATGATAAAAAAATTTCCATCAAATCCCAGGCACAGTTCCTATAAGATCTCAATCTCAGGTGTTTGGCCTGGTACTGCTGATTGACTTGCTTCACAATTAATTCCGCGTCTCCATAGACTTCCAAGTTTTTTATGTTCAACTTCCTGGAAACTTCTAATCCCAAGACCAAGGCTTCATACTCGAATACATTATTCATGTAAAGAGAAATGAATAATAAACTCATCTCCAGGTGCTACAAAAAGTTCTCCTGCACCTGCTCCACATGACGAAGCACCATCGAAATACATTTTCCAAATTCTAGTACTATATACACTTTCATTTATTTTTTCTGTTTTATTTTTCTCTGTACAATTTTCTTCTGTACATTCATCTGCATCATCATCAATTGACAAAATACAATTTCCTAGATCCTGATCAGCGACATAAACAGGGTAATTATTAGGATTACGTGGGTCACTTACTATATATGCCAACCGTGTTTCCTGGTATAAGCGGGTGAACTGCCCACCGAAGATGGGAATCGTGGCGTAGGTCTTGTCTAGCTGAAGGGATCCTCCAAGCTTAGTGCCCCAAGACCTGGATAATATAAAACCATACTTCGGAGGTATATCAACAATAAATACATCCATCAGAACACTTTTTACTGGAATCTGTGCAAGATTTACCACTAAGTCTTTGATCATGCCCATGCATTTAAATTTTCTCGAATCAAATGAATACAGGTCTCCATATGGCCTGGTAATTTTGAGACCAAGTCTATCCATAATAGCATTGGGCATCCTGTTATGTGAGGCTCCAAAATTTAGCATGCAATTATGTAGCAGTCGATCATGTATGTTTAGTGTAATGTAGAAAGGAGCGATAGTATCTCTGGGACCTTCGAAATGCAGACCAAAAATTATATTAGGCTTATCATCTTCCAAATTTATAACGTCAGCCTCACTTTCCACATATGAAAAATTTATGATTTTGGCGATTTGCTTTCGGTAAACAGGGTTCTTTGCCAGTTCAACTAGAGGTATCGGTATCTTGATTTTGTTAATCTCATTTTCTAGGCTGAAAACTCCTATAATCTTATCGGTTTCTCTGATTGGGACTTCAATCTCCTTTTTTTCTGATTTATTGGTTTGCATTGCTTATTTTCCACTGTTTTTTTTTCTGCTGTCCATGTTTCAGCTGTCTTAGTTTTCCCTATTTGGATCTCAACTCCTTTTATTTTGGTGTTTTGTATTTCAGTCTCTTTTCGAGCTATCTCATATACTTTGCCTCTCGGTAGGATTTTCTTTGGTTGGGTAGTTGCTACGTTTTTAATTTTAGACCTTAGATTATACTTATGTTGGAGCTTAGCCATTATAGTATCGATGATCCCCTGACAAGCAATATATTCTGTGTTATTTATGCTGCCATCCTCATTAGGCCGGTGTTCCATATTTAAAGACCTCTCATAATCTTGTCTAGTCAAATGAGGTTGCTGGCAATCATCACCTTGATTATTCATATCGTCTTCTAAATCCTCAAATTATTGCATGTCATTTCCTCCTATAAAATTTTCGTTTTTCAAAGGAGTTTGAACTTTTTGATCTTCACTTTTAATCTGTCTTTGTTGTATTTGAGGATTAGGGTTCCTCCTAAATTCTTTCCTAAGGAACTGATCTGCTTTGGATTGATCTAGTTCCATCTTTGAAATTTTATTTGATAGTTTTTTGATTATCTTTGCCATATCATCCATCTTATCGTCTATGGACCTACCAGCTCCGAAAGGTATTTCTTGTTCCCTAAATCATTTAGTCTCTTTGTTTCCCGTTTCCACCTTCGCTTTTAATTTTCTAGAAGCCATGATATTTGACTCAATCTCTACAACATCATCTTGCATTTGGGTAAGTTTGACAACTCTCCTTTCTCTCAATAATAGTGCGAAATTGGGTTTGAAAGCTCTTGCAAAAGTTACCTTGGATGCAGGCTGGGAAGGTATAACTTCAAATGGGATCTTTTTATAGAATTTATTAAATCTTTGAATGAATTCAATAACAGTTTCCGAATTTTTCTTCCTTAAAGCTCCAAACTCAGTTAAGTAATATAGGTGATCCTTTCTCTCACCCCATTGTCTAAGAAAAGAGTTTTCTAACTCATCATAGGATCCTATCGAACCTGTGGTCAAACCTCAAAACCAAGTTCTCACCTGTCCTTCGAAGGTTTGAACAAACAACTGTGAATACACGTCTTCGTGCTCAAGACCGATAATATCTGCGAATTGATCAAATAAATTTATATGTTCGGTTGTGGTTAGGTCTCCTTCCCTCGTAAAATTAGGTAGGCTTTTCATGTAGTTTTTAGGTAAATCATGAAGGGGCACTGGGAGGACCAAAAGAGTGTATCTAGTAGCTACTGGGGGGTGGGGGTGGCCCTTGACCGCCCCCTCCTCCTCCTCCGGCAACAACCATAGATATTCTAGGGGAGTAAACTGGTAAGTTATAAAGAGGGTTTTCAAAGATGTAAAGAGATCCTTTAGGTTCTTTGGGATGAAGTGAGAAAGGTTCCGAAAACCGTTTATCGAGAGAGGAAAAAATAAAAAAAGGGGGGAACGAGAGACGAGGACTCAGTTCTTTTGATTTGCAAGATATGTAAATGGGAGAACCTGCATAATATGACATGTCAGTGGTCATTCGGGGATTCTTTCATCTGTAGCAATTCTTTCTCTAATTCGTTCTAGGATTCTGCCATAATCCTAGTTTCTGGATCTGCTTTAGGGTTTTCTTGTCTCATGTTCATTTCTTCAAGATTAGAAATCATTCTAGGGCAATCCAATACTTCATGGTTCATAGCTTTACAACAAAGACAACTAGGTCTTCTCCCAAGGCATTCCTTAGCAAGATGTCTTGGGTTTCTGCAACTGTAACAAAGGGATGATCCTCTCTTTCTTTTAAAAGATCCCCAATGTTTCCTATTCTGCGCGCTAGGATCATGGTAGGTGTTATCACTCCAAGAAACCCTTTGTGGTTGCAGACCAAAGGTGCTTGGTAACTTAAGAAATTATAAATAATGAAAGGTTGGATCAATGGGATAACAGAAAGTAACTAATGAGAAGACAACTCACAATCTAATCAAATAAAACAGTGCTCTCCAAGATTGATTAATCAGCAAATAACTTTCAGTGGGTGAAGAAAAGATTGTTTATAAACCAGTACGAAGTAGGGTCTAATAAACAACTAAGAAACTGATTATCATGTCATGAGCCAAACAA
>ML790829.1:228701-282206 GCA_009831015.1 Picea engelmannii
CTATCAAGGGGAGCAACTTGGGATTTATTCTCCTAAGTTTCTGCCTGAATGGTTTCTGGTCTTCCTTTATGGGAATCCTGTGTTGTATAATGCTGGTGTCATAGGCTTTCAAATCATCATAGCTCCATGCAAAAACGTCAGAATATTCTTTGAATAACTCAATGTACTTAAGCTTTTGTTCTGGGGGTAAAGATTTGGACAATTTAACCATCTTAGGTTTCTGTTCAGTTCCTATATTGCAGTCTTCTACCTCTTTCCCATGGGCTTCTATTTTGGGATTCTTAACTACGTCATCATTGTCAAACAGATCTTCTAAAGGGACGAGGCCTCTAGATAAAATATTGCTCTTTAGTTGCAAAAATTCAGCCTCCAGTTCGTCGTCCCCTGATTCTCCTACATCTACTGTATCCTCTGTATCTACTGTATTTACAGTATTAACACTATCTATTTCTAACCCATAATTATTTACATTTTCATTTTCATTTTCTACATCTATGTTTGTACATTCAAAATCGTTCTTGCATTGCAGAAAATCCTCTATCTGATCGTCATTTCCAAACACCTGCCAATACCTGATATTATCGGGCACTGTTGGTCTGCATTTCACTTCCACCGTGTATGGGCGAGTTTGTCAGAAAGGGATCTTGCAGGAAGCAGCAGACGTGGCTAATCCGTCCGCCAGAATATTCTGTCCTCTTGGCATTACCTGCAAGTCTACCTCGTTAAAACACTTCAAAGCATCGAGAGCAGCATTCCTATATGCTCTAAGGCGTGGATGTTTAGCAGCATATTCACCTTTAATTTGTTTAATAACTAATTCAGAATCACCCCTTACCATTATTTGCTTAGCACCCACCTTTTTCAACAGCTTCAGTCCTAGCATTAAAGCTTCGTACTCAGCAACGTTGTTAGTGCTATGGAAATTTAACTTATAGGAATGATTTTCTGAATACCTTTTTCTATGATTATGCAACCAGATGCCAGCTCTTGCCCCTTCTTTACTCACAGCTCCGTCAAAATCCATACTCCAGAAATCAGCAGGGAACTCTTCAGTGATCACATTCTCCATCTTTGCTGCTTCACCGCTTTCTGGACATGCATCTTGACTAACTACCTCTTCCACCAGCTGTTTGTCTGGCTCTTCGGTATCACCATCATTGTACAGGATGAACGAATCTAGGTCTGAGTGAGCGGAGTAGAGGGGGTAGTTGTGAGTTTTCTCTTGACTGCTGACCATATACTTCATCAACGTTTCTCTGTATAACCTCCTCTGTTGTCCAAACACTGGGATTGTGGCGTAAGACATATCCAGCTGTAAGGTCCCTTTCAATTTAGCTCCCCAAGATTGGGATAAAAACATACCATATTTTGGTGGGATGTCGGCAACTACCACGTCCATCACCATGCTTTTCGAAGGGATCTGAACCAGGGTTATGCAGAGATCTTTAATTAAACTAATACATTTGACTTTGCTGGAGTCAAACGAGTGCAGATCTTTGTAAGGTTGTGTGACCTCCAATCCCAGTTTTTCCATTACTGCCTTAGGCATTAGATTATGTGAGGCACCAGAATCCAACATGGCGTTATGCAAAATCAAATCATGTATATTCAAACTGATGTAAAAGGGAGCTACATCACCGGTATCGTCTCGACCATCCACTTCAGGTCCGAAAAGGAGTTCGGGATGATTGTCCGCAGGGTTCACCGTATCTGAGTGAGTCACTGATCCAATAGTTAAGGCCTTGGTTCCTATGTCATATTCAATGGCTAATGCTTTTAGTACCTGCGAACGATAACCGCCTCTGTGTATCAACTCTGTCAGTGGGACGGGAATTTTAATTTTGGCCAATTCTGCCTCCAAGCTAAAAGGTGCAAGTGTTCGGGTCTGATTGGTCCCCCATATTCCTCTGGTCAGAAGTACTAGGCAGATTAGCAGGTGAAACTACGGGCTGTGCCGGTCTTTTCAGTATAGTGATGTTTTTCTTCACTAGAGCATCAGTTCTACCTTTCTCGGGAGACTTTTCTGCAGTGCTCTTCTCAAGACTCTTCTCAGTTTCAGATATTTTCTATGTTCCAGACGTCCTTTTCAAGGAATTTCCTTCAGCCTTCTTACTTCGCAGATCGTATTGGTGGTGTACCTCCAAAATATCGTTTTCATAGGCTTGTTGTCCTGCTTCCTCGGCCTCCTCACTTACCTTTGTTTGATTTAGCAGAAAGAGTTCCTGCTCTTCTTGAGTGAGGAAAATGGCCTCATTATCATGAATACCCATGAGGTTGATATGAGTGTCCTCCAATTCTTCATTTACTTCCCCCCCATCATTAGCATATTTTTCCTGCAAGGGAGGTTTGATCGGCTGATCAGGGCCTCTCTGATCTCTTTGGTCCCTTTGATCCCTATGATCCCTGGGATCTCTTTGCCTGATCTGCGAGGGGTTTCTTCTAAAGTTGGGGTTTCGAATTTGAGGAACAGGTGTGTCATCTCTCGGAGGATTTCTGTCTGATATACTTGATCTTTCTAACAATAACGCCAATGATTTGACCACGGTATCTAGTTTGGAATCGTTTTTAGATGTGGAAGGTTCTTCCTTGATCGTGACTCTCCGTTCCGTCCGTTGACGTGCCCGTTTTGCCAACAGATTGGCTTCAACTGAAATAGCACTTTTCTGCATCTCTTCAAGGGTGGCAGCATTTCTTTCTCTTAATTGGTAAGACATGTCAGCATCGAACCCATCAAGAAATTTAATCAATGCCAAACCCGGGGGAGGCTTGATTTCATTCGGGATGGCATTATACAAGTTGTTAAAACGGGTGCAATAGTCTTGGACCGTCTCACCTTGATTTCTCTTTATGTTCTCGTATTCTGACAGTATTTGGAGAGGGTTTTTCTTTACCTCCCATCTGTCGAGGAAACTTCTTTGGAACGCGACAAGGTCAGGGATTGATGCTGCGGGTAAGGATTTAAACCACTTCTTGGCATCCCCTGTCAGACTCTGGGCGAAAAGTCTCATTTGAATGTCGACTTCGTCAACTTCTTGTAAATCCAAGTAGTCGTTCATTTTATCTACATGTTATTGTGCGCTTAACGTTCCCTTTGCATCAAACTGTGGCAGTCTAGTCTGGTAGTCTTGGGGCATGGCATGCAGAGGTGCAGCCAACACCAAAGGTGCATATCTAGCTGCCATGATGGGCGGAGGAGGCGGAACGACGACCGGGGTGGTAGGAGAGGTAGCAACAGAAGACGAGGGTGACGAAGGACTGGGTGGGGCTGAGGTATTGATTCATAGCTTAGTAGTAGGAGACAAGACTTCAGGGGTTCGAGGTTGCACCACAGTCGGGTCAAAGATGAGCTTAGACACAAAGGTTTTGGACCGAGCTCTGGCCAAGTTTCGTAACGGAAAAGGCTCAAGATCAAGGCTTTGTGAGCTATCTGGTTCTCCGGAAAAGGAAAGAGACCTGTTCTTTGGAGTACTGCTTGCTGAACCAGAAACAAAGGTCTTTCGCCTCAATAATTGCTCGGGGTTATCTAACGCTGTAGAGGGTTCTGGGTCTGGATGAGATCAAGTGTGGACTTTCTTGGGAGCCAGAACTCTTTTTTGGGTTATATATATATATTTTTATTTTATGAAAAATACAAACT
This sequence comes from Picea engelmannii, assembly GCA_009831015.1. NCBI lineage: Eukaryota > Viridiplantae > Streptophyta > Pinopsida > Pinales > Pinaceae > Picea > Picea engelmannii. The sequence goes on from ML790829.1 coordinate 232,339, forward strand.
AAGGGAGATTTCTATGCTAACATCGTCTAACTTCCAATTGTTCCTGAGCAACTATGTCACGTTCGATGGCTGCCCACGAACATTCGAGCTCTTCCCGGTTATTTGTTGTTTGGAGGATTAAGTCAAAAAGGTTTGATGCAATATGAGTTTGATTGGATAGTCCAGGCTCGATGTTAGGTTGCACTGCTGCAGGGACAGTCATAGAGGGACAAAGGTACCAGGAAAGATACTGGAAGTAATATATACAGAGTTAATCAACCTCTAAATATTTCTTTCTTCTCAGAGTCAAACTTTCTTTAGGGGAAAGAAATAGTGAGATATCAGTTTTAGTTCTTCCCCAGTGGAGTTGCCATTTATGTTAGCACTTGGTAAATTTCCTAGAGGTTGAAAAAGAAGAAATTTACTAAGGTAACCTTAACCAACCGCTTTTAGAGCTGGGATCTAGCCCTTCCAGCTTCAGAGAGGGATCTCTCTGTATGATTTAGCTTTGTTTATTTTCTGATGTTAGGCTAGTTAAAAAAATCGTTGGTTTTGTTGTAAAAGGTTTGTAAAGTTGGTTGAGACAAACTACACATCCATTGGGCTATGGGGTCTGTTTTAAATCAAATACGAGAAATAACCAAAAACGCCAAAGAAGTTTTCCACAGGGCGAGGTAATACATTCGCTAGATCTTTAATATTAGAATGATGGATAGAAGAACATATGAGGAAAATAACTTCAACTAACAAGCACTTAAGAATCTCTTAATTGAAGATATTTAGAAGACAAACATTTAAATCTCTAGAATCGGAAACAGGGTATCAGAGATAAATCCTGCAACATAACGCTATTCGTAAATATTAGATTCAGACAACAAAATGAAATACAGAGAAAGAAAACATTAACTCAGAGAATCACATCACCAGTGAACATACGCAAGAATCCTGTAAAATGCCTCTTCTTTATTAATGGTGATTCTCTTCAAAAATGATACAGCTTGATAGCGATCAGGTGTGCAAATCAACAACCCTCAATACATTGGAAAATGAAGTATTTATAAGACAAAATACATACGCTCCTGTCATAACTGATCAGGACGTGCTCATACTATTTTTAGACTAACTATATAAACTAATCAAAACTGTTTCGATGACTCATTACAACTGTATACTGAATTTCGGGGGTAGGCCGTTGGCGAGGCGCCTTCGCAACCTCTGCTGACAGGACAACTGACTGGAAGTGACAGCTTATCTACTAATCTAGTAGATCACACAATTCTTCCCATCTGATATGACCTGGCACTGTGATTTTAAGCAATCTCAGGTACACTTCGTCCATGTCTGTGTACTTAGCAAATGTAGGCTTGATGACGAAAATGTGCTTAATTTCATGCTGGATACTGATATCCAACTGCAAAGCATCCATGAAGGCTCTTCCTGTGATATTTGCCTGTATTCCTGCGAACTTAGAACTGTCCTTGGACACTTCGATCAGCCTTTTCTTATAATCCGGGAGCGTCATCAATTTGTCATTTATGACCTTCATGCTAGGCAGGCCTTTTCTTTGCAGAGCATCTATTTTACTGAAGAACCTCTGCACTCCTTGGTCCATGACTTGGATCTTCTCTTCTAGCTGCAGCATGAGACCTTTTTTGGTTAGAACTCTTTTCACCTCCAATATGGTCTCGGTCCGGTCTTCGATTTTCAATTCCTCGAGTTCCTCCCAGGTCTTAGAATTCAAGAATCTCATGATTTCATTCGCTTGTGATGGCATGTCTCCCAGTTTAGTTCTGATATTCTCCACAGCTTGTTTGCTCCTCTCAAGCAACTCATTCTGTTCGAACATGATCTGAACCATTGGCCAGATTTCATTAATGGATTTAGAAATATCTGTCCACACAATTTCTTTAACCTCAGCCAAGGTCTTTCTGGACAATGTCTGTTTTTGGAGCTGCTGCAGCTCCCTCCTGATCTGCTCGTTCACCTGCTTCTCCTTTGACAGACTCGTCTGAAAGGAAGTCTTCAGCTCCTGGAGATTTTCCAATTCTTTCTTAAGCCTGCTGATTTCCGACTCTTGCAGGTTCATTCTTTCCATAGACTTGGCCAGGTCTGTAGCTCCTTCTGGAAGGGGAACTGCTGTTGCAGATGGAACGACTGTCACCGTTGGTGTTGCAATTGGGATAGCACTCAACGGAATGCCTTCCATTGGCTTTGCCTGCTCTTTCTCCTTGAGTAGTCTCTCCATCTCTGCTTCCATCTCCTTTAACTGCGCATTCTGTTCTAGGAGTAATTTCAGCAGTTCATCCTTTTCGCCTTCCCTTTCATCTATTTCTTTCGTCTGTGGGTCCTCTGTTGGAGGGAGCTTCAGCTGTTTTCTCAAAGAGGCTATGTCAGCATTTTTCTTTTTGATCATCTCCTTAGCAGCCTTGACGTTCGCCGGGTCGTAACCGATCTTGAGGACCAGTTCCTCCAACATCTTTATCCTGTTGTCCTTAGCGAAGGAAGACATCTTCTCTAGCTTCAGTTAGGTCTGGGCATTGCTCAAAGCTATCCGAAACTTTGACGCAGAAGTTGCAACGCGGGTTAAAGTGTGGGAAATTTTTTCCCCAGTCTGCTTATGCAGATCCATATGATCTGCCGGATGCACATCTTTTGCTTGGAACTCAAATGTGGCCCTCTTGTAATCAGATATCACCTTTGGATCAGGCACTTGTGCTTGGAGGAACGCCATATGCATCCTACCCTTCTCTGTATCCAATGATGAAAGAAGTCTATGATGGGCCGTGGATGACTGCTTCTGGAACTGTGCATAAGTGTTGCTGGTGAGCGACTGGTTCTTCTTTTTGATCATGTCATATTTTTCAAAAATGCCCAGCTTGGGCCCAGTCTTGCTTGGTGGAGTATGCAAGGGAGAATCTGAGGATTTTAATTATTTTGTCCCATCCTTATGCTGACTGGAGCCGAAAGGAAAACTGAGTTTCTTAGCCCCAGTGGTGGTCAATGTGGTGGGTGTGATCTCTTGCTCCACTGTCGTGCCGGTCGTTGGGACTGTCCTCGGATTTTTGGCGTGTAATTTAAATTCCTCCGATGACAGCTCTGTTACCAGGGAAAACGATTCTTGCCGGGGCCTCTTTTCCTTGGGATTCTGAGGGGTGGCCATGGGTGGTGCGCTTGTTGAAGGTCCTGGCTTCTCCATTTCGACAGTTGGTTCCACGTCCACCAACGTATCGGGCTCCCATTCTGTTTGATTAGCAAATCTTTCGATTTCTGGCCTGGGCTCATGTGCATATGGGGCATTCTTATTCTTGACTCTCATCTTAGAAATGATGCCACAAGGATCATAATGCCAGGTGAAACTTGTCGGGAATTTCATTTCCCTCAACAGTTTGTCTGCTTCATCACCTGCGCCCCTACTATTTTAGATGAAAGAGCCTATCTGCCCTTTAATCCACAATTGTTGCTTTTTTTTTAAGAGAAACAAAGTGAATATCATCAGAATTCATAATTTGTCTAATGTATTGCAGTGCAAAAATCCTTACCGGTATGTATCTCGGAAGCTTGTATGGTGCCAGCTCGCACCCAAAAACTTGGATCTTGGAGTGTTTCTGATACAAGTACCAGTCCCTTGGCTTCGCATTGTCCGAGAGGTGTAGAACTCTACGGACTTCGTAATTTATTCGTGGCTCAGGCATGCCACTCAACTTACTTACCACTGGGTGGTAAAACTGATCAATGAACGCCGTGAAGTTGTATTCGGCGGAATTGTGTTTCAGAAGAGACGTCCACGCTGTGATTGGCTGAGGTTTCCCGTCGACGTCCATCTTCTGCATGGAGAAATTGAACTTGTCTGCTTGGAAGTAGATGAACATGTAAGCTAGGATGGATGAATACCTGAACATGCCCTCTGTGGCGAAATTAACAAATTGTTCATGGATGTTGTTGGCTAGGAAAGTGCTATAATTGAACTGCGTGGTCGGCTGTTCGTCATTTGAGAAAATAGACAGAAAACCCAGGATGGGTTCGTCTACCCATTTATCGGAATAGTACCCAAGCAGGGCACACAGGGTGGAAATAATTTGATTTCCTTTGACGGAAAACATGGAAGAAGGATACGGGGGGTTGGTGGTCGGGAGAGAAGCGAAAGTGGGAAGAAACAACTCGAAAATCTGAGCTCTTTGCGGGAAGGTCATCTTCTGGAAAAGCTCGGTGAGGATTTCTAAGTTAAAAAGGGAAGCAGATTCTGCTCGGGTGATCTGTTACATCTGTTCAATATCCTCAGGGGTGATGAAGAAAAGAATGTCTCCGGATGAAGACATGATGGCTCTCTGGTCGGGTAAGTAGTGGACCTGGCAGCGGAGGGCGAACTCAGGGAAATTATGGATTTGAGGGAACAGATACAGAGGAAAATTGGACTCCCAGAGCCCAATTTCGTCGCTCTGGTCCAGGAAAACCTCCCGGAGCCACGACTGGAGATCAGCGAAGTCGAAACTTCATATAGTGTCTGCTATCAACCGGTCCTTATCGACCAGGGGAATTTTATCCAGGTCCACCAGAGGAGGAACGAACAGATTCTCTTCCTCTTCTATTTGATTTGTTTTAGACGCCATCTCAACAACTGTACCTGCAACAAACAACGTTAGTGGGGTCTACTGGTGGTGGAGGAAAGCGACGGGGAAGCAATGGGGAGACGATAGATACGTTTTCTGGTGCGATGGATGGTTCTGGTGCGAGGGATGAATAAAGAGTGCAAATGGGCACAACGGTGTTTTTATTCAAAACTGGGTCAGTCGGACGCGGGAAGACGGTCAACATGACAACAGACATATTATCCCGTTATTAATGGATAACGGGCCACTTGGGGTGATATGGCAGGTGACGGTGACCCGAGTATACGGGCGACTGACGTGGAGGTTGGTGATTGGGGGTGAAAGTCGCCAAAGGGGGTTGTTCATGAGTGAAGGGAATTATGGGACTGACAACCTGGACTGACGGAGGTTATGGGAAGTGACCCGACCCCAGTAGCAAGTGGGTCGAGTGGGCCTAGTGGAGGATGACGTCTAGGGGGTGTATGGGAGTCAGATAGCATGTGGGGGATGTGACCTCTGGACCATTAGAACAATGCCACCTGTAATCNNNNTGGCTAAAAACAGAACATCCGGGGGGGTCCAGAATCAGTCATGAGTCGTTGATCTACATGCTTGTTTTAAGGTCGTCCAGATCTGTGCGCTCTTTAATAACAATTCCGGACCCCCCCCTCCATTAAAGGCGGAATGGAGGGGGGGGGTTCGGAATCCAACGTGGATCATCGATTTGGGCGCTCTGTTTAGAACTATTCAGATCTGTGCCTGCGTTATAACCAATTCCGGACCCTCCCCCTCTGTTAAAGGCAGAATGGAGGGGGGGGTCCGGAATCAAACGTGGGCCATAGATTTACGCGCTCTGTTCTGGACCGTCCAGATTTGCATAAGTATTACCATCGATTTCGGACCCCCCCCCTTGGGTTAAAAGTAGAACACTAAGGGGGGTCTGGAATGCTCCGTGAACCATCGATCTGAGCGATGAGATCTGGACCACTGGAAAAATACCGAAACATATGTCAAGGGTGGAAAAGCCATGCGTAGGAAAACTTAGGATTAGTGCTTTTTCATGGGTTTTTTCGGATTTTCTCACACACACCACGAAGGAAATTTATTCCAACTATCCTAAGGCAAAGAGAGACTTGAGGTAGCACTTTCTTCGGGAGGGTTTTAGTTGGGCAAGGTAGGCTAGGCGACCAATCTACACTCTAACCTACTTCACAAGATGAAAAACCCAGATTAAACTGTTGGGTTAAGGTATTATTGTTCCTAAGGGCTATCTGATCAGATGTATTCACTAGTCCTAACCTAGGGGCTACCTGACCAGGGTTAGACAATCTGGTCAGATGTATTCACTAAATCTAACCTAGGGGCTACCTGACCAGGATTAGATGGTCCGATCAGATGCATTCACTAGTTTTAACAACATTGAAATTTAAAAGGACTTGGTCATGCTTGAAAGGTATGACCAAGTCACTGTTATTGCATGGGGCTTTATTTCAAATCTTTTTGCCCTCTTTTCTTTTTCTTTCTCTTTTTTTTTTTTTTCNTTTTATCTTTTTCTTTTGCAAACATGAAAAATGGATTTCCAATAAGAACACTAGATACAGATAATATCCAAAATATCCAAGTCATAAGTTGATTCCCATATTTTATGGGGTGATAACATGATGCACCTATTTTGCGATTTCGAGGTTTCGCATTTCATGACTTCAGGACTCCTGTGTTGGAGAGTCTTGACTCTTGACTTCTCCATATCCCGATATCTGAAACTCCGAAATGGAGTCTTTGTTGGGGTGCTTGTTTCGGGATTTCAGGGTTTTGCATTTCGCGACTTTGCGAGTTGAAAGGTTGGAGCATTTCATTCCTTTGAATTTTCAATCAGCGAAAGCATGATATTTCACCACGTCTTCTTCTTGGATCGATGGTCCAGATTTGTCCTTGATCCAATGGTTCAGGTTATATTGTGATTTCACATTTTGTGACTTCGGGACTCCTGTAGTGGGAGTTCTTGACATCCCCAACTCCCAGTATCCGAAATCTCGGTAGTCGAAACTCCGAAATGGAGTTTGACCAACACTTCGATCTTGCCATTTGATCATCCTTGCGCTACTAGTCTTTCTTACTTGCTTGTTTGCCATCAAATGAACAAGCACACCTTCGCACTGCGTTCGACTCTGCGCTAATTCCTCCTGAGCTTACTTTGTCCCTATTTTTCCATCGATGCATAATCTGATCTTTCCATAAATGACAAGAATACGTTTCCTGCTAAACATGTCAACAATCATCTGTACTATCATTCGATTAAATTATCGAGCTTGCTCTGCTGTGTCTTCCCAAAATATATTTGGTGCCCACATGGCACATTCTTCCTATGCTCAAGCCATCATTGCTGCTTTACTTGCCATCAATGACAAGCATACGTTGCCTGTAAAACATGCCAACAAACATAGCATCCCAACATTCACCCCAATCTAATGTATATAAGCACTTAGCATATATAAATGGATCAGATCTAGCAGATTCAAGCACTAAGCACATTCACTTATATCAGATCCAACATCTAGATTCATCATAAGCACAAAGCATAAACAAATCTATCTATCTATCTATATCAAACACTTAGCAAATAACACATCAATACATTAGAACATCGCACAAAGCAGAATAACATAGTATTTACGTGGTTCACCCCCACCCTGGGGCTACATCCACCAACTCTTCTTCTTTATTAGCTTCAATCAATCATCTACATGCACAGAGCCACAAAAACCCTACTCCGCATAGGACAAGAGATCTACGTGCACCTCGCTAGATCCTCCTTCCTTGAGCCAGGTCTAGCACAAAGCCTTTCACAGTTTGTTACAACCACTTGCACTTAGCTCTACAAGTTCTTACAGTATGCACATAGCATCTAGAAACCATACTTGTACTTAGCACTCAGCTTATCGACCTTACATCACATAGATTCCTATTCCCCTCCTTTACATTGCCTAGACATCTATTTATACTTTACAAAATAGGCCTAAACATGGGTAAACCCATGGGACGAAATCCCATACCCATTACATATTCCCAAATCCCAAAAAGGACCCAAAAAGGGGTCGAGATCCCACAATCTCTGCTTCGTCTTGCGCTCTGTCTTCGACAGGCTATCAAAGTCCCAAAATAGGTCAAACTTGACCAAGGATATCCCCAAACTTGGTCAAGGGCCAACACTTGCTGACACAACGTTTAATTATTTTAATAGAAATATTTGGAGATAAAGCAAGATATTATTTCCAATCATTTCTCTAATCCTCTTATAAATGCCATAAAAGCTTGATATTTCGTGACTTGGGAGAATCGTAGAAGTATTTAATTTTCACCCGTAAGTTTTACAAGGTAAAATGTTATTTAAGATATTAATTAATCCATCTTAAACCTTTAATTAATCATGATTAGTCCTTAATCATTTTTTGGAAATCGTAGTCTCAAGTGATTTTTCTCATAGTCTCTAGCTATGAACCTCAAATTTGTGAAATTGCGATTTGATTAATTAACTTTAATTAGGCTTAAGTTTTTAATTAATTGCGATTAGCCTGGAAATTTCACGAACTCGCGTATCGAGGTTATAAGTTGTTGTTCAAGGAAAAACTGTCGAATCGCGAAGTCATGATAACAATTAAGTATCGTTAATTATCGTTAGTCATGTAATTAATCAGGTTTATCTTAAGTCACTTTCACAACTTCGCATATCGAGACATTTGAAGGTTACTCGAGGCGTGACTCCCGACTCACGAAGGCGCGATGTATTAAATTAGTGATAATCACTTTTTAATGCTTCGACGATCATGAATAAGCTTAACCCAAATTCACTTATTTCGCATGTCGGGGCATTGAGAGCTTCAACATGTTGGACTGTTAGATCTGCGAAACCCCGAAATCCGATGTTTGAGGTTTATCGTTAGCGTTTTGTTGTTTAAAAGGTAGGAGGCTTCCAATCCTTTAATATATGGAGTATTTGAAAAATATATGTGTTGCAACAATCCTCATAAAAGTTGTTGGAGCATTTTTCAAACCAAAGGGCATGACCAACCATTCAAAAATACCTTCTTTTGACTTGAAGGTGGTCTTCCATACATCTGTTTGTTCTATTAGGACTTGGTGGTAGCTAGACTTTAGATCAATATTACTGAAGTATTTGGCCCCCTTGAGCTGATCAAGGATGATCCAGGTGGATATCAGTGGCCACCCACCTTTTCCAACTAGCTCAAAACAATTTTCTAGCAATTTTGGTAATTTACTATTTTTAGCAGTTTTTCACTTCCAGAGTTGTTTTGAGGCCCGAAACGACGTTTTTTGGGAAAAATGTTTGTAATATTTGAGTTCCTTCCATATTTCCTCCAAAATGAATCTCCTTGACGATACCTTTCCAACGAGCTATCATGCGCCTAAAACAAAGATCGTATGCAAAAGTTACAACCCCGGGAAGTTGATGTACTAACTTACCCAAACGAGGCCCACATGACTTTTGGTGCTTCATCTCCTAGGGTTAGATTTTTGGATGTCTAGGGTGTTTTGGAATTCCTTCGTATTGTAAAAATGACTTCAGAGCCTCATTGTATTCTTCTTCTTGTGAATGAGCGCAACCGTCACATCTCTTCTTAGAGATAAGTTGCCACCATTCCAACAAGCTTGTTTCCGCTGCATTTTACAATTTTAGCTTATTTATTTATTGAATAGAAAACCGATTGTACTGTATCTCTATTATTTTGTGTTAAGCACCTATTAATAATATGTAGTCATTTCGTTCTACTCATAAAATCCATATCAGTGGTATCGGAGTGGTCTGCTCCTTGTCATCTTAATGCATGTCCCCAATGAGGTCAGATTACAAAGAGTTGGGTCTCGAGATTGTTTCTCTCGAGGACAAAATATCTGGCATGACCAAGCGACCTCTCATGGTAGAAGAAAAGAAAGATTATGGGATAGGAGATCCTTTCAAACTGTTGATTGAGGAATCCCTCACGCAATAGAGGAACAAGATGATGGATTGTTTCGTGCAAATCCTTCGGTGACTACCAATAGGCGAATCATCTTCTTCGAGCAGAGGCACCACCTCCTTCAAGGTACAAATAAAATTTGACATTCCTATATTTGAAGGTCAGATAAATGCATATGCTATAGAAAAGTGGTTGAATCTACTAGAAGGGTATTTGTTTGTCCATAACTTTTCAAATAGAGAAAAGATTACTTTTGTGCTCCTCAAAGCCGTTCCCCATGTCAAAGATTGGTGGGAAAATTTCTGTGAGAAAAAGGAAACAGAGGAACCCTCATTATTTATAGTCACGACCACTTTGGAATCCTTTAGGGATGATGTTAAGGAACAATACTACCCTGTTGGAAGCTATGACGACTTGTATACCAAATGGACCACATTGCGGCAAGAAAGAGACCAAGCAGTGCTAGATTTCACAAATATCTTCCATACCTTGCACACCAAGCTGGGTATCAAAGATTTAGAACGACATATGGTTCTCAAGCATCACGGTGCCTTGCATAGATACATCGATACCGAAATGGAATTTCTGGACATCTCATCCTTGGGCGCGATCTACCGATATGCTGTCAAAATCGAGCAAAAGCTCAAACAAAAGACGCGACAATTTGGGCCTGGGAACCCCCCACGACAAAATCCATGAAAGGGTGGCCCCAACCCATAGAAAAAAGGATAGATAAGATATGGATAGTATCAGGGCAACCAATCCAATCTATAAGCAAAGAACACCAAAAAGACAAAGAAAGATACTAGGAAGTGGTGCGACTTCCATAAGAGCCCTTGGCATAACACTGCTGACTGCCGCTCAAAGCAGTCGCTGGTGGCTAAAGTGAAAGCCTCTGAATTAGATGTGGGTTATGACTCTGAGCCAGAACCATAAAGGGGAATATGGATCATTAATGCAGAACCCAGTGCCACCGTTGCTACCACCAAGCTCCAACCTGGTGAAACAGAGGAACCAGAAGAAGGAGAGCTCCTCTTCCATTCACAGATGTGGGTAAAAGGCACCCCGCTGCACTTCATCGTTGATAGTGGTAGCCAAAAGAATCTCATCTTAGGATAGGTCATCAAGTGGTTGGCCCTGCTAACAACGCCACACCCACAACCCTACACCATTAGATGGCTCCGCCAAGGAAGCGATCTCCGCGTCAACCAACAGTGTCGACTGTCGTACAACATCAAGGCCTTCAAAGACGAGGTACTGTGTGATGTTGCTCCTCTCGAAGTTTGTGATGTTCTTTTGGGCCAACCTTATTTATCAAAATGTCATGTTGTATATGAGTCTAGGCCTCATAGTGTTATTATTACTTTGAACAAGAAATTGTACAGGATACTCGAGGTAGTCCCACCTAGTTCTATTTCCTTGATCTCTGCTAAGCAATGCAGGAAGGTCATCTCTCAGATGGGGAAGTTTGTTTTCTTCTTGATTCTCTCTCAGAATAAGTGAAATATCTGAGCCAGATGGATATCGGTGGCCACCCACCTTTTCCAACTGGCTCAAAACAGTTTTCTTACAATTTTGGCAATTTACTATTTTTAGCAGTTTTAACTTCTGGGGCCATTTTGAGGGCCTAAATGAAGGTTTTTCAGGATATAGCTCCTCAATGATAGCCAAAAGAATTATTGATCCCCCAAAATGAATCTCCTCAATGATACCTTTTCAACGGGCTATCACATGCCTAAAACGAAGATCGTATGCAAAAGTTACGACCCGGGGAAGTTGATGTACTAACTTACCCAAACGGGGCCCACATGAATTTTGGCACTTCATCTCCTAGGGTTAGGTTTTTGGATGTCTAGGGTTTTTGGAATTCTTTCTTATTATAAAAAGGCCTTCAGAGCCTCATTGTAACCTTTTTCTTGAGAATGCACGCTCCTGTCACATCTCTTCTCAGAGATAAGCTGCCACCATTCCAGCAAGCTTGTTTCTGCTGCATTTTACAGTTTAATCTTATTTCGTTATTGAATAGAAAACTAGTTTTACTGTATCTTTGTTATTTTGTGTTAAGCACATATTAATAATCTATATTCATTTTGTTCTACTCATAAAATCCGGATCAGTGGTATCATAGCGGTCTGCTCCTTGTCGTCTTAATGCATGTCCCCAACGAGGTTGGAGTATAAAGAGTTGGGTCTCGAGCTTGTTTCTCTTGAGGAAAGACAAAGAAAGATACTGGGAAGTGGTGCGAATTCCATAAGAGCCCTTGGCATAACACTGCTGACTATCACTCAAAGTAGTCATTGGTGGATGAAGTGAAAGATTATGAATCAGATGCAGATTATGACTTTGAGCCAGAACCAGAAAGGGGAAGACGAATCATTGACGCGAAACCCAGTGCCACCGTTGCTACCACCAAGCTCCAGCCTGGTGAACCAAATGATCCAGAAGAAGGAGAGCACCTCTTCCATTCACATATGTGGGTAAAAGGCACCCCGCTTCACTTCATCGTTGATAGCAGTAGCCAGAAGAACCTCATCTCAACATATGTTGTCAAGCGGTTGGCCCTGCCAACAATGCCACACCCACAACCGTACACCATTGGATGGCTCTACCAAGGAAGCGATCTCCGCATCAGCAAACAGTGCCGACTGTCGTACGACATCAAGCCCTTCAAAGACGAGGTATTGTGTGATGTTTCTCCTCTCGAAGTTTGTGATGTTCTTTTGGGCCAACCTTATTTATGGAAACGTCATGTTGCATATGAGTCTAGTCCTCGTAATCTTATTATTACTTTGAATAGGAAATTGTACAGGATACCTGAGGCAGTCCCACCTAGTGCTATTTCCTTGATCTCTGCTAACCAATGCAGGAAGGTCATCTCTTAGATGGGGAAGTTAGTCTTCTTCATGATTCCCTCTCAGAATAAGCGAAAGATCACAACCACATCCAGGGTCTCTACGACTGACCTCTCCACACAACAGAAGCAAGTAGATAAGGTCATGGAAGAATACTTAGATATCTTCTGCTCACCTACAGGGGTACCTCTACACTGCCAGGTCAAGCACCCCATCTATCTGACCCCGGGCGCACCGCTACCTAATGGGCCAGTCTATCGTCCCTCTTTGTTAGAGAATGAGGAGATCAAGTGACAGATCCAAGAACTTCTCCACAAGGGGAACATCTGCCCCAACTCATCACCTTGCGGGAGCCCAATCGTGCTGGTACATAAGAAAGATGGAATGTGGTGACTCTGTATTGATTACCGGGCTCTGAATAAAATCATAGTCAGAAACCGATACCCGATTCCCCAAATCGATGACCTCCTTGATCAACTCACGGGGGCCAAATACTTCAGTAAGATTGATTTGTTGTCTGGCTACCACTAGGTCCCAATAGAAAAAACATATGTATGGAAGACCCCCTTCAAGTCAAAGGAAGGCCTTTTTGAATGGTTGGTCATGCCCTTTGGTTTGACAAATGCTCCAGCCACTTTCATGAGGATGATGGATGATATCCTGCGATCATTCACCAATACTTTTGTAGTGGTGTATCTGGATGACATTCTAATTTACAACAAGACTTGGGGTGAACACTTGCAACATATTCAACAGGTTTTGCACACCCTGTGGAAACACAAGCTATACGCCAACTTGGAAAAATTCTCCTTCGGCATGGACAAGGTCCATTAACTGGGCTACATCATTGATCAACATAGCGTACATGTGGATCCAGCCAAGATCCAAGTCATCCGTGACTGGCCAGCCCCAACAACACTCACTGAGCTTCGGAGCTTCTTGGGCCTTACCAATTTCTACCGCAGGTTCAAGTTGGGTTTCTCCTATATTGCATGGGCCCTCAGCCAGATAAACAGGGGTGGTGGTAAGGAAAAATTTGCATGGGGTTGGTCCCAACAACAAGCATTCCATGATTTGAAGCAACACTTGTGCTCAGCCCCAGTACTTTCACTACCATACCTACAATATCCTTTTGAGATCGAGACAGATGCTTCAGACGATGCTGTGGGCACTGTTCTCACTCGGCACGACCACCTCATGGCCTATCATAGTGAGACACTGTGAGATACTGTCTGTAAGTACCCTACTTACGAAAAATAAATGTACTCCATTATGCAAGAATTCCGCCAGTGGAGACATTACATTCTTGGGAAGGAGACAATCATCCACACTAATCATAAGCCACTGCAATTCATGCAGACACAGGGAAAATTGCAGAATGACTGCCATCAAAAGTGTTCCACATACTTGCAGCAATTCCACCTCAACATCAAGTATAAAATAGGAAGCACCAATCGCATCGCGGATTGCCTCAGTAGACCACCAGTCGCGACACTCACCACGGTGCTATACTCTTGTGGCCATGAGACATATGGATGGCCCCAACTCTATGAGACAGATCTTGACTTCGCCACCACCTACCAAATGTTGGGTGCAAATGCAGTTGTCGATAATTTCCATCTTCATGATGGGTTGTTGTATCGTCTGGGCCATATCTGTGTTCCATCATGTGAGTGAGCGAAGCTGATCTGGGAAGCCCACTACAGTCAGGTGGTAGGAAGCTTCGACATTGAAAAGACAGTGACGATGCTACATAAACATTTCTACTGACGAAACTTCAACAGGAGGTCAACAAGTATATCAGGTCCTACATTGCCTGCGTTATTGCCAAACCGACCATTAAGAAACAGGGCATGTACACCCCTCTTCCTACACCTGACAGGCCATGGGAATCCATCTCAATGGACTACATGTCACCCCCCCTGGCCACCAAGAGGGGAAATGACTGTGTTTTTGTGGTTGTTGATCACTTTTCTAAGATGACGATTCTGGTTGCCTAGAAGAAGAGCATCACAGTAGAGGCCACTGCCAAGCTCTTCTTTGAACAAGTCTGGGTACATTTTGGAATCCCAAAAACCATTGTCTCAGATCAGGGTAGTCGATTTCTCAGCACATTCTGGTTGAGCCTCTGGTCACTACTAGACACCAAGCTCACCAAATCCATGGCCTTCCACTCCCAGACAGATGGCCAAACTGAGGTTGTAAATCGAATGATTGTGCATATCCTTCGCATGTATAATTCAAAGCACCCTCCCACATGGGATGAGAGCCTTCCCTATTTCTAGCATAGCTACAATTGAGCCTTGCATAGCTCAACCGGTCACAACCCCTTTCAAGTGGGGTTGGGATTCCTACCATTTGGACCTATAGATGTTGCACTGCCCCTTGAAGTCACCTCGAACGACTCATCTCCTGCTCCAACTGAAGCTAACAAAGCCACCCGGTTCATTGAGTGGATCCAGCACATCCACCAACAGGTTCAGGATATCCTACAGAAGTCCAATGATAAGTACAAACAACGCCATGATCAACATTGGGTGTCGCATAAGTTTCGGGGGGTTGACAAAGTTTGGTTTCACTTACAGAAATAACGCCTTACAGGACCCCATCAAAAGCTTCACCCACTCCATTATGGTCCATACACTATCACCAAGGTCATGGGGGATAATGATTTTGAGCTCAACATTCCTCCTTTCCTTGGTCTGCACCTAGTGTTCAACGTGGATCTCCTTCACCCTTATTTCCCACCATTATTGGACACCTCAAAAGTAGCAGAACAACTGACACCAACAGAGCTCAACCCAGACTGCCTACAATGGGAATCCAATGATCAGATTGTGGACAAACATTTCAAGGGCACTCATCAACAAAGGATCCAGCTTTATCGAGTTGTCAAAGCAGGGCAGCTCCTGCACCAAGGCAAGTGACTCACCTAGGGCCAAATTCAACATAAATTTCGTCATCTGATGGGGGAACTCAATGAAATGGATACCATTGCTTCCTAAGGAGGGAGGATTGATCCATATGGATATCGGTGGCCACCCACCTTTTCCAACTGGCTCAAAACAATTTTCTTACAATTTTGGCAATTTACTATTTTTAGCAGTTTTAATTTCCGGGGCCATTTTGAGGGCCTAAATGAATGTTTTTCGGGATAAAGCTCCTAATTGATAGCTAAAAAAATTATTGAGCCCCCAAAATGAATCTCCTCGATGATTCCTTTCCAACGGGCTATCACACGCCTAAAACAGAGATCGTATGCAAAAGTTACGACCCGGGGAAGTTGATGTACTAACTTACCCAAACGGGGCCCACATGATTTTTGGTGCTTCATCTCCTAGGGTTAGGTTTTTGGATGTATAGGGTTTTTGGAATTATTGCTTATTGTAAAAAGGCCTTCAGAGCCTCATTGTAACCTTCTTCTAGTGAATGCACGCTGCTGTCATATCTCTTCTCAGAGATAAGCCGCCACCATTCCAGCAAGCTTATTTCCACTGCATTTTACAGTTTCAGCTTATTTCGTTATTGAATGGAAAACCAGTTTAATTGTATCTTTGTTATTTTGTGTTAAGCACCTGTTAATAATTTGTATTCACTTCATTCTTCTCATAAAATCTGGATCAATATCACAGCCACATCTAGGGTCTCTGCAACCGACCTCTCCACACAACAGAAGCAAGTAGATAAGGTCGTGGAAGAATACTCAGATATCTTCTCCTCACCTACCGGGGTACCTCTGCACTGCTAAGTCAAGCACTCCATCGATCTGACCCCCAATGCACCATTACGCAATGGGCCAGTCTATCACCACTCTTTGTTAGAGAATGAGGAGATCAAGTGACAAATCCAAGAATTGCTCCACAACTGGCACATCGATCCCAACTCATCACTGTGTGGAATTCCAATCATGTTGGTACAGAAGAAATATGGAACCTAAAGACTCTGCATTGATTACCGGGCTTTGAATAAAATCACAGTCAGAAATCGGTACCCGATTCCCCAAATCGACAACCTCCTTTATCAACTCACGGGGGCCAAATACTTTAGTAATATTAATATGAAGTCTAGCTACCACCAGGTCCTGATAGAACAAACATATGTACGGAAGACCGCCTTCAAGTCAAAGGAATACATTTTTGAATGGTTGGTCATGCCCTTTGGTTTGACAAATGCTCCAACCACTTTCATGAGGATGATGGACAATATCCTGCGACCATTTACCAATAATTTTGTAGTGGTGTATCTGGATGACATTCTCATTTACAGTAAGACTTGGGCTGAACACTTGCAGCATATTCAATAGGTTATGCACACCCTGTGATAGCACAAGCTATACACCAACTTGGAAAAATGCTCCTTCGACATGGACATGGTCCATTAACTAGGCTACATCGTTGATCATCATCGAGTACATGTGGATACAACCAATATCCAATTTATCTGTGATTGGCCAGCCCCAACCACACTCACTGAGCTTTGAAGCTTCTTGGGCCTTGCCAATATCTATCACAGGTTTGTGTTGGGATTCTCCCATATTGCATGGGCCCTCATCCAAATAACCAGGGGTGCTGGTGAGGCAAATTTTTTGTGAGGCTAGTCCTAACAACAAGCGTTCGATGATTTGAAGCAGCGCTTGTGCTCAGCCCTAGTACTTTCACTACCATACCTGCATCAATGCTTTGAGATCAAGAGAGATGCTTCAGACTATGCTGTGGGTGCCATTCTCACTCAACACGGCCACCCCGTGGCCTATCATAGTAAGACACTATCATATGTTTTCCATAAGTACCCTACTTAGGACAAAGCAATTTACTCCATTGTGAAATCCTACCTCCAGTGGAGACATTACATTCTTGGGAAGGAGACAGTCATCCACACCGATCATAAGCCACTGCAGTTCATACAAACACAAGAAAAATTGCAGAATGACTGCCATCAAAAGTGGTCCACATACTTGCAACAATTCCACCTCAACATCAAGTATAAAACATGAAGCACTAATCGTGTCGCTGATTTCCTCAGCATACTGCCAGTTGCGACACTCACCACGGTGCTAGAATCTTGTGAGCATGAGACCTCTGGATGGCCCCAACTTTATGAGACAGACCTGGACTTTGCCACCACTTACCAAATGTTGTGTGAAAACGTAGTTGTTGATAATTTTCATCTTCAGGATGGGTTGTTGTGTCATCTGGGACATATTTGTATTCCATCACGTGAGTGAGCAAAGATGATCTGGGAAGCCCACTACAGTCGGGTGGCAGGACACTTCGGCATTGAAAAGAAAGTGGCGATGTTGCAGAAACATTTCTATTGGCTGAAACTTCGACAAGAGGTCAACAAGTATATCAGGTCCTGCACTGCTTGCACTATTGCCAAACTGACCACTAAAAAAAAGGGCCCGTACACCCCTCTTCCTACTCTTGATAGAACATGGGAATCCATCTCAATGGACTACATGTCAGGCCTCCCATCCACCAAGCGGGGAAACGACTGTGTTTTTGTGGTTGTTGATCGCTTTTCTAAGATGACAATTCTGGTTGCCCGCAAGAAGAGCATCACAACAGAGGCCACTGCTAAGCTCTTATTTGAACGAGTCTGGGTACATTTTGGAATCCTACAAATCATTGTCTCAGATCGAGACAGTTGATTTCTCAGCACATTCTGTTCAAGCGCTTGGTCACTGCTGGACACAAGGCACACCAAATCCATGGCCTTCCACCCCCAGATATATGGCCAAACCGAGGTCGTAAATCAAATGATTGTGCATATCCTTTGCATGTATAATTCCAAGCACCCTCGCACATGGGATGAGATCCTTCCCTATGTCCATCATAGCTACAACTGAGCCCTGCATAGCTCAACTGACCACAACCCCTTTCAGGTGGGGTTGGGATTCCAACCATTGGGTCCCATATATGTTGCACTTCCCTTTGCAGTCACCTCAACCAACTCATTTCTTGCTCCAATTGAAGCCGACAAAGCCACCTGGTTCATTGAGTGGATCCAGCACATCCACCAATAGGTTCAAGATATCCTACAGAAGTCCAATGACAAGTACAAGCAGCTCCATGATCAACATCGGGTGCCATATAAGTTTCAGGTGGGTGACAAAGTTTGGTTGCACTTGCAAAAGGAATGACTTATAGGACCCCATTGGAAGCTTCTCCCACTCTGTTATGGGTTGTACACCATCACCAAGGCTGTGGGGGATAATTATTTTGAGCTCAACATTCCTCCTTTCCTTGGCCTACACCCAGTGTTGAACGTGGATCTCCTTCGCCCTTATTTCCCACCATTATTGGACACCTCAGAAGTAGCAGAACAACTGAAATCAACATAGCTCAACCTTGACTGCATACAACATGCATCATGTGATCAGATTGCAGACACACAAATCAAGGGCACTCGACATCAAAGGATCCATCTTTACCGAGTCATCAAAGTAGGGCAGCTTCTGCACCAAGGCAAGTTGCTCACCCGGGGCCAAATTCAACAGAAATTTCCTCATCCGATGGGGGAACTCAACACAATGGAGTAAATTTATTCGTAAGGAGGGAGGGTTGATTCAGGTGGATATCGGTGGCCACCCACTTTTTCCAACTGGCTCAAAACTGTTTTCTGGCAATTTTGGTAATTTACTATTTTTAGCAGTTTTTTACTTCCGGAGCTGTTTTGAGGCCCTAAATGATGTTTTTTGGGAAAACAGGTTTTGAGGCCCTGAATAGTGTCGAACACTCTGCAGGATATGCGAGATCAAAGAGAAGCAATTGCTCTAAGTGCGGTTGAGAGAATCAAGACCCTTGCCATGGAATGTAAACAACTAAGTGATCGTAGTGCCCAGACTTATGAATGACTCATTGAGGATATTGAATTGAAGGCATTGGAGCACAGCTCCAGGAGGAAAAGTAGCAAGCAAAAATAGTACAGGCACAGTTGAATCCCCTCTCAGTAGTCGAGAGGATGAAGCAATCCCAAGAACAATGCACTGCTCAACAACAGGTCCACACCATTCAGAGCAAAGTCATGGAAGTGACTCATAGGCTCCAACCAATATAGGATGAGGCTTGCCAACTATTCACAGAAATTGAAGGCTGAGGAGAAGAGTTGGAACAAGTCATCACTGCAGCTGAACAATGCTTAGAGGGACCTGTCAATGAAGCAGTTCTCCAAGAGTTCGACGGGCAGGAGGTCTTGGTGCAACAATAGGTCAAAGCAACTTGAGCCAATCTCGAGGATTTTGAAGCAGAGCTACCCAGACTAGAGTGACTCGGGACGAGTCACAGGTGAGTGTTGGGGGCATGTTGGCCCTTGACCAAGTTTTTAGGATCCTTGGTCACTTTTGACCTATTTTGGGACTTCGACAAGTTTTCGAAGATGGAGTGCAAGTCGAAGCGGAGATCACAGGATCTTGGCCCATTTTTAGGGATTTTTGGGTTTTGGGATTATATAACAGGTATGGGGATATCGACCTATGGTTTTACCCATGTTTAGGCCCTTTTTGTAAAGTATAAATAGATATCTAGGCGATGTAGGAAGTGGCCAAGTTGTAAGTTGTGCTAAGTGAAAGTGAAGGTTGTAAGTGCTTTGTGCATACTGTGTGAGACTTGCAAGGCTAAGTGCAAGTGACTGTAAGAGACAGTGTAAAGGATTTTTTTTGTAACCTAGCTCGGGGAAGGAGGATCTAGTGAAGTGCACAGATCTCTTGTCCTATGCGGAGTAGGATTTTGAGGCTCTGTGCATGTAACTAATTGAAAAAAGATAATATAAGAGAAGAAGAGTTAGTGGACGTAGCCCCAAGCCGAGGGTGAACCACGTATATCCTGTGTTGCTATGCTTTGTGCAATGTATTGATGTATTTACTTGCTTAGATGTTTTGATATAGATGAATGATAGATGGATCTGCTGTTTCTTTATGCTTAATTATATGGATGAATGCTATATCTAACCGATGTGAATGTTCTTAGTGATTGAATCTACTAGATCTGGGTGAATACTGAGATGCTCTGTAATTAGGGTTTTATCTGCGAAGTAGATACTGGTTAAATACTGATGAACTATAACTGCTAAGTTCTCTTTTAAGGTGTTACAATCACAGATCGGTGTCCCAGCTAGGGTTGCAGACATCTGAGTCCTGCAACCACCCCTGCCTTTACCTAAGGTGAGACTTCATCTGCTTTGCAAGTGTTGCCGAAAGGGCAGATAGTGAGGGTTTTGTTGGTGCACTCTTGAGCATTGAATCCTGGGTCTGACCTTGTGCCAACAAATGGTTCTGTTGCCAGGACCTGAAACTATGATTGCTAGGAGCTGAAGAAAAGAGAAAGCTCTATGCGTAGATCTGTTTCCCTAGTGCACAATATTCTACTTGACCTTTAAAGCTCTGTGCTAATAAGAGAAGTCAGATCTGAAGAAAAGAGGTAATATCGTGAAGATTTGTGCTCTGTTGAAGGTAAGATAAGTGGAAATTTTTGTTTCAAAAGCATGAATCCAGGTATGTTTGATAAATTTTGTCCTAGCTTAAAAACTAGGACACAACTAGAGGAAATAAGATTTGATATGAGTAGATCTGATAGAAATAATGAAATATATGTTATTACTATGCATAGAAAGAATGTTTGGACTAACAAATGGATGTAGGATCCTAGAAAGAATTTTTTGCAGGTTAGCTACTATGACCCTAGTGCACAGTACATGAAAGGCTGGGGATTATTTAAAAGAAAAAGATGATTAACCCTTTGTTATAGTTGCAGAAGACCTGGACATGTTGCTAAGGAATTCCCTGGTAAAAGACCTAGTTGTATGTTTTGTAAAGCTATGGACCATGAAGTTTTGGATTTCCCTAGAATGATTGCTAAGGTTGAAATAATGAATATGAGACAAGAAAACCCCGAGAAAGGTCAAGAAATGGAAACCATGACAGGACCTCAGAAAGAATCAGAGACTGTATTACTACAAATGAAAGAAACCCTGAATGATCACTGAAATATCAACTTGTCAGATCTTCAAAGAAAAAAAGTGCATAGAAACAAGAATAGGAGACTTCGACATTCACTGTGTTCTAGATGAGGAAACACAGATGAATATCATGACATAAAGAACTTGGGAAAATTTTGGAAAGCCTGTTATGATTCCTTTATTAGGAGGAATAGGATTATTTAGAGGAAAACTAATAACCCTATGTGGAAGACTTACCCAGACATCTATGAGTTGTCATGGAACTTCGACAGAGGAAGAATTTGAGGTTGTTAAATTTACGGAGAACAACGCCCCATTTGCTATATTACTAGGAAAAACCTGGATTGAGAAGGATCAGAACAGAAGAAAAGAAGAGGAAGCCCTAGAACAGAAAAAGAAATAATTAAAATATATCATGACTAGGAAGATAAAACACTTAATTGAAGCACACGAGAACATATCAAAGCTGTTTAGGACCAGAAACTTGGATGTCGAAGTTGAAAGAACTCAAGAAGAATCACAGAAGAGTGGAGCACCTACCCTAGACAAATAAGAAGTACTACTCTCTAAATCTATGAAAGAATCTCAATAGCATGAAGTTACTATGCTAAAAGGAGATAAGAATCAGAATGGGAAGAGGAACACTCAGACAAAGATCACAGGGAAGAAGGCTAGAAATCTTAGTAAGAAGAGAGCAAAGCTAAAGTTGCAGAATATTCCATAGGGAACTTCGTAGAAGGAAAGTTTGCAAAACTAGAACTTCGTCAGGATATCAGAACAACACAACGTGGCACTTCTCCATGACAGAGAGATATGGTCGTTGGAAGCATTATAACCATTATATCGATGCCCCAAATGGTTAGAACAACAGTTATGGCCAGAAATCTCACCATCAGACCATTGGGACCGCGCTGTAACGAACATAACTGTGTTGATGAAGGATTCTCACTCGTTGGAGAGATCTATTACCTTGTTGTCTACTTAGTCTATCGACTATTGCACTGAGAACACTTTTGTGAATTGTGTTAGAGCTAAGAAGAGAACTCATTGCTACCGCACTGTGTTCACTGAGATCAACACCTATTCTATTGCTTTGAGCATTCACTCATCAACCTGAGTTTTCTGATCGAGAGTGTGCATGTCGGACGAGCTCAGCACAATGGAGAAGTCAGTAGAGGAATTTTTAATTGATCTGATGGCTGAGAGAGTGATGTCCATAGGATTTCAAGATTCATCAATTATGCCAACCTACTGTAGAAAATAGAACCAAGCACTGAGATGACTTGGCAAACGCAAATTTAATCCTGACTATCCTTCCCGACTACATTCCACCTTTGACTGGTGCGGTGAGTCGTGACAATGTCTTGAGGGACTTTGATTACACAATGGTTACTATGTACCTCCCGAAGGGGATACATCCAGTTAGAATGCAGCATGATAAGATCACGACGTTGAAGTTCAACGAATTCAACCTAGGGGACCGCAAGAGCTACAACATACTCTGTCCTTACAAGTATTTGACCAGGACAAAGGGGAATAACTCAAAAATAATCCCCCAGCCATCGACTATGAACCTCGCGTAGTCCACCCTCTTGAATGTGATGAATATTCCAAGAAACCCTTTGTGGTTGTAGACCAAAGGTGCTTGGTAACTTAAGAATATGGTAGATTTGTATGCTTGGAACAATAAGATAACTCAATAGCTAATGAAAGTAACCACTCATCATGTATCTGAATAAAACAGTGCTTTTAGAGAACAATAATTAGACAACAGAGTTGAAAAAAGGGGATGAAGAATACTAGTCCAGATAACCAAATACAACCATATGCAGGGTCATACAAGACAACAAGAAATTCTTTAATCCAAGTTTATGAGCTAAATAAGAAGATAACAGTTCTTAAAAGCTAAACTAAACTAGAATAAAGTGTAGAATCATGAAATATATGAAAGAATCTGATATTGAAAACAAAAGAGGACTGTGATTCTATTATCAGAATAAGAAGTCAAGTTCAATGGCCAGAAAATGTCTCTTAGATTGAACCCCTTTGGTGCTCCAAATGTCTTTGGCTTTATAGCCTTACAAGATGAAATCTAGATCCTTGAAAGATGGATCAGATTTGCTAAAAATAGTTAAATCAAAATAGATACAACAAGTGTAGGATGAGATCCTATAAAAATGGATCTAGAATACTAAAAATGGAAAATCAAAACAAAATAGGAAAAGATCCTATCTAATGATCTCTAAGAGTAGTAGATTACTGATGAAGTGCAGTTTTAACCTCCCAAGGCTGTTTGATTTGGTCCTCCAAAGATAAAATTTGAGTTTGGTGAAGTGTGCAAAAATCCTGATTTTCTGCCTTTGAAAAAGATACCAAAATCGATTGAAACACCTCTTCTTTCCCTTATCCATAAAAAATAGCCATTGAATCAGACTTGATAATTCAACAACTGTCCATTTGAAGCGGTTTCAAACCATTCAAACTAAAAAAATCCCGATCTGGGCAAAAATTCGGTCATTCTGGCCGTGACAGGCTTTCACTAGATTATTTACCTAAAAATCTGCTCCTTAGCTGGTGAAAAGCAGAGCTTTCATCAGCTAACTAGCAAAGTTCAAGACGAGTTAGCTGGTGAAAGCACAATTTTTTTTAAAATCAAATTTCTCAGTCGTGGAGAGTCCGTTTTACATGCTTGAATAGTCGATCGACATCTAGAAATCCTAAGATTTCCAATGGTGCTTTCAAATCTACATTTGGAGCTCGGGAAGTTAATCAAAAGTTCCCTGCAATATTAGGCATCATTCTTCAAACAAATTTCAAAATGAATTATTTGATCGCTAACATCTAAGTATTCCCACCTGGTCTTTGACACTTCGTTCCTTCATGCTCATTCCCTATAGGTTATATCCAGGCAGAAAATCCAATCTTGTAGCTGCCTCAAATGAAATGTTGACCCAATGTTTTTCCCCTTTGGCAAAGTAATCAAAATCTTCATCATTGATGATATCAAAACATAACATACTATTAATGAGGTTATCATATGCCAAAATTACTGTCTAATTATCATTCATGTTTATACTAGCAATATTCGTAGTGCCCTTTGAAGTTTTGACAGTATATGCACTCTTTGATCCAACATGCAAGAATAAAGGAAACCATCTCGTTGAATGAGGCTTTACAGATATTAACTGCAATAATACCCTTATAACTTTTGTTGCAAATTGTTGCAGACTTGCTGCCACGATCAATATTTCTGTAATGTTTGGAAATGGGAATCGATATCTATATGAATTTTAATAAAAACTCCTCTGTGGCTGTTGTTATGCTTCTGCTTTGGCTTTGATTTGATTTGTATGTTCTTGTTTCTATGTAGGTCGCATGGAGCTGAAACAAGGGAGAAAGAGCTAGCCTCGGTGTTTTCCTTGCTGGCAGTGAATGACATTTATCTATTTTTCCTTTGAATGCTCAGAAGTTTTGATCTGTATAAGTGTATAACAAGTGGCCTACAATTTTTCACTGGCCTCAACACCTGGGCGCTCATTAGACACTTTGCTCGACAACTGCAAGCTTTGTTTGACTGATAGTCTTTCGTTTGATGTTGATCTTGAGTCCCAAAGCTTCTCACTCTTTGTCAATAATTCCTCGAGGTGTGCATGCATAGGATAGATATGGTCACTATAACAATTGCCAAAGTTTCCTTTTGATATTTACAACAGTAAGCGCTTTCACCAGCTTACTTGCTGCGGGGAGTACACCTTAACCGTTGAAACCCGAGGCTTTCACCAACTAACTTCAACTTCACAACATACGTTAGCTGTTGAAAATCTTTTTCTCAAAAATTTGAAAAGATCTTTTGAGGATCAATTTATTTCTAAGATAAAATCTTAAATCCTATGTTTTGATACTTCTAAAATCTAACAATTTATAAAGAATCCTATTAATGACCACGCTATCACCTACAAAATGAAAAAACATTGAGTGATTCATTTTGGGAGCTAACAGAAGGCACCATGAGGTTAACACCTGTGTTAAGATCCTACTATCATGTTATCATTGCGGCTACCTATGGCTAGACAAACGCATCACAGTCGATCCGACACCGATCCATAGGATCATCAAATTGAGCATGTAGGGACCCAACCCATAGGACTTCTACCAAGGGAAGGCTATAGATCGTGCATTGGCACAAAGGATTAAAGACACATATGGCTATGTAGAAAAGGGGACGCGAGGCTACAAGGTAGCTTCCATCCAGAATGGCACAGTGCGCCTAGCCTGCCAACTGATCGCAGGAAATCTGGTGAGAAAGAACAAACCTATGTAGGTCATAGGGTTTGTTGTGGACCTCGCAGGGAAGTGAAAAGAAGGCTTACAAATGAACTAGGTGAAGTACCTAGTCAACTAGCTATAATTGTATTTCCGCGAAGCCCAGGATCAGGACTATGAGCTCCATTTTAGCTGGCTCCTAATCCTCACAGCGTTTACTACTTGGGAGATGTAGGAAGGTGCGACCTTTCTGGACATTGAGCCATTCGAGCCGCTCACTACGAATTTCACCATGCTTTGGTACTTGAGCGATATGGGAAAACAGTGGCACTCAAACATAGTTTTCCACATGTACTATCTCCAGTTGAAGAGGGTTATCGAGGTTGTCCCTTGCATGATGCCGAACACCCTGCACCGGTTCAGACCTCTCATGAAGCTCCGTGCAGATAGACACTTCATTTATATCACTGCGTGCATCGACGAGCATAAAGAAGAGATTCAGTCATACTATAAGCTCATAGAGGAGGACCTCGAAGAGATAACTAAGGACTAGTCTGCAGAGCTCCTTATCCCTGCCGACCCTGCGGAAATTTCTGATCCTGAACAAATTGGAATCTCAGAGGCCACTCGCGAAGTACAGGATACACCTGGAACTAACAGAAGGAAGAGGACATAGTACATTCAACAACTGAGCAATACCTTAGACAAGACTACTTCAGATTCCCCTAGAGGAGGAGGGGGTGGCGAAGTAGATAAAGCATAAATCAATGGAAAACATGATCAACTGAAGCAAGGCGAAGTAACACTGCCTAGGGATCCTATTGATGAGACTGATCCCTTGAAGAAAATAAAGGTTTCCCCCACGAAACCTACGTCACAGAAGAAGTCAAGAGTTAGCAAAATCACGATGCAAACTATGTTCACAGTCGATGACTTTGTCTTCATCATCATAGCTGTAGAAGATGCCTCACAGGATGTCTTGCAAAAATATGAAGCCAAGCAGAAGGAGATGTACGACAAAATCGAGGTTGAACTCAGAGGGGTACAACATGCCCTTCACTCCAGCCACGCAGTATCCACTGTGACCCCAACTTTAGAAGCACCAGAGTTGGGAGATGAGCCTAACCAACTCCAAAGACTAGCCAATGTGACCAAAGCCCGTCTTCATCATGCACAGGAAGAAACAGAAAATGCCACAGAGGCCCTAAAGCAAGTACAAGAAGTACTCATAGAAAAATGCTGGGTTGCGAAGCAGGAGAAGGCCAACATCCAAACCAAGTTTGTAGAGGAAAAAGCGTAGATCTGACAAGAGAATGAATAACTGCTCACGGAGCAAGCCGAAGTAAAAGAAGTAGTCAGCAGAGCACTTTGCTCTGTGGCAGGCTTAGAGTAAAAAGAATAATAACCAGTAAAGCATAAAGTAGCATAGATTGCAGAAGCTATCCAACAACTTTAACAAAGAATTGTAGATTTGGATCGACGAACAGTGCCCAACACTCCGCAGGATGTGCGAGATCAAAGAGAAGCAACTGCTCGAAGCACAGTTGACAGAATCAAGACCCTCGCCATGGAATGTAAACAACTAAGTGATCATAGTGCCTAGACTTATGAATGACTCATTGAGGATCCTGAATTGAAGGCACTGGAGTCAAAACTCTAGGAGGAAAAGTAGCAAGTAGAAACAGTACAGGTGCAATTGAAGCCCCTGTCAGCAGTCGAGAGGATGAAGCGATCCCAAGAAAAATTCACTTCTCAACAACAGGTCCACACCATTCAGAGCAAAGTCATGGAAGTGACTTAGAGGCTCCAACCAATATAGGACAAGGCTTGCTAATTGTTCGCAGAAATTGAAGGCCAAGGAGCAGAGTTGGAACAAGTCGTCAATGCAGCTGAACAACGCTTAGAGGGACCTGCCAACGAAGCAGTTCTCCAAGAGTTCACCGGGTAGGAGGCCTTGGTGCAACAAAAGGTCAAAGCATCTTGAGCCAAGCTCAAGGCTTTTGAAGCAGAGCTACCCAGACCAGAGTGAGTCGGGACGAGTCACAGGTGAGTGTTGGGGGCCTGTTGTTCCTTGACCAAGTTTTGAGGATCCTTGGTCATTTTTGACATATTTTGGGACTTTGACATGTTGTCAAAGATGAAGCGCAAGTTGAAGCGGAGATCACGGGATCTCGACCCCTTTTTAGGGATTTTTGGGTTTTAGGCTTATGTAACGGGTATGGGAATATCGACCCATGGGTTTACCCATGTTTAGGCCCTTTTTGTAATGTATAAATATATATCTAGGAAATGTAGGAAGTGGCCAAGTTGTAAGTTATGCTAAGTGAAAGTGATGGTTGTAAGCGCTTTGTGAATACTGTGTGAGACTTGCAAGGCTAAGTGCAAGTGACTGTAAGAGTCTATGTAAAGGCTTTGTGCTGTCACCTAGCTCAAGGAAGGAGGATCTAGTGAAGTGCACAGATCTCCTGTCCTATGTGGAGTAGGATTTTGAGGCTCCGTGGATGTAATTGAGTGACAAAAGATAATAGAAGATAAGAAGAGTTGGTGGATGTAGCCCCAGGCTGGGGGTGAACCACGTATATCCCGTGTTTCTATGCTTTGTGCGATGTATTGATGTGTTTACTTGCTTAGATGCTTTGATATAGATGAATGATAGATAGATATGTTGTTGCTTTGTGCTTAATTATATGGATGAATGCTATATCTAACCAATGTGAATGTGATTAGTGATTGAATCTACTAGATCTAGGTGAATACTGCGATGCTCTATAATTAGGGTTTTATCTGCGAAGTAGATACTGGTTAAATACTAATGAACTATAACTGCTAAGTGCTCTGTTAAGGTGTTACAATCACAGATCAATGTCCCAGCTAGGGTTGCAGACATTTGAGTCTTGCAACCACCCCTGCCTCTACCTCGGGCGAGACTTCATTTGCTTCCTAGGTGTTGCCGAAAGGGTCAGTAGTTAGGGTTTTGTTGGTGCACTCTTGAATGTTGAACCCTGGGTCTGCCCCTATGCCAACATCAAGCTCACTGGAATTTCCAAATTTATGGGAGGTTGGAAGAAGTCAGAAGATATAGGGTTGGAAAATTAGGAAGTTGTGAATTGGGATGCATTTGTCCAAAGGTTGACAAGGAATAATGTTACTATTATTACTACAAAATATTTCAATTCTCAAGATAAAATCCAAAGATATCAAGTCTATATTTGGAGCAACTAAGAGGGGCCACTGTCACCTAACCAACCCTTTTCTGCACTTCTAGACGAATCTCATCTGGTTCAAGGGGGGATTCCCTAGGATAGGATTTATAGGGTTTAGGGAAATGAGTACCAAGGTGATTTTAAAGAGTAAACCCAACAAAATATTTTAAGGATTAAAGGACAAAATTGTGATGGGAGGATTGAAGACTAGTTCCTTGGCCTACTATTATTTTTGGGGAATGTGGGGTCAAATAAGGAAACACACTTGAAAGAAAATGGGTGAATATAAGGTTGTCCACTACCAATCCCAGAAGATCCTCTTAGTACCCTAAAACAACTTCAAGAATAGATTCAGTGGAAAGTAATCCACTATTAACCTTCCAAGAGAAATGAATAGAAGGGTTTTTTAAGAAGATCTGAGAGAATGCATCCTCTCCACTATAAAAACACACTTACAGGTAAAATTCATTTCATGAACATAAACTAAGAGATAAAAGGAGACCACTTACTTAACC
The DNA here is from genome assembly GCA_009831015.1 of Picea engelmannii. Taxonomy (NCBI): domain Eukaryota; kingdom Viridiplantae; phylum Streptophyta; class Pinopsida; order Pinales; family Pinaceae; genus Picea; species Picea engelmannii. The sequence goes on from ML790829.1 coordinate 261,668, forward strand.
AATATTTCATCCATCCAAAACCCTAAATAATGAATCATCCAAGAAGAAAAAGAAGGCATTCACACATTATTCTCCTCAAGAAACCATCCATAGCCTTTTTTAAGAAGATATAATTTTAGAAATTTCAAACCTAGGGATTTCTCCCCTGATCCATCGATGAGAAAACAATGAGGAAGCACATATATATTTATAGGGATATGGACAACTTCCTTTACAATAAAATAAAACATTTCTAGTAGAATATCTTAATCTAGCCTATGATGGGGCAAAACACCCTCTTCAGTAATAAATTAATCTAAATTACAAAAGAAAAGAAAAAGGGCTCTTTAAGACACATGCACGATGAAATCATCTTCAAAGAGGGACACCTCCACAAATGAGGGAAAGAAGGGGGTTCAATGCATAACATACAACCTCCAAAGGAAAAGGCCCTTGAAGGGTGAACACTTCCACAAGTAATGATTCCTGATTCATGTGCTAACTCATCCAGATTCAAACCACAAATTCGACAAACACTCCCACAAAATGCTATGTCAACCATTTCTATACTTGGCCCATATATCTCATGTATATATTCTTGATGTCTCCTTTGCGGGAAGAGATCCTCCTCCATTTCAAGATCCTCAAGTTACTTAGATCTTATGGTGGAAAATCTTCTGAAGTTCCCAACAACGACCTTGCTTCACCAAGGCATGTCTGCATGGATATTATTTTTTGAACATATAAGCTACCATCGAACTGAGTTCGGATGAGTTATGGCTTCTATGTTCCAGGATCCTCTGTTGTAGAATATCATTTTCTAATTTGGCATTCATACACATTGACCGATCCCAACCATCTGAGTGATATTGTTCCTTTTCTCCACTTTCAGATTTTGTGATCCCATTCTCTTAATGATGTGCTTAAAACATCAATGAAAGCTACAACTCGAGATCTGGATTCATCAGTGCTACTTGAAAAATAGACATGTTTATCGTATTTTACAAATTTATGGTTGGATCTTATATCACCCAATTTTCCAGATGAATTACATGCAAAGTCCTTCCCATCTTTAGAAACATATTGAACGGATGCCTCTGGTTTAGATACCAAATATTTACGATCACAATGTTTTCTTGCAAGATGGAAGCTTCAATAACATTGGTGTCATTTTTCTATAATTCAATGAAATCAACCTTTGTAGGTTCTTCAAGAAGGGAAATATTGTGAAGGGGTAACAAATATAGAAGAGGAAGAAGGCCTCTTGGTTTGGGCCAAAAGTCATGCTAGTGGTTGCTACACTACAAGATTAGGATACGAGGCAATGTTCACACTCCAAGGTTAGGATACCAGGAAATTTTCATGATGTACAAGTTCACAACAATTAATGGTGGTGGAACATGGTGTGGAAAAACAAGCACCGCTTAAAACTATATTATTTCTTTAGATGGTCGGTATTAACATTAGAAAATTTACTTAAAACATATTTTGAAGGTCGAGGATAATGCTCTATGTGTAGATGTGCCTTTAAGTTAGTTTCTCACTTCCTTGGAGAATGTCACTTTTTTTTGCAAGTTTTGGTTGCAGAAGTAACACTCTCAAGGAGGTTGGTCATTGAAGTGACATACATTTTGAGGAGACACTCAAAGCATGATAGGAGGAAAAATAATTAGCTAAATTTGAATCTCTCCCATTTATTATATGATGGGCATTGTGGAGAATCAAGAACGAAATATTATTCAAAGGTGAGATGATCAATCCTCTCCATGTATACTATAATATTTAGGATGATTTTGATAGCACTCTATAAGAAATTATAGTAAAATCCCTAAGGCAGGTGGGAGCTCCGCATGTAGAATCAAATCAGGCCTGAAGATTTTTTGATGGAGCTTATGAGTGGATTCTTTATGGATCATGTGTGGGTGTTGATGGACATAAATGACCACTTGTTAACGTAAGGGAAGTAACCCAGTCCAAGATTCTTGAGTTTAACCCCAACTATTTGGTATAGCTACATCCGACGAGTTTAACGACTCCGTTAGACGGTGGAGAGATATATCCTACAAAAGGATGAAAAAGGGATACTATAAATATTAACTACTAGCTATCAAACTTCTACTACTTACTAAATTAAAATACTTATACTTTTTACAAAATCTACAAGATGTACAAGGTACAATATTTCAGCGTAAGTCTTGTGAAAATAAAGGTTTTCGGGGAACTAAAACTTAGACAAATTTAAAGTATGATAAAATCTAAATCTAATATACAAATATAACTTAAATAGTCTAACAAATATTTAAATCAAACTCAATCTATGAATCAAAATAACTAGATATGAATGTAACTTATAACTGTTTTAGTTCAAATGGACAAAGCACTTAAACTAAATAAAAATTTACATTCATCAACCCAAAATAAAAGAACAAAAAATTACTAACCTTGTTGGAGATACTTCACACACCTAGGATTTATTTTTCCTAAGGTTTTCCCTATGTTTATTAGTCATTATTCAGTCTCCTATAGTTTAGGGAGAATATTCCTCTAGGAGAATATTCTCTTCAATTCACAATTCAGTTTGATTAGTTGAGTGGAGTCTAGATGCTACATTGGGATTATCACCATGCAACATTGGGATCATCACTAGCTAATGCACATTGTCCTTGGGATCATCACCAGACTAGTGCATTACTCATGATTCTGTGATCTCCTCCTCACTTCACTTTGTTTCAGTCAGTTAACTGAATATTGAGAGAATAGTTAACTCAGACTAGGTTGCAGTTCACTCCCGTAACTACCTGAGAGACTAGACTAGGTGGCGGTTTACTCCCGTAACTACTGGTGTGTATCCATATCATTCTAGACCACCACTATGATGCATTGGATTCTCCTCTAGTGCACATTAGTTGAGTTATACATATTATATCATGTGTAAATGATCATTCATTCATTTGGTTAATGCATATTCTTCTATTATTTCTCTCCCGCTTCTCTTTTCTCATATTTTCTCTGCAACTGTGTATGTTGATTTCTAGATAGATCTATTTTTTGCAGGTTCAACACATTTACATGGTATCAAAGCTGATGGTTTGCCTATGTAAAAGACACACCAAATTATTTTTGCAGGTACCGAAGATTGAAGACACCGAAAAAATGGAATTTCCAAAAGAATTCATTCTTACACCGTACAATTTATTTGCATGGAAGGAGAAGATAATAATGAATCTTCGAGGAAAAGGATTATATAGGTTAACCATGAACACAGAGACAAAACCCACATCATTCATAGAAAAATCCAAGTATCTAAATCGAATGGATGAAGCATTTGGAACTATTTGCAGTCTCATTTCTCCTGAAATCCTCTTTCACATATCCTCCTATAAAACCCCCAATGAATCCTGGACCACCATGTCATGGATTTTTGGAAAACATGATGAGATGAGGGGACACATGCTCGAGGTGGAATTTCTCACATTGGATCCAAAAACCTTCGACAATCTCCAAGATTTCTTTTACCAAATATAAGGATTTGCTGTCACAACTCAAGGCTTCTGGGGTGAATAAATCTAAGGAGGAGAAACAAATGGTTCTCACCATTCTCTCCAAAATTGGTCCGAAATACTCAATGTTTGTATCCACATTTCATTTAGTTAGGCTCACCTCTGGAGCCACCTGGACCATGCCCTCTCTTGAGGCCTTTATCGAGTCTCTGACACAAGAGCAAAACAAGCTCATCAATATGGGAGAAATCAAAGGCCCAAAGGCACATGCACTTACTGTGCAATATGGTAGTGGTCATCAATATTACAAATCTAAAGACAAATACAAAAGGAAAGCACATGCAAATCCAAAGAAGGAAGGGTACTCAAAACCCTTCAACGATGCCTCCAGATCCAAAGGTTGAAAGGGAAGAAAATGGGAGAAATGCACTTACTGCCATAAAGGATTCCATCTAGAATCTGCATGTATGTAGAAACAGATAGATCAAATGGACCAAATACTTCAACAAAACAACCTTGGAGATCACATCCCCGAGCGTGCCAAGAAGAAGAAGCTAGAGGATCAAAATCCCAAGAAAGACATTTCTAGACATGCTTTGACATCCATCAACTCCTCTCATGATGCTTGGATCGTAGATTCAGGTGCATCACACTATATGGAAGCCACAAAAGAAGTCTACTTTTCATTGAACTCATGCAAAGGTTCTCCTATTCTAATGGGGGACAACTCTCCATTCGAGGTCACAGACAAAGGAAGAATTGGACTCACAAACATAAGCTTCGAGAATGTGCTACATGTTCCCAAACTTTTCGTCAATCTTCTCAATGTGTATCAGATGAAAATCTACGACACTAGAAAGAGAGTCATATTCACACCTGGTGTAGTGGATATATATGACATGTAAACCAATTCAAGGGTTACTAATGATGAGGTAAATCATCAATCTAGACTCTACACATTTTCTGAATTTATTGAACCAGATTCTACATTACTGCTTACCCATGTCGATAAAAGCAATAGGATATGGCATGAAAGGTTCGGGCATTTAAATTTCAGACATATGCAACAAATTAACAAGCAGGGAATGGTTGATGGTCTACCTGACATCCACTTATTCAAGGGAATTTGTGAGGAATGCGTTCTTGGAAAACTCCCTCAGGAGAAATTCGACAAAGGAAAGACTCATAAGGCTTCCTCTCCTTTAGATATGATCCATAGTGACCTCATGGTCTCTTTTCCACATCCATCAATCAATAAAACAAGGTACGTGCTCATTTTTGTTGATGATTTCTCACGCTTCACATGGATTTTCTTTCTTAGGAAAAAATCAGAGGTCTTTCAACACCTCAAAGATTCAAAGCCCTTGGTGAGACTGTTATCACGCAGTTTGTAGTTAGGACAATAAATAGATGAAGAGTAGTCAAAATGGCATAACTGGAACCTATCCCCCCCAATGTCACCTCAATGAGATGGTTCTTTCTATTTAGGGAGGTAAGGCCCAGGGGAGATGTCCCCGGTGACTTGGGGTTTTGAGAAGGCAAAGGATTGTAAGACAAAGATAATTTTCCCTCCTCACAAGTCACCACCAAGAAGATAGTCCAACTAACAACCAATAATAAAGTATAACCCAAAAGAGAGATACACTTGCCTGAGACAAAGTAACAAGAAACTGATATATGCAAGCTTTCTCACTTGGTTAGTACTTCATGAAATAATGACTATCTGATACATATATAGGCAATTGAAAAGTAAATATTGACGAAGTCAATGTTTATGAAATAGCAATGAGATGTAATGTCACTTCTTCAATAAATATTCAAGAAAAATGTGGCATTTAATGTAATAATCAACACTTCATTAAAGTAATTCCCTTAAATAACCATTCAATTGCTCATGAGAAAAACGTTAGTTGCACAAGTGATGTTAACAACAAGAGATGATGGTAGTAGTAGGTTATCAAGGTTAGTTTTTTAAGCTAGGGTTAGTAGTTAGGGTTTCATTCAAAGTGTTTGAGAGTAGTTTATAACATTCAAAAGCTAGGCCTTAGATCAGTGCGTTTCCAGGGTTAATGGAGTCAAAAAGGAGGGTACAGGAGGTGAAGGATCAAGGAGATAGTAAAGCTAAGGACTGTAAGGTGAAGCTTTGAAGTGTTGATATGGCAAGGCCTCAAAGTCAAAACCCTAGGGGAGAGAGGCTCACTTCAGTGTAGAATAAACTAGGCCTCAATGCTCTCTCCTCCCTCCTTAACTCAATGGAAAAACAACTAGCACAAGAAAAGGCATAAAACTAAGACAAGAGGATTTGCAAGGCAACACGTTGCTATGGCAGGGCTTTACCAACAAACCCTAAAAAAGAATGGCTCATCAAGGTGTAACTGAACTAGGCTATGATGCATCTTCTTCTTATTAGCTTAGAGAATTAAAACGACTAGCATATGAAGAGGGGGGAAAGAGTGTAGCTAAGGCTAGGCTCAATCCTCTTCAGCATGAAAGAGTAGAGTGTTGCTAGGGCAAGGCTCTATCTCACTTCAACAAATAAAATGGCTAAAAATCTTAATGGGGACATGAGACACGGACCTTCTATGTGTGCTTGTCCCCTAGGGTTTAAATTAGCAAAATTATAACCATAAATGCAAGAGAAATAAAACTACAACCATTCATTCAAGAAGTTTTGCAGAAATTTACTTACATTTAACCAAGAAATCAAGTATCAAACCCTAGTTGTAACACCTTCCACCAAGATAAATGCCAAAATATGCCAAGAAAATATTCCTTCAACAAGTACACCTCACTATTTCAGCCAAAACCCTATAATAGGGCGCAAATTTCAGACCTCACCAAGTGGTGAGTGAGAGATGATGAAAAAATGAGAGTAAAAACCCTCAATTTATACTGTACCATGACCTAATTTTACATTTTAGGTCATGAAAAGGTCGACAAGGCCAAAATACTAAAAATCATACTGTTTTACATTAAATTTTCAAAATTAAAACCTAATCAAGATAAAGAGAGACGTCATGCCCCTTTCAGGGAGATGTTAGCCCCTTCTAGGGCAAATGGAGCATCCTGGAGAAAAACGTTAGCCCTCCTTGGGCTTCTCCAACCTGCCACACATGCCAATACTACCAAATCTGCCTCCCAAGATGTCCATAAGTTTGGATGATGTCATGATCATCATGGGTGATGTCTTAGGCCTTCCAAGGCCAACGTTCCACTGAAAAAGGGCCAATCCCCCTAGGTCAAGCTCTGCCAAGGTGCCTCTGGTGGAACGTCCTCCTCTACTTCGATGCAAAGCCCTTGATCCATATCTATCCTATCTCTACCCCCTAATGGGGTCTCAACATCAACCTGATGGGTTATTTAGCCCCATGGAGGTTCGAACTGATCATCTCCCCATGTGTACCGGTCCAAATGGTACCAGCCCGTCGGGCATGATATTGCACATCAACAACTATGCCCTCCATGGGTGCACCAGTCACATGGATCGTAGCAATGCCAATCACATCTCATCATCAAATTTATTAAACACATGGATAAAATCCCTAATACATCAGTCAAAATCTCGAAGACATTACACAAGCCTACAATACAAATTTGGAGAGAATGATAGGGCGTCCTATTGGGCTAGTGTCCACTGGAAGAGGAAAGTTTTCGGAAGAGACCTCATCCAAGCCATGTAAGTGGGTCATGTGGTCAATGGATGTCCAAGTAGGTGGGTGCAATGAGGGTAGAGGATGCAAAGTTTTACTTTTGGGTGCCTTTGTAGAAGGCAAGTTGCACCTGTCCTGGATGCAAATCTTTCCAAGCCCATGCCTTGATTCTTTTATTCTTTTTCTCTTTATTTCTTTTTCTTCAAGAGGCTAATCAGGGGACACTGCCCTGACATGGTGACCAGTGGTGACAACGTTACCCACAAGTACTTTTGCAGAAATTAGAAGGCTAGCTCGTGATGAGACCCCCTTTCCCTTGGCCATGCAACCAAGAGTCACTACCCTGGCACGGTAACCAGATGGTGGTAATGTCATACTACTAGGTACTCATGGTCCTAATAGGTTGGCTTGTGATGAGACCCCCTATCCTCTGACTAGGTCTTGTTTTGTTATTTTTACGGGTCCCTCTTTTTTCTTGCTGAGAATCCTTTTATTTCTTTCTCGGGGATCCTTGGGTGAAGCATCTCGAGGTTTTATTCTTAGGATTTTATCTTTTTCCATCTTTCTTTTAACTTCTGGGCCTTTAGCCCCTTCTTCCCACGAGTTAAGGTGCAATCCATTATCATGTAAATAGGTCAACCCATTGCCCAGACAAGTGTAAGGGATAGATGGGTGAGAAGCTAGATGAAAAAGTGGTGTTATGATGGGAGTGGACGATGGCTTTTCAGAAGCCCTCCCCAGTGGAAAACCAAAACCTACGGGCACAGGCTTACTAGGGCATCCTGTCAATCCCCCAAGACATGGTCAAGTGGGAAAGTGTAAGATCCAATCATTTGTTATAAACAAAAGGAATCAAATGCACATATTCAAGGGTTTTGATGATCAAAGTGACACATACCATGATACCCATACTAATTACCTCATGGAGCAAGAACCATCTCTAACACAAGACCAAGACGATGGTGATGGATGCTACTGCCATTGACAAGATAAAGGTGTTGGAAGAAAGAAAAGGTGGGCCCTCCAGGGCCATGATAAAGTCAATCCTGTTCTCGGTACTCCATGTCTAGGACCTGTGGGCCTCGAGACATGATCTCCTATTTATCCCTAAAAGTGGGGGATAACAGAGACACAATTAGGAAATAAAATCAAATTCCTCTGAACAGATAACGGGGAAGAGTATGTCAACCATGAGATATAAAATCTTTGTCACGAGGCCTGGATTTAGTTGCAACACATGATTCCTTATACTCCACAACAAAACAAAGTTGTTGAGCGGAAAAATATATCTCTAAAAGAGATGGCATCTTGCATGCTACATGCAAATTCACTTCCACAGATATTATGCTATGAATCACTTAATTTTGCAACCTACATCCAAAATAGATCTCCCCATAGATCTGTCAAGGATAAGACCCCCTACAAGGCTTGGAGTGACCTCAAACCAGAAGTGACCCACTTCTGTATTTTCAGTTCACATGCATGGGCTAAGATTCCCTCTAAGAAGAGGAAGGCACTTGATCCACAAAGCACATAGTGTATATTTGTGGGATGCCTTGACGGTGTGAAGGGGTACAGACTCATTGATATTTCCTCGAACCAGCTCATCATTAAGCGTAGTCTCCAATTTGAGGAAAGTGTCTCGCATGTACCTCAACAACCGCATGCAGACACTTTTGTTCTTCCACCTATCAAAGATGATGAGCGTGCACATACCAACTCTTCTTCAGATGAGATTTATGATTCAAAGGATTCAGATGATCCATATACAGAGTTAGTACAGTCATATACAGAGTCATTGCATGCAGATGTAGATGTAGATGCAGAGCTAGAGTCGAGGCCCAAGTGGGCCAAGACTACTTTCAGGATGCAGGGGATCTTGTTGGGGATCCAACTGATACTAGGAGGAATCGATTTTATTTCGAGGAGCCTCCTCTTTCAATCACTACCACGAAACCAATGCCACCCATAGATATTTTCTTGGTTCAGTCTTTAGATCCACAGTCCTATGGTGAGGCTGTTGGAAATCCCTTTTGCGAATCCGCCATGTAGGAGGAGTACAAATCCCTCCTTGAGAACTAGACTTGGGATCTAGTTCCCCTTCCTTCAAGAAGGAAACTTGCCAGGTGAAGATGGGTCTATAGTACCAAGAGTGCAGTGGATGGGCAGGTTAGTAGATACAAATCCAGGCTAGTTTCTAAAGGCTTTTAGTGGGTGCATGGAATTGAATATGATGAGACCTTCGCTCCAGTAGTGAAGATGGATTCCATATGTTTGGCACTTTCCATTGCGACAACCAAAGGATGAGAAGTCCATCAAATTCATTTCTTCATGACGATATCTCTGAGGAGATCTATATGGAGAATCCCTAGGGATTTATTTAGGATTTATCTTTGGTCGTTGACTGAAGAAGTCTCTTTATGGCCTCAAGTAGGCCTCAAGGGCATGGTATTCCAAGATGGACTCCTACCTGCTGTCATAGAGCTTTGTATGCTGTAAGTTAGACCCGAATGTTTACATGCTCAGGATGACTGATTCACTTCTACTCCTAGTTCTGTATTCCAATATGGATTGCTACCTACTGTCACAAAACTTTGTATGTTGTAAGTTAGACCCAAATGTTTACATGCTTAGGATGACTGATTCACTTTTACTCCTAGTTCTATATGTTGATGATTTGTTGATTACTAGTTGCTTGAATTCAATTATTTCTACAGTCAAAATGATTCTACATGACATTTTATTGATGAAAAACATGGGTCCGCTACATTTCTTCCTTGGCCTCGAGATCAGTCAGGATGCATCAATCATCAAACTGTCTCATGCCAAGTATGCACAAGATCTCCTTGAAAGATTTCACATGACAAGCTGCAAGTATGATTCAACTCTTTTCCTATCAGAATTCAGAGTTAAGGATGGCGGGGACACTCCACTGGTGGAAAACACACTATATAGACAACTAGTGGGGAACTTGTTGTATCTCACACACTCCAGACCAGACCTCTCCTATGCAGTTGGAGTAGTCTCCAGGTTCATACAGAAGCCACATGAGCTACATTGGAAGGTTGCAAAGCGCATCCTTTGATATGTACAAAGAACCATCACCTTTGGGATTCACTATGCAGTAGAATCTACATTGGACCTCATCGAGTTCACTGATTCTAATTGGTTGGCCATAGCATTGATCACAAGTCCACATCTGGTTACTCACTTAGTCTTGGTTCCAGGCCTATATGTTGGTCGAGCAAGAAGCATGTTTCTATTTCTCTATCTTTAGCCAAGGTAGAGTACATAGAGGTAGTTGACATAACCATTCAGGCTATGTGGCTACAACATTTTCTCACTGAGTTGGGAATTCAGTTTTATCGGACGATCATCATCTGGTGTGACAATCATAGCACTCTGAAGTTATGCAGAGATCCATTTCATAGGAAGCGAACAAATCACATTGAGATTCACATGCACCACATCCGAGAATTAATACACGAGGGGATCATCGACCTATAGTTCTATCCTTTAGCAGAATAGACTGCATACATCTTCACCAAGACCTTCACTAAGCAGAAGTTCCATTCTTTGTACAACCGTCTTGGAGTGGAGGACACAGTTGCCTAGAAACTATCAGTTCTTCTTTTTACATACATTGTAATTTGAGGGGGGGGTTTTCCCATGATGTTTTCCCTCTTTCCTCATTTATTTCAGTGTATGGTTTGTATTTGGGTACCTAACATGACCTTGTTTCTGAGAACCATTGTTTATTTTCACCATAGTGATGTTTAGGGGGGGTGTTGGAGATATTTCACACACACCTAGGATTTATTTTTCCTAAGGTTTTCCCTATGTTTATTAGTCATTATTCCATCTCCTATAGTTTAGGGAGAATATTCCTCTAGGATAATATTCTCTTCAGTTCACACTTTAGTTTGATCAGTTGAGTGGAGTCTAAATGCCGCATTGGGATTATCACCATGCAACATTGGGAGCATCACCAACTAATGCACATTGTCCTTGGGATCATCACTAGACTAGCACATTACCCATGATTCCCTAATCTCATCCTCACTTCACTATGTTTCAGTCAGTTAATTGAAGACTACAAGACTAGTTAACTCAGACTAGGTGGCAGTTCACTCCCATAACGGCCTGAGAAACTAGACTAGGAGGCAGTTTACTCCCGTAACTGCTGGTGTGTGTCCATATCACTCTAGACCACCACTATGGAACATTGGCTTCTCCTCCAGTGCACATTAATTGATTTATACAAAGTATATCATGTGTAAATGATCATTCATTCATTTGGTTAATGCAAATTCTTCCATTCTTTCTCTCATGCTTCTCTTTTCTCATATTTTCTCTGCAACTATTTATGCGAATTTCTAGCTAGATCTATTCTATGTAGGTTCAACACATTTACAAACCTATCCCAACCAAGAGCGATAGTTTAACTTATTTATTGAACCCTTCCATTTGAATGTTCATCGAACCGTCCCCTTTGTAAAGAGAAATTTTTGACAGGCAACTATGCAATTAAAGTATTACAATAATCCCGGTGAAAGCAACTTCAACATAATAGAAAAAATTTGATATAGATGTAGAAAGAGTCAACCATCAAATTCAACTCTTTATGATAAATGTATTAATATACCATTTCGACCAACAAAAGACATTACATTGACATAACATGTTAAACATATACAAATCATACAAAAAAAACCTTATATATTTTTGCACATGTATATATACAACGTTTGCATAAAGAATTGTCACATGTAGAATGTGGAATTTAAAGTGCATATATTAATTATTTGGATGAGAGATAGATGAAAATAATAGAAAAACAATGTATTAATAAAAATGGTCAAAAGCCAAACTTTAATAACACATAATTATGCTAAGAAAATCATGAACATATCATTTAACAAAAGATACTATATTAAAACAACTCAAAATCACTCTGTTGGCCCTTGACCAAGTTTTGAAGATTCTTGGTCATGTTTGACCTAATTTTGGGACTTCGACAGGATGTTGAAGGCGTAGCGCAAGACGAAGCAGAGATCGTGGGATCTCTGCCCCTTTTAGGGCCCTTTTTGGATTTGAGATTATGTAATGGGTATGGGAATGTCGACCCATGTGTTCACCCATGCTTGGGCCTATTTTGTATGTATAAATAGATAGCTAGGTGATGTAAGAAGAGGTTGGTGTGCTAAGTGCTAAACGAATGACTGAGTGCTAGAGTTAGATCTGTGTGATCAAGAGTTATAAGTGCTTTGGTGCATACTGTGTGAGACTTGCAGAGCTAAGTGCAAGTCATTGTAATAGACTATAGAAGGCTGCGTACTTAGATCTACTCAGGGAAGGAGGATCTAGTGAGTTGCGCACATCTCTTGTCCTCTGTGGAGTATGGATTTTGAGGCTTTGTGCATGTAACCTATTGAAGAAGCTAATAAAGAAGACAAAGAGTTGGTGGGCGTAGCCCCAAGGTGGGGGTGAACCACGTACATGCTGTGTTGCTCTGCTTTGTGTAATGTGTTGATATGATTATATGTTAATGTTCTTAGTGATTTAATATAGATGAATGATCTGTCGATGCTTAGTGCTTAATAATATGGATGGATGTTATATATGACTTATATACATGTGCTTAGTGCTTGAATCTATTAATATCTGATCTGTTTCGTCATGCTAAGTGTTGTTAGATGCTAGATCTAGTTGAATAATGTGATGCTCTGTAATTAGGGCTTAACTGCACTGTAACTAAGAACTGGATATCGATGAATGCTAACCACTAAGTGCCTTGATTAGAATCACAAATCTGTGTCCCAGCTAAGGTTGCAGACACTGGAGTCCTGCAACCACCCATGCGTCTACCTCAGGTGAGACTTCATCTGCTTTGCAGGTGTTGCCAAAAGGGTTGGTAGTTAGGGTTTTGTTGGTGCACTGTTGTAGCGTTGAACCCTGGGTCTGCCCCTGTGCCAACAAATGGTTCCGTTGCCGGGGCCTAAAACTATGATTGCTGGGAACTAAGGAAGAAGAAGATTTATGCAAAGATCTGACCTAAAACTGTGATTGCTGGGAACTAAGGAAGAATAATCTTTGTGAAAATATCCAACCTGAAACTGTGATAGTTGGGAACTGAGGAAAAAGAAGCTTTGTGCAAAGACCTGACTTGAAATTGTGAAAGCTCTGTGCATAGATCTGTCACTCTAGTGTGCAATATTCTACTTAATTTGTGAAGCTTTGTGCTAAAGAAAGAAGTCTGATCTGAAGAAAAGAGGTAATATCTGAATGCTTTGTGCTCTGATAAAGGTAAGAATAGTGAAAAGTTATAAGATCTAGAAGCTTTGTGCTCTGCTGAAGATAAGATTAGTGGAAATTTTTGTTTCTAAAGTATGGATCTAGGTATGTTTGATAAGATTTATCCTAGCTTGAAAAATAGGGCACTGATAGAAGAAAGAAGATTTGATATGAGTAGATCTGATAAGAATAGTGAAAGATATGTTATACCTATGCATAAAGAGAATGTTTGGACTAACAAATGGATGTAGGATCCTAGAAAGAAGTTTTTGCAGGTTAGCTACCATGATCCTAGTGTGTAGTACAAGAAAGGCTAGGGATCATTTAAGAGAAAGAGAGGATTAACCCTTTGTTACAGTTGCAGAAGACCGAGACATATGGCTAAGGAATGCCCTGGTAGAAGACCTAGTTGCCTCTGTTGCAAATCTATGGACCATGACGTATTGGATTTCCCTAGAATGATTGCTAAGGTTGAAAGGATGAATATGAGACAAGAATACCTCAAGAAATATCTAGCAATTGAGATTATGACAGAACCCCAAAAAGAATTAGAAAAAGTATTACTACAGATGAAAGAAACCCTGAATGACCACTGACATATCATCTTATAAGAGATCTTCAAAGAAAAAGAATGCATTGAAGCAAGAATAGGAGACTTCGACATTGGCTGTGTTCTGGATGAGAAAACACAGGTGAATATCATGACTGAAAGAACTTGGGAAATTCTAGGAAAGCCTGCTATGATTCCTTCATTGGCAGGAGTAGGATTATTCAGAGGAAAGCTGATAAACCTATGTGGAAAGCTCACCCAGATATCTATGAGTGCCAATGTAACTTTGTCAGAGGAAGAATTTGAAGTTGTTAAATTTATTGAGAACAACGCTCCATATGCTATGTTCTTAGGAAAACCTTGGATTAAAATAAAGCAGGCCAGAAGGAAAGAAGAAGAAGCCTTAGAGAAAAAGAAGCAAGAGTTAAAAGATTTCATGACTAGGAGGATCACACACTTGACTAAAGAACATGAGAACAGATCGAAGCTATTTTAAACCAAATATTTGGATGCCGAAGTTGGAAGAACATTAGAAGACCCAAAAAATACTGAAGTACCTATTCGAGGTACACATGAAGTATTACCCTTGATTTCTAGGAAGGAACCTCAACAACATGAAGTTACTCTTCCAGAAGGAGATAAGAATCAGAATGGAAAAAGGAATATTGAAATGAAGCTCACTGGAAAGAAGGCTAGGAAAATAAGAGAGATAAGATTGAAAAGTTACAGAAGGTTCCTGAGGGAATGTTGCAGATGGAAAATTTTCAAAATTGGAGCTTCGCCGGAATATCAGAACAATGTCACATGGCACTTCACCATGGCGAAGCTATATAGCCGTTGGAACAATATAACTGTTCGACCGACAACCCAAATGGGTAGAAAGGAATTTATGGTCAGAAATTTCACCACGAGATCGTTGGGACCGCGCCACAACGGACATAACCGAGTTAATGAAGGCTTCTTACCCATTGCAAGAGACCCATTGCCGAGTTATCTATTTATCCTGTCGTGCCATGCAACGAGAACACTTTTTCCAATTGTGACTATCAGAGATCACATCATAGTTGATTTCACACAATAACCACCGCCCAAGTGCCATCTATCCCATTTCATTGAATAGTTACTCTTCGAACCTGAGACATTCAACCACGAGCGTGCATGTCGGACGAGATTAGAGCTACAAAGAAAATTGTCGAAGAAGTTCTTATTGACCTAATGACTGAAAGAGTAATGTATGAAAGAGCGATGTTTGCAAGTATTCAAGTGTCATCGGTGAGAGGACTACAAGCCTCTCTATCGACTGCTCACAGAGCCGGATCATCCCGACCATCGACAGAAAAGAGAACCAAACACAGAGATGACCTAGCCAATGCGAAGCTGATCTCGACCATATTTCCTGATTATATCCCACCTCTGGCTAGGGCAGTGAGTTGAGATAGTGTTCCAAGAGAATTCGAGTACACCATGGTTACTACGTACCTCCCGAAGGGGATACACACAGTTCAAGCACAATAGGATAAGATCATAGTGTTGAAGTTCAATGACTTCAACCTCGGAGATCGAAAAAACTACAGTATGCTTGCCTCATATAAATACCTGACCAGGACGAAGGGGAAGAACTCAAAGATAATCCCTCAACCATGGAAGATGAACCTCACACAATCCACTTTGTTAAACGTCATGAAAATCCCACACTTCGGACGACACCAGGAAGTCAATGCTTGTGTCAAGTTATTACTTTCATGTTACCATGGCAGATACTTATGGCTAGACCGCCGTATCACAGTCGACCGGACGTTTATCCATAGGATCATAGGCTTGAGTATGCAAGGACCCGATCCACATGAGTTTTATCCAGGAAAAGCCACAAATCGTGCACTAGCACATAAAATCAAGGATACATATGGCGATGTAAAAAAGGGAACGTGAGGCTACAAGGTAGCCTCCATCCGGAATGGCACAGTGCACCTCGCTTTTTAGTTAATTGAAGGAAAGTTAGTAAGGAAGAACAAACCTACACAGGTCACAGGATTTGTTGTTGACCTCGCGGGAAAGTGTGTAGAAGGTTTATAGGTGAACTGCATGAGGCACCTGGTGAATCAGCTGGAGCTAGACTACCGCGAAGCATAGGATCAAAGCTACGAGTTCCACTTTAGCTGGCTCTTGATCATTATCGCCTTTGTTTCCCGGGATATGCCAAAAGGTGCGACCTTCCTGGATCTTGAACCATTCGATCCGATGGCTGCGAAGTTCACTACCCTTTGGTACTCGAGTGATATGAACAAACAATGGTAGTCAAACATTGTTTTTCATACCTACTACCTTCAACTGAAGAGAGCCATAGAAGCATAACCTCATATGACTCTGAACACCTTACATAAATTCTGACCTCTGATGAAGTTCTGCACAGATCGACACTTCATCTACCTTACAACGCGAGCTGATGAACATAAGGAGCAGTTGTAGTCATACTAAAAGCTCATGGAAGATGATATTGAGGAGATCAGTAAGGACTGGTCGGTAAACCTCCTCATTCTAGCAGAACCTGCAGATATGTCTAACCCTGACAGCCCAAAAACCGTGCATGATACACCTGGACCCAACAAAAAGAAGAAGACCGAAGAGGTCCAATACCTAAGAAACGCCTCAGGAAAGACTTCTTCAATATCACCTGACCGAGGGATGAGACCGATCCCTTGAAGAAGAGGAAGGTTTCTCCCCCAAAACCTTCTTTCCGAAAGAAATCAAGAGCCACTGTGACCAAGATGAAGACCGTGCTTACAACTGATGACTTTGACTTCATCATAACAGCCCTCAATGATGCTTTGCTGGAAATTGTGGAAAAAAAAGAATCTAATCAGGAAGAAATGTATGACAAACTTAAGGTCGAGTTCCAAGGGGTACAACATGCCCTTCAGTCCAGTCGCCTAGTGTCCACTGTGCCCCTGTCATAAGGAGAACTAGAGTTGGGGGATGAGCCAGCCCAACTCCACCGATTAGCTGATGTAGTCGAAGCTCGTCTTCGTCATGCAAAAGAATAAGAAGAACAAGCTACCCAGACCTTGAAGCAAGTACAGGGTGACATTGTAGAACAACGTAGAATTGCATAACAGGAGAAGGTTTCTCTCCAAGCCAATTTTGAAGCGAAGAAAGAACAGATGCAACAAGAGAAAGAACAATTGCTCCCAGAGAAACTCGAAGTAAAAGAAGAAGTAAATAGAGCCCTCCACTTCATGATAGGCTTAGGGCTACAGGCTGAAGACTGAGTTACGTGTCAAGTAGAGCAGTTCGCAGAAGCAGTCCAATAGCTACAACAAAGAATAATAGATTTAGAGCTCCGCACAGTTCCAAACACTCTGCAGGATGTAAGATATCAAAGAGAAGCAACTTCCCAGAGTGCAGTTGAGAGAATAAAGGCCCTTGCCATGGAATGTAAGCAACTCACTGACCGTAGTGCCCAGACCTATGAGAAACTCACTGAGAACCCAAAACTGAAGGAACTGGAGTCGCAACTCCAAGAGGCGAAGTATAAAGCAGAGACAATACAGGTGTAGTTGAAGCCCCTGTCAGCTGTGGAAAGAATGAAGCAATCCCAAGAGCAGCGCACTGCCTAGCAACAGGTCCATACTATTTAGAGCAGAGTTATGGAAGTAACTTAGAGGCTCCAACCTGTACAGGATGAGGCTTACCAACTGTTCACAGAAATCGAAGGTCGAGGAGCGGAACTGGAGCAATTTATCACTGCAGTTGAACAACGCCTTGAAGGACCTGTTAACGACGCAGTCATACAAGAGTTCACTGAAAAGGAGGACGCAGCACAACATCAAGTCGAAGTAGCTCAAGCCAAGCTCAAGGCTTTTGAAGCAGAACTAGTTAGATAAGAGTGACTCGAGATGAGTCACAAGTGAGTGTTGGGGGCCTGTTGGCCCTTGACCAAGTTTTGAGGATTCTTGGTCATGTTTGACCTAATTTTGGGACTTCGACAGGTTGTCGAAGGTGGCGCGCAAGACGAAGTGGATAGCGCAGGATCTTGGCCCCTTTTGGGATTTGGGATTATGTAATGGGTATGGGAATGTTGGCCCATGGGTTCACCCATGCTTAGGCCTATTTTGTAAGTATAAATAGATAGCTAGGTGATGTAAGAGGAGATTGGTGTGCTAAGTGATAAATGAATGGTTGAGTGCTAGAGTTGGATCTGTGTGATCAAGAGTTGTAAGTGATTTGGTGCATACTGTGTGAGACTTGCAGAACTAAGTGCAAGTCATTGTAAGAGACTGTAGAAGGCTGCGTGCTTAGATATACTCAGGGAAGGAGGATCTAGCGAGCTGCGCAGATCTCATGTCCTCTGCGGAGTAGAGTTTTTGAGGCTCTGTACATGCAAACTATTGAAGAAGCTAATAAAGAAGAGAAAGAGTTGGTGGACATAGCCCCAGGGTAGGGGTGAACCACGTACATGTTGTGTTGCTTTGCTTTGTGCAATGTGTTGATATGATTATATGATAAATTTTGAATACTGTATTTAAAATTCAAGCAAATTATAACATTAATCTCCAAAAGATTTCACAATCTTCAGATCTTAAACATTCTTAGATTTAGCCTTGCAAAAAGCAAACTTATGGAAATCAAATCGTTTCCAAATTTTGATCTTATAAGAAAGAATCTTCTTCTCTTGAAGCTTAAGTTCTTATTCATGGCTAAACTCATAACCCTTTTGGATCTGTTTCGAAGAAATGAACCCGTACATAACTTTAAACTTTAATATTTAAACTATAGATATCATAACATTAAACTACACTTGCTACCAACATATCATTCCATGAGATCGTTGAAGCACTAGAGGTGACGACTTTCTCATA
Source organism: Picea engelmannii (assembly GCA_009831015.1). Taxonomy (NCBI): domain Eukaryota; kingdom Viridiplantae; phylum Streptophyta; class Pinopsida; order Pinales; family Pinaceae; genus Picea; species Picea engelmannii. The sequence continues at coordinate 280,497 of ML790829.1, forward strand.
GTTCCGCAAGAAATAGCGATTTAAAAGGATACGACAATAGAATGACGACCTCCATTATTTCAACAATTTATGTGTTACCAACGTAATTCGTGGTGTATTGCCGCTTGTAATAGTCATTGATAGACTTAAGTTTTCATAGTACATTATTCAATACCCTAAGTCATCTCTCGTGTTGTGATATGTCAAGATCTAAGTCTTTGATGTAACTGGAAATATAAGATTGATATGATTGTGGTATGAAGTCAAGGAAATGACACTTATGGATAATCATCAAATTGTTTGATTACCAAGTCTTGAGCATAATGTCAAAATAATAACATAATGATCAAAGAAATGTTAAAAACAAACAATTCACACAATAGGTCGAGAATATATTTAATTCATTTATGCATTTTTCATAGTTCCAAGTCATGACTATTTGAACTAGAATTATAACAAGCCAAAACTTTGATTATTCAACCAAATCTGAATGTGTAGCTTATGTGAAATATTATATGAAATGACTTGTAACAGAACTAAGAAAACAATAATCATCCATGAAATCAATCAAAATCATGAAATTCAGAATCAATGTTAAAGTCACTTTAAGACTTAGTAGCTTTGATGAACTAATGTCCAGTAACCAAACCAAAATTGCAAAATATTTACATAACAATTGTGCAAATTACATCAAATCAAAGAAAACCAAAGAGAGACAACCTGAACACTCAAATTCACTAGCAAACATACTCGAATTGCAAAAGGAAATTCCAATCCATGTCTTGACACAAACCAAAAGCAACCAAAGCTAAAATTTAAAAGGGAACCCTTTAAATTTTGAGCAAAAATTTAATGGGAGTTGTCGCTGGCCAATCATGGGTTATTACGGGTGGTGTTTTGTCTTTACACAATGAGGTAGATACACATCAAGGTCTTGAGATAGAGTTAGAAAAGACTAAGTCAACAACCCTTGGTACCATGGCATTTTTCCTTTGAGAAAAAAAAATATAAAATATATATTGGAAGATAGTCTCAAACAATCCATACCGATAATTTGCATTGTTTTTTTTCCATGAAATACATATCCGGTGGAAACTGTGGGACACTTCCCCTAATTCCAATGATGGTACTGAGGGTAAATGTTTTTTAAAATCTCAAAGCTTTATCAACACATGGCTCAAGGGAATTACAACAATATACTTGTTATAATCATTCCTCCCAACCACCTAGACTAAACCCAATTAACACAAATAATATATATTATAAAAAAAAAACTATTGATATATAAAATAAAAAATCCATATTTTATATATCCATAGTTTAACTTATTTAACGAATTTCAAATTTTAAAATATCAATTTTTTTTTATGTTTATGCATATTTTAAATAATACTAATTTTTTTTTTAAATATCTTTACTTTTTTCCAAAGAAAAAAACTTGTAATTTTATTTATAAAAAACAAGATTACATTGTCATATGCCTCAAGGCATTAAAAAAAGTGCTACGTAGCTTGAATGAGTAAAACAACTATGCATACATGTCTTATATATCATTGAGATAAATTAAAAAAGAAAAGTTGTTCTTTGACTTAAAAGGACATAGATTACATCTTTCAATAGTGGAATCTGAAAACCGTCCACTATCACAAACCTATGAGATATATCAACAAAAAATTATGAATGTTCACGGATTAAAAAAAATACTTCATTGCAAAGATTAGAGTCTATATT
>ML790829.1:282306-295217 GCA_009831015.1 Picea engelmannii
GCTTGATCACGAATGTGAAATTCTGCATGTACTCCACCCATTTCGCATGCTTCTGGTTCAGCTTCTCCTGCTGACTCACGAATTGCAGTGCATGATTATCACTGTACAGCACAAATTCCTTGGGTATAAGATAGTGCCTCCACCTCTTCAATGCCTGTATAATAGCATAGAATTCTTTGTCATACGTGGAGTACTTCAGCTTCGCATCATCTAGCTTCTCGCTGTAGTATGCCACGGGTCTGTCGTCCTGGCTCAAAACCCCTCCAACAACATATCCACTAGCGTCACACTTCACCTGAAAGGTCTTCTGAAAATCAGGCAACACTAACACTGGCTGCTCGGTTACCTTTCGCTTCAACAAATTGAAGCTTCTTTCAGCCTCGGCTGTCCACTGAAAAACTTTATGCCGCTTCTTCACAGTGTCCATCATTGCAGCACTGATTCCACTAAAATTCCGAATAAATTTCCTGTAGAAGCTTGCTAATCCGTGAAAGCTCCTTACCTCGAAAACATTTCTCGGCGATGGCCAATTCCTGATTACTTCAACCTTCTCAGGATCCATCTTCAATTCATTTGCCGAAATAACGAACCCCAGATATATGAGTTCTGTCTGCATAAACGAGCATTTTTTTAAATTGATTAGTAGCTTCTCCTGCTGTAACCTTCTCATCACAATGGCCAAATGCCTCAAGTGTTCAGCTCTAGTCTTGCTGAAAATTAAAATATCATCCAGGTATACCACCACAAATTTGCCAATGAATTCCCGTAGGACTTCATTCATCAGCCGCATAAATGTGCTTGGTGAGTTTGTCAGCCCAAACGGCATGACCAGCCATTCGTACAAACCCTCGTTTGTCTTGAATGTTGTCTTCCATTCATCTCCCTCTCTCATTCGGATCTGATGGTATCCGCTCTTGAGATCTATCTTGGAGAAGTAGTTTGCCCCGCTTAGGCAATCCATCAAGTCGTCCATTCTCGGCAATGGGAACCTGTACCTGATGGTAATTTTATTTATCGCCCTGGAGTCTGTACACATCCTCCAGCCCCCATCCTTCTTTGGACTCAATACTGTTGGAACAGCACATGGACTCGGACTCTCTCTCACTAGTCCCTTATCTTGCAGATCCTGTACCTGCCTTTTGACTTCCTCATTCTCTTGAGGTGTCAACCTGTACGCTGCCTTATTTGGAAAGCTTGCTCCGGGTATGAGGTCAATGTGGTGACTCACACTCCTCATCGGTGGCAATGAACGAGGTAGTTCATCCACGATGATATCAGCGAACTCTCCAAGCAGTTCCTGAATCTCGTCCGGCAAGTCATCCACTCTTGTGCTTGTCAAAACAATCCTCGGTTTCCTGACAACAAAGAATTGTGGATCCTCATCCTTCTCCAACTCTGTGAGAAGCTCCTTCCCACTCATGAGAAGTATTGTACTACTCACTTCGGGCTTCACTTCCTTATCCTTCCCCGGAAGCAATGTGTGTGTTTTCCCATTCTTCTCCAAGGTATAGGTATTCATCCTCCCATTATGAACAACATGTCTATCATAATGCCATGGTATCCCCAATAAAACATGACAGACATCCATGGGAATGACATCACACAATATTTCATCTCTATATTCACCCATTTTAAAATTTACCAAGCATTGTTTTGTAACACATACCTAGTTTCCTTTCTGTAACCATGTCACCTTGTATGGACTCGGGTGCTTGTGCATTTTCAGCTCCAGCTTCTCCACCATTTCGGTTGAAACGAGATTATCTGTGCTTCCACTGTCTACTACGACCTTGCATTTCCAGCCCTTGGTCTTGCAAGTCGTTCGGAACAGTCTGCATCTCTGAGTTGTGTCCTCCACCTCTTTCTCGGGTTTCAAGAGAACTTTATGCACTGTTAGTGACTTCCCGCTTCCAGCGTCTTCATCTTCAACATCACGCCTCTGTGCTTCAGCGACGTGAGTTTCACTTCTGTCCATTTTTCTGTCTGGACAGTCAACGGCCTTGTGTCCATCTTTACCACACGTGAAACATGTGATAACTCCTCCTCGACCTCGGGTACGAGGAAATGTATTGGCATCAGCGTAATCTCCTTGCTGATCCGGTCGCTGCCTCCTCGGCTCAAAATTTTGTTGTCTCTGTTCAATTCGTGGCTACCTCTGTTGTGAGGTTCCGCCTTTCTCAGCTTTACCCTGAGGCCTCTTCCAATCCTCCTTGGGCTTTTGAGTTCTTTCTTGGGCAACTGTTTTGCCTCTAGGCTGGCTTCTGCCTCGCCCTCGCTGTCCCTGCTTGTGGCTCAGCTTCTCTTCGGATTTCAGAGCCATCTGGTACGCATCCTCAACTGTGCGGATGGTAACCATGCTCAATTCATCCTGAATGTCATACCTAAGACCATTCAGGTATCTTGCCACCTTTTCGTCATCACTCTCCCGATGACCTGCTTGAATATTGAGCCTATAGAATTCCTCGGTGTACTCCTTCACTGTCATCAGTTTCTGTCTCAGGTTCTGCATGCGCCTGAACAGAGTGATCTGGTAATCCCTCGGAATGAACTTCGCCTTCATCTTGGCGATCATCCGATCCCAGCTTTTGATCTTTTGTTTGCCTTTGGAATGCCTATCTTCTTGCAGCTCGTCCCACCATAAGGCTGCATGTCCCTTCAGCTTGGTGACAGCATGTCTCACCTTCTTGTCCTCTTCGATATCCTCATAATCAAAGTAGGTGTCGAGTGCTCGGATCCAATCCAGCAACTCTTCTGCATCCAGGCTTCCCTCGTAAGCTGGAATGTCCATCTTCAACTTTGCACTCATCCTGGCGATAGCCTTAATTAATCGCTCATTTGCTGCATCTTCTGTTGCAACTCCACCTTGCGGTACAGCATCAGCTTCGCCTTCGGAGTCACTCAGATCTCCTGTATCTGCTGTGCACCTCTGCGCTGCTTCCATATCTTCTATTCTAGCACGGAGATTTCATATTTCCCTCTCCATTTCTATATTCTGTCCATGACTGCTTCTTTCCCTGGACACTTCCCTCTCCCCCTCTGGATCGGGTGATTGCCTACCTCTTCTCGGCGACATTATGTCTCCTTTTCCTCTCTGCTACAGAAAACAGAGAAAAATCTTGGCTCTGATACCACCCTGATGCAAGTCGTCTGTATCAGAGTATCCTTCTCTTCTTCCTTCGCCCGAAATACACAGACAGTTCCAAGCTCTGATACCACCCTAACGCAAGTGTGCCCCTCAGCGAGTAGCCTGCTCCCACCAGGACCTTCTTCAACTTCGGGCCCGAAGAGTCGATGCTCTTCAACTCCTCTCGGGAGTTCTCCTACCCACAACCACACTCCTTCGGCGATCTTCCCTGGCGTATCGGGAAATCGGGACTCGCGAGTTCGCGAGTTCAACACTCACGGGATCGACCTTTACTTTTCCGAACCCCGATGGTCAACGGTCAACAACTTCTATTCGAGAATTTCCCTATCGGGAAATCGGAGGATGCGATGTTATGAACCCTTGACACCCCCAAGTCCCGAACCCCGAACTCCGAAATGCTTCCACCTGTCAACATCCCGTGGTGAGGCCTAATGCCTTGACACCTGTCCTCTACTCGGCTATCGGGATGTTGTGATTCGAGAATTCACGCCTCCTGATGCACAAGGTCACAGACTTTGCAAAACTCTGAATCCCGACCCTTCAGGATCCTGCTCCACGTGTCCCCCTCTCCGGTCAACGGTTCAGGTCAATTCGGGAAATCGTCGATCGCGATTTCAAAGAGTTGAATTCTTTCCTACGAGAAACACCGAACGCCGAACCCCGAAGTCCGCTAGACTTTAGTTCTCCACACCTGTGCTCACGGGTTATCTCCCACGCAACTCCTCCTCGATTGGACGTTCCTCGGGATTTCAGGTTTCTCTTTGACAACTCTAAGTCGTCGATTCTCTTCCTCTAGAAGAGTTCCTCCACTTCACCACCTTTGTTCTGTATGAACTCCCTTGTAGTATGTTCCCACAGCGACACAAAGGTATTCTTCCAGGCCTGTTCCTGAGACGCTTGTAAGGAACTATCCCTCCTGAACTTTGTCCCTCTCTGGCTCCTCCAGAGACTTCTCTCGTTCTTCCTGTGGTTGACTTCCCACAGCTCTCGAAGCGCTGAAGCCGTCTAGACCTGTGCAACCCTGCTAACACGGTCCAGTCCTCCCCCTCCCAGACTTGGCTCTGAGACTTCAATTCGACCTGCACTCACCTGCACGGTTCGAACAACCCAACATAACCCTGGGCCACAGAGAACAAAAGTTCAACTGCTCAGGCTCCTCAACGCACTATATGCGGAGGAATTCAACTGCACTCGATGCAGGAATCTCCTGGCCTACGCAGAGAAACAATTGAAACTCATTCTCTCAGGTTTCGAACTTGATATGCAATCACATATGCAGCATACAAAAGATAAGCATACAAAGAAGCAAACATGCACAACCATAATAGCAACAAGACACAGAGATCAAACACATCCATGAAACTGAATCAAAGCTCTTTCCTATTAATTCAATGTTTGTACATGGAGGTTCTTCGCAAGTCCTCTGCTCTGCTCTTCTCCTTTCAGTATGCAAAAATTGAATCCAATGTACAAAGGAGGGTGTCTATTATCCCGTTTTCCCTCTCGAAAGAAGAAATGTCTAATCTACAGTTAATTCCTATCTAACAACATTAAAATCCTTAAATGCCTCCCTATCTATAATATATTACAAGTGCGCCCGGATTTGAATGCCTTCCTTCAAACGGTGGCACAACGATCCTTTCCAAAGAAATTCAAAAATGTATGAGCTGGCATTGTCCAGCCATTCTTTCCTCGCTCCACGCGCTGGCTCGCTTAATCGAGATGTGGATGCTCCTGCATCATGAGAGAATAGTGAACAATGAAGAGGATGGTTGGAATGAACCCACATTTGAGGATGCAAAGTGGACATTTAGGAGGATGGTTGAAATAAACCCAAATTTAAGGATACAAAATCAAAGTATTGACATAAAATTTGCATAATTTAAGACTGCATATAGGAGCTCAAATTTAGTTTAGATTGAGCTGGACTCTTAAAAGAAAAAGTGGAATTCTTACCTCTGGGTAGTCATGTCAATCTAGTTTTTTACACACTAAGAAGTAAATTTTATATTAGAAAAAACCATGGTCAAACCATACGATTTTGTAATACAAAATTATGTGGGAGTAAGCACAGGGTCATAGCCCGCGGTCACTTGGGAGACAAAGAGAGTTGTGCAAGAGGGGCCAAAGGTACCAAGTTCAGTTACAGAGGAGATCATCGCGACCTCCAGGCGCCATCAGATCCGACCTCGAGCCTGTTTTCGCTTGAAGTAAATGAAGGTAAGAAAGAGTGGTTGAAACCTCTCTTCATGCATAAAGTGCAAGATATGGAGAGCCTGGCCAGTGGTCTGCTCGAGGGGGTCCTGTGTACCTTTTTCTCCAAAGAGGTCATGCTTAGTCTTCAATTAGCCAGAGGAGGTCTGCACACGCTAATTTGGCACTTAATGGCTCAGCTACTCCCCTTGCAGGAGCCATGTGCAGTTAAGGTGGCGTCTGATAGGGATTATCCGTCCGAATTCGGTTGAAGGGACACCAAGCCTTGGGTGACTAAGCACACCTCTGTGAGGTGAATTTTCCTGAGTATATAGACTTAGTCTTTGTATTTTGTAATCTATCGATGGTTGAGCAAGGCTCCCGGTGGTAGACTTTAATGAAGCATTGTTTTCCTGGTTATGTCTGGACTCTTGAGACCTCTTGTCTGATGAATGTTGGTTTTTCTTTCGCGTCTTTGTCTACACTGTATTAGAACGGCTCGGAACTGGAGAATCCAGTCGAGCGGTAACTGTTATAGGATGATGTAGAGTTTGAACACTGTAACAGTTGCACTGTTTCTAATCGGTCTCTGTGATTTTCTTAGCACTGAACGACTTGGAATTGGAGAATCCAGTCAAGTCCCCCCTCTCAGTTTCTTGAAGCTCTGAACCAGAGGATCTCACATTCAGAGTTTTTCTTCTACAAATTACTGAAAGGCCTGTTGCCTGAGGTCGTTTGTCTAGTCCCCTCACCAAGTCTTCAACCTGCTCATTTTCAAATCAACCCACTAACTACAGTTAGATCAAGACCTCCTTTGTTCCTTGCATGCCGGACCTAGTCCCTGAGTTTGATTGATATCTTCCCGAGTCTCTACCCATTTGATCACCAATTAAAAACTATCGTGACATAAAACTGATGGGTGTCGGGCTCTGCTCCTGCTGCAATCCAGGAGTGACTTCAATCGCCAACACATTCATTTTCTTGTTCTCCCACTAACTTGAGGTCCACAGTTCTCCTCCAAATCTCATTGTGGGTTAATGTGTTCATACCTAGTGAAGCTTGTGCTAGTGTGAGTACGCCCCTGTGTTTTAAAATGGTTAAAAGCTCATCGGAGAGTCGAGCGTTGTCGCCCATGTCTAAAATTAAGTCTCAACCCACCTTCACATGTATACCTGATCCAGGGCACCAGCTAATCTAGTGGTTAATGACTGGAAATGCGTGCCTAAGGCTTGTCTAGATTTTAGAAGCTAGAGTGTGTTGATGAGAGTAGTGTCTAATCCATTCGATGGTTGAGGAATTGTATAAGTATTTTTCTTTAATTACCTGCTGCCAGATGTTGGGTTGTGTTAGCACTCTCCACAGTGTTGAAGCGTTCAATGCCAGATTGAAGAGAGGTATATTGAGAAATCCCCAACCTCCAAGTTTTTTGGTATGGAGAGGACCTCCCATCTACACAGATGGTACTGTTGCGTTTCTTTGTGGCTTGTCCACAAAAACTGAAACATTGATTTTCTGATTTTGTTTAAAATCGAGCGTGGCAGATTTTCTATGGACATCCAATAAACATTTTGTCCTTCCAATACCGACTTTAACAGGATATATCTCCCTCCCAATGACAGCCATATGTTGTTCCATTGATTGATTTCATTTGCCACTCTTACCACCAACCATTCCCAATCGGTAGCACACTGAGTCCCTGTTTTCAAAATGTAGCTGAGATATCGGAACCCCAATGATAGTTCGCTGAAGGTGTATGGTAGAAATATTTTGCAACAATTCAGTTCAATCTCCAGAACGAATTCGTAATGTATTGTCAATTTCAAAGGATTGACAGTCAATCCCGATGCTTTGCCGAAACGATTGATAAGGTTAATAATCACCTGCCATTCTAAAAGGCTCGCCTTTGAAAATATGAGTACATCGTCCGCAAAACGGAGATGTAAGATCCTGGTCATTGTAGATACCTTGATCCCCGACAAGAGTCCTTCTACAAAGATTTTTTTTAGTAACACGTTGAGTCCTTCCATCACTAGGATGAAAAGAAGGGGAGATAACAGACATCCCTGCCTGACTCCCTTTCCACTTCTGAAGGAGTCTGAAGCCTCCCCGTTGATGAGAACAACAAAGGACGAAGAGGTGACACAAGTCATTATCCACTTAGTCATCTGTGCCTCCAAACCAATTTTTTGAAGGATAAGCCTGAGAAAATCCCAGTCAATACAAACGTATGCTTTCCTTAGGTCCAATTTTAGCACCAAAGCTTTCAATTTATATTTTTTAATGTTGTGTAGACACTCATGGGCTGTGCCTATAGTATCCTGGATATGCCTACCTTTCAGAAAATCCATTTGTTCAGTGGAAATCCTTCCAGAAAGTATTGGTTTCAATTGGTTTGCTATAATTTTTGAAATAATCTTATAACACAGGTTGCAGAGTGAGATAGGGCGGAAGTCGTCGAAGGAATCAGGTTTATTCTCCTTTGGAATTAGGGTCAGAAAAGTAGCATTTATACCTCCATAGATGGTTCCAGTCTTCTTGATTCTTCAACCAATGCTAATAAGTCCTCTCCAACCAAGTCAAAAAAGGAGGTGAAGAATTCAACGGTCCATCCAACTGGACCTGGGCTCTTTTCCGTTTTGAAGTGAAAGAGTATTGACTTCAGTTCTTCAATTGTAACCGGGCTGTAAAGTGCACGAGATTCCTCCACATCGACCATCTATGGGAAAAGGTCGGCCAACTTATATTGCTTAACTGTATCCTGAGAACATGATGTTTTGTAAAAAAAATTATAATCAGAGGCTGCTTCTTTCTTTAACAGTGCTTGATCATTAACCAGCATGTTGTTTTCACCTTTGATATCCTATATGAAGTTTTTGTTTCTACTTCGGGAGGCCACATTATGGAAAAAAATTCTGTTACGATCACCGCTAGCCAGCCAAAGAGCTCTGCTATGTAGTCACCACTTTTCTTCCTCTTGTCGAAGTAAAGTGTTTCTCTCCAATTCCAAACGTCTCCAGTTAGATTCGAAGTCTTGGTTGTTTGGTTACCCCGAAAATTTAGTGGTGAGGTCTTTGATGTCGGATTCCAGATCTACCAGCTTGTCTTTATCCTTTTTTGTTTTTTCTTTAAGCCAAATCTTTGTGCATTGCTTCAGAACTTGTAATTTCCACACCAATTTCCTTAGTGCACTATTTTCTGTAATGAATCTAGGATCGTTCCATACCTTGTTAATAGTTTCCACGATTGCTTTATCTTCGAGCCAATGAAAATTGAACTTAAATGGACAGGTCTTGTGTTATGACAATAAATCTAGCTGAAACCAGATGGGCACATGATCTGAAAAAAACGGGTATTCAACCCAAGCCCTGTCATGTCCTACCGGTTTTCCTTCTGCCTTTCTACCGGTGAACACTCTCTGAGTAGTCAACATTGAACAGGACTTGTCTTATCTATTTTTTTACAACCCTCTCCTTCTCTCACGAGATACATAGGGATGGAGGAAGACGTCAAATCACTTATGAGTGTTGTTTACGAAGCACTCTAGAATAGTGCATGACTTTTCTCATCGACTGGCGACCTTTCCAGGCGCACCAACTACTCATCGTCTCTCCCTTTCTCTGTAACTCTATCCTCTAACTCCGAGCTCACAACCTCCTTATTATATTCACGGTCCACCTCATCCTTCTCACCAACTAATACAACCCCTCATAAATCCAATACACCTATTGTCCCCTCTTCCCTACCTCTTCCCTTTAGATCACTACCCAAAAGTCCAGGACCAACCATACATGTGTGCAACATCTCCCCATCCTTTGCCTCGGCTTTTACACATAGCCTGACTCACCCTGCTACTTGTCGAGAATCAACACTTGCTCCTCGCGGTTACCAAGCTGATACGACATCCCGTGAGCACATAAACTAGACTGGAACTGCTCAAAATCATTGTCCTCGTCTTACTGGAGGTAAGAAACCTTCTACAAGACCGTGGGTTCCAAAAAAAACCAAGAACAAACTAGTACTTGGTTCTGACATTGCATTTGAGGACACATTTTGTATGGCATTTTGCAGCCTAGTGGGAAAAATCTCCTATCGTTATCTCTACAACTTGGAATTGGACACCTAGATGCACAACACTTGGAGGCCAATACTAGGATACATTCCCCCTCTCTCTCACCTTGGGCGGGGATGGCTCCATTTTCAATTCAACTCTCCGAAAGACTCTATTGTCATTCTTGAACAATTTTGGATCCTGAAAACAATAGCCTAATGTTGAAAAGATGGAGAGTGGGTTTTGATCCTTCCCAAGATTATTTTCTCCATCGACATTTGTGGGTACTCCTCGCTAGACTACCACTCTACCTTTGGAATGAAAAATCCCTCATGGCTATTGGAAACACACTGGGCAGGTTCATCAGCTTGGACTCTAAGCTCCTCACTAGACCAAAAACGAAAATGGCAAGGCTACTTGTTGAACTTGATATTCACGAGGGCCTTCTCGAAAACCTGGACATAGAATGGAGAGGACGCACCACTCGACAGAAGATCGATTACCTGGGCATCCCTTTTAGGGTAACGCTTTGCACACAGACGGGCCATTTGAGAAAGTCTTGCACCGACAATATTGAAGAAGAAATCTCGGAGGATTCCATGCTCGAGCTAGCCTCCTTCTCGGACTTCTCTACTGCTCCCTCACAACCTTATCTACCCGACTATCCGAACGATGGCAACACAACTGATCTGAACACCCTATCTGGTAAGCTCAAAAACATATGTTCGACTTTATATGCCTCTCTTTTTTCCTTAGAACTTGACCTTCTTGATAGCTTGCCACAACTACCTTTGGGACAGATTACCACCTCACAAAAAGCCTGCTCTTCCCACTTTCCATATCAAAGAGAGCCAAACATAAGACAAGCTTCTTCCATCGCCCCTAGCCATACTGATGCTCAAACATGTCGACTCCACACAGAAATAACTAGTGAGACTTCTTTAAACCCTCAGTCTTCCACATAACTACCATAAACACAAAACTCATCTCTCCTTGAAGCGCCATCTACCTCCCCGACCACAACCTTAAACCTGCCCACCAACTGTCACCTGGTGGATGGAGAACACCCTCCCACTACTCCACACATCTTGTCCTACACATAGGAGATGGGGAGCACCAACCATCAACATTCAAACCAAGAGAATACCTATCTTCCGGGATAGAGTGAGTCAGAGCCTGGAGCACATACGTTATAAGCTATCCTGGACTCTCTTCTACCTTCCTACAAAGAAATTACAACACCCACACCCCTGCCCACATACCTGGGTCTTACTTTACACAACTTTCCTTCTTCAGACAGAAAGTTGGGTTCAGTTGAGACTACTCCTGCAAACATGGGCAAAGAATACACCTGGTCTAGAGGACACGGCTTCGAACACTCTCCGATCAAAACTCACAGTGCCCGTCACAAGGAGGGAAACACACCTTTGCACACCATGGATTCTTCACACACCACTATTGATATTGGGGCGCTTAGAGGCATGAAATCCTTAGCAAGAGCTAAGCCATGATCTTGCTCTCCCTCAATATCATAGGGTTGGGGGGCCACCTAAAAGCTGCCTCTTATAGAAGACTACTTTCACTTACATCACTGGACATCATTTTTCTCCAGGAAACATTGGTAGACAACAAAAAGACCATATTATTCCTTAATCAGTTCCACTCAAACTGGCATATCTGTTCCGTCAATTCTTTGGGCACCTCGGGGGGTTTGGTAGTGGCCTGAAATTCTGATAAATATATCTTATCCCCCTATTTTTGCTGTGGAGGTATATTACTGTCTGGCACTAGCCCTATCACTAATAATCAGATCAATTTACTCAACTTCTATGGACCATGTACTAACAGGCAATTATTTTGGGAAAATATTGAAGCCGGGGGACTTCTGGACCTTGAAAACTTGATCATTGTTGGCGATCTCAACCTCACAACTACATTGGGTGAAATCTGGGGGGCATATGCTACACAAGACCCTTTAGCAGACTTATTCACTAATCTTTTCTCCACCCATCATTTGGTAGACTTTGCTCCTGATCACTTTACCCCCACTTGGCGAAATGGAAGAGTGGGATCAGATTCTATTGCCAAGAGATTAGATCGATTTCTAATTTCTGAGCATTACACTTGAAGAGGATATAAATTAGCTACTTTTAAAGGACGAGATAACCTGGAGACAAAGATGCAGATTAAACTGGGTTAAGTCTGGAGATCTTGACACAATTGTTTTTCATAAATTTGCTAGCACCTGCAGAAACAAAAACTACATTTGGGAGATCCCCTCTGAAGATGGACGTATCCATAAAGGACAACATGATTTAAAAGTTGCAGCAGTTAATCATTTCCATCCATTCTTTGAACAGAACACATCAGCAAATTTGCAAACACAAGTCTCGGTGGCTAGACTTTTCACACATTCAGTAACAGGAACAAAAGCTCATTCTCTTGACATGCCTTGTTCTTTACTCGAAATTTCAGTTGCCCTCAAATCTTTCTCTAAGGAAAAAAGTCCAGGCCCAGATGGCCTGGACTTTTTTCCTTCGAGAAAGATTTGAGGGCAACTGAACCATACACCAGGTATGACCATGTAGTCCTTTCATTAAGTGAAGAAATTTGAATGATATGTGATTTCAAGGTTGATTAAAATAGCTTCTAAAGTGATCATCGCAATCAATGAGCCACAAAATTTAATTCCTTCTGAGTGTAACAAAAATTTCATGGGCCTTTGAAGGATTCCTTATATTGTTGCATGCCCCATGAATGAGGGCGCGTGATGCTCCATTTTGGTCAAATTAAGATTTGACTATTGTCCTCCATGATTTTGAACTTATAAAGTACATTATAACATGATTTGTGATTTCATTGGCACAAAGCACTAAGTGTCACAAGTGGACAAAACTAACATGACAACAAAACCCTTGGTAATTTTGATGAATTCCTTGCAAAGTCATTATGGAAATGCCAGTGCAAATATTTGGGTATAAATTACACATGATAGAAAAACACATTTCTAAAATCAACAAAATCCCTTTGTACTTTTGTTAAGTGCTTAGTTTAAACTCAAGAAAAACACTACAACTTGCCCAAAGAGGTTGTGCACAAGCCTGCCTAGTTGTACTGGTGAAAATAACACTTTGGAGTGAAAGCTACTCAACACAAACACCTTCTTTAGCTAAGATGTTACAATAACAGGGTTTAGTCTTCTTTCAAAGACGATCTTATATCAATGAGTGCTCCTAGCTTCAAATGCTTATTCGTGCCTCTTGAGGAATTGAGCCTTGGTGGGTGCCCTCACATGCCATTTTTTAATCATTGATTTTCCTGATTCAAGATATATCACCATGCCACCCATGTAGACCTTCATATATATAACCTTAATTTTAATAAAATATCACTGTGACATGCCATTTTTTAATCATTGTTTTATCATTGATTTTCCTGATTCAAGATATATCACCATGCCACCCATGTAGACCTTCATATATATAACCTTACTTTTAACAAAATATCAATGTACAGAGGGAAGGT